>OX451407.1:9244382-9844382 GCA_949629135.1 Eremobia ochroleuca | reverse complement strand
ATACTTTATAGCAAAATGATGATAAGAATTTATGTTTGGCACACAAAATGTATTACAACACTGTAATGCCGCATTTTGAAACTGTTATCTTGAATGGTGAGGATTTAGTCGAAAGAGGAACGTTATTTTGTGAATATGTTAATATTTTTTTAATAATAATGTATTTTATGGTACCTTGGATGTTACACTGTTGCAGTGAGTCAGAGATTTTCCAGGATTACTGGTTCAACATAAGTAACTTGGTTCAATTTTTTTATTATTTTTACCCAACTACGGCGAAGCAAAAAGGAGGGTTATGATGTATGTATGTTCATGTTCCCTCATAACTTCTAAGCTACTTGTCATAATTTGATAAATGAGGTATCGTTGGAAGCGTCCACTGGTTATAGGCTATGTGACGTCACATTATGGTGACCTCTAGCGGACATAAAGTCATGACCTAAAAAAAATAGTTTTTAATCAGACCGTGTTTGATATCAAACGAAAGGGCTTAGTTAGTACATTAAAAAAAAAAATATACATATATATTGTCAGCTGTTGCTCACTGCTTTGCTTCCATGTACCCGATAATTAGGAATAATTTCTATAAAATCACGTCTCAGATTTGAGCCAATCATATTTTCTCCCCAAACCTAACCAAAATACTTACATAATGAATACGTATTTCAATGTGGGCTATTTATAAAAATAAAAAAAAAAAAACGAAACGTGTGTAATAATTATGACATAAGCTGGGAGTACCTCCACGCGGTGAAGGCGATAACAGTAATATTACTGGCCAAAACTCCCATTTAATTAATGAGAATGCCTTCGGGCTTATGTTGTTTATTGTTGCGATAGTAAATACTGGTTGTGTCGTTGTTTCTTTGTGTACCCGGTAACGCAGGGGAGCAAACGCAGCATTCAATGAAATGAAATGAAATGAAAATCATTTAGGTACCAAAGGTTTTCTTTTGAACTATTTCGTCAGGGAAAAAAGGCGATTACAAATAAACAAACTTTCTTATAAGAATAAAATAAAGAAAGTGCCAGATATGTTTTAGATTCCCGTCACAAGGCGAGCAAGTCAACAGAATTTATAATATTCGATGCTCGCACATGTGAAAACATGCTCGTGTGATGAATCCTTAGTAGCCATTTGGTAAGAAGTTCACTTTCATCCACTTTTGTCGTCTATTTAGTCCGATTCTAGTTTATGTGAAAGTGCACTCTGGATTTTTCCTTTAATGCTTTGTGCTGTTTTTGTCTTTATTTATTTCGAAAAAATAATGTACGTTTATGCGTGGATAATCGTGACGGTGCTAGCTAAATAAGCTGCTTTTTTTTATTTGATAGATTTTTAGTCCCACTTGTACCGCTCAACTCAGCCTATCGCAGTCTACTGCTGACATAGGCCTCTCCCAGACCGCGCCACAACACCCTGTCCTCCGCCTTCCGGATCCAGTCTACCCCAGCCGCCTTCTTTAGGTCAACTTGTACCACTAAATAAGCATAGAATTGATATATAGATAAAAGTGACATAATAAATCTATTTATTATGTCTCTTTTATCTTTAAACTATTGATAGAAACAGAATAACGTTTTAAATTCGTTATAAACAATATTCGCAAACAATGTGGTATTGATTGTGAATACTAACTGCAAGTAGACATCATTTGGCAAATTATCCATCCAAGCTTTTCTCTATGCTTTTTTTTTTTTAAATTACTCTGGCGCCTTTCGTAGTAGCTCAACTGTCACTAATGACATGACTACCTACTTCCAATCACTCGTCAATTACTTTTTCTATTGTTACCGATTTTTAGGAGATTTCTCGATATCGGAGCGGATATCGGTCATACCTACAGCACTTACTGCTATCCTTTACTTGTTATGCAAAGCCGCTGAATCGCTGACATAAACCACACTCGCTCCAGTCGACTGCTTTCTTCCTTGAAGTTCCTATCATGCTAATGAACCGGTTTCAAACTATGCAAGTGTAATCGAAATCAACAGAATCTATTACGCATTACCTAAGCCGTAATGAAATATCTATGTATTTTATGTGTTAGTTTTTTATTATTTACCAACTCAATCAAGTTAGACGTCAATAATTTCTAAAAGTCTTTCTGTGTTGATCAAGAGGGCAGAGGTCGTGACGGTAGTGGTGTAGGTGAACAGAAGGTTCATAGAAATACCTATCGATATTGGCGCCGATTCCCTTGTACACAAACCAAACTAAATTTAAGTTCAGTGCATCTTTTTCGATCTATTGCGTTAAGAAAAGGACACAAGATAAATGTTAGTTTAGTCCTGCCAAATTAAGATACTCCATAGACCAGTTTAGACGTGATTAAAAAATTGGCTACGAAAAATACGTCAATTTAAGTCAGGCGCTGACTAACTTGACAGGACTAAGAACAGACAGACAGGTCTGGGTGTAATTTATTTATAATACCTATGTGTGTATTTAAAAATGTATATGTATGTTTATCAGTTGTTTAGTACTCATAGCACAAGCTCTGCTTAGTTTGGGACTAGATGGCGTTGTGTGAAAGTTATGGAATATTATTATTTTATTTAACTTGTATAGCGTAGGTACAGACGCCAGCACATCAATCAGCAATCTTCCATCTTGAGTAGGTATATTTGTAATATCTTATTTGATTTGATAGTAAGTATAGTGATTAGGTTTCAACTACTGGAATGTAATTGCTGTTTCTGATGTTGATTTCATTTGAAATTATAGTATTTATCTTCATCTTTATGGTTCTAATGTATCATCAGAAAATCCTCACGTATTGTAGGTACGTTATTATGATTAGCACATCACTAAGATTCCTCACTTAGGGGGACCTTAGACGATCAATCTGACATCAGACATAAATAATAATATTTATGATTTCTATACCACCAGATAAAGAGGTAATTTAAGTACTTAGTTAAACATCCAAATATGCAATCACTAAAAACACCCTTTTAACAAACACGTATCCATATCGTTGCAATAAGTTTGATCAAACGCTATAGCAATAAAATGTATCGCTAATTGCCCTTAAACAATGACATCGTTTTTTTATCGCAATAAATTAATTTCTCGGGATATCGGGACTTCACTTCCTTGAAAGTTCAATGTCCTGTATTTTTTAAATCTCGAATAAATAATCGTCACAAGGAAAGTACATACTTAACACTGGTTGTCGTTCAGTTGGCCGCCAAAGGTTTTTATCTTGAGGTCCAATTAGCAGGAAATGTTTCGGCGCGAGAAGCATGAAATGTACTGAGGATGGTTATTTTGCGATGTGTTTTATTCTTAATCAGATGACGGCTTTTTTGGATGTCGAAAAAGGATTTTTGGATTGTAAAGTAAAAAAAGAATTATGGTTAAAAGCTGTAAGCGTTTACTTAAAGGGCAATCTAGTTAGGTAATAAAAACCTTATTTCACTTGACAGGCAACGCACGGCGACAAATAAATGTCAAAAATTTGTCAAAAATGTAGCGAAATTAGAGGTATTTTTGACAGATGAGAGATTCAGAGAGACTGAGATCAGACTGTGAACGTTCTTAAAATTACGAGAATTGTCCCTCTGGACTAGGCTCCGGGTTTTTTTCTGGTTCCTTATAGCACGTACCATAAGGACCAAATTCTGAAATCCGTGAGACTCGTCTTTTACTATGACACTGATGGTAAAGGTAAGCGTCCATAAGGTCGAAAATAATACCTACACTTCACTTGAAAACTCCCAGATTATATCTATTAGGAAAGACCGACTCTGGCAAGAAGTGATAGAAAAAGTTAGCAGTATGGTAGGTTATTCTCGAAAATAAAGAATGCAGTAGTAATTTCCCATTCGACCTCTGTGTGTCTCTTCACCTAAGTAATACAAGTCAGATGTTGCCTCTTCTATACAAGATGTTCAATCCCAATCAGTCGTTACTGACGTAACAGGTAACAACAAAGTAGGTAACTAAATGTCAGATATACCTAAGACTCTCACATTCACATTTTATAGTAGTGTTACAAAACATTACGGACCCTTACATCGGGTCAGTTGGCTGCAAATTATGTGCTAACTTAAAGAAGGTGGCACAATATTGTATTTGATGCGTGGGTGCAGTCTTTAGACGATGAAGTTACTGTGTAGGTACTTATATTGGTAAATTATGGATTGTTGTTTTATTTGGTGACAATAGGATTTTTTTTCTGCGCGGAACGTCGTATCTTGTCTGACTAATTAATTAGGAAAAAAAGACCATAAGGGTAATTGCGTAACTTACTGTCAGTAGCAATATGTTTCATTTTGACAGTTCAAAAATATTCATTGCGTTATTTACGTTCCGTCGAACGGGGTGACTATGTGCCTGGCAGGTGAAAATGTGCAAGGGGGTCTTAAGTTATGCTTTGATTAATAATCTAACTCAAATGTGTTTAACGCCATATTTTTAAATCACTAATAGATTTACGAGACATTACGAATCCATTAGTGATTTAAAAATATGGCGTTAAACACATTTGAGTTAGATTATTAATTGCACATTTTCACCCGCCAGGCACATAGTCACCCCGTTCGACTGTTGTTGAGTAGACTAGATTTTTCGTAAATATGAAGCAATGGATTAGCAACATCCTTCAAAATTATTCAGATTGAGATTGGTAGTGTGTTACGCAATTAGGGTGCAGATGATACCTAAGCATATACAAGGTGTAACTTAAATAACGCACAACCTCTTAAGGGGTCATTGTAAGTACTCATCATTATGGACAACTTTTACTATGAGACCAAACCGGAAATCGCGAAAAAAAAATCAGCTGTTCCCTACATTTTGACGAGTTATGCGAACATAAATGTAGGGAACAGCTGATTTTTTTTTTCGCGATTTCAGCTTTGGTCCCATAGTAAAAGTTGTTCATAATGATGAGTACAATGACCCCTTAAGAGGTTGTGCGTTATTTAAGTTACACCTTGTAGTATGTGAGAGGGGTTTGACGCATTTGGTGCACATCTCAACTTGTACACCATGCTCAAATGGTGAACTTAGCAACTGGTACACTTCTCATATGGCACACTTCGCAACTGGTGCACTTCTCAATTGGTGCACTTCGCAAAAGTAGCACTTTTTAAGATGAGTGGAGATTTGGAAATACACCTCGACTTAACTATCATGAGGGTAGTTTGAATAAAAAACAAAACTGTCAAGACTACGGCAGCTATGGTGGCCAAGCGGTAACGAACTCACGAGTTGTAAGTCGTAGGTCGTAGGTCGTCGCTTTACTTTGTGGAAATTATTTCATCACCACTGCAGTGCTATTCTGTAAAAATCTCACCGTGAGAACTTAGGTGAAGTGAGCTCTGTCATTCCTCAATGGTAGGGATTGACACTATTAAGTGCTCACTTCACTTATGATTTCGCGGTGAGATTTTTACAGAATCGACCGGCAGCTCTCATAACGGTCAAGGAAAACATCGTGAGGAAACCGGCATGTCCTAGAACCAAAAATTCGAAGGCATGTGACATCTACCAGCTCGTACTGGGCCCGTGTGGAGGAGCCCAGCAGTGGGAAAATTATTGGCTGATTATGCTGTATAATATTAGAAATATATAAGGAGGGGCCCGTGGCTAAATAATAACAGCCACACAGGTCGATCGATCAGGTTAAGCTACGCTTGCCGCGGTTGGTCTGTGGATGGGTGACCATCTTTACATACCGAGACCCCTCCGTGCCTCGGAAAGCACGTTAAGCCGTTGGTCCCGGCTGTCATTCGTAGATCTTTGACAGTCGTTACGGGTATTCAGAAGCCCGAAAGTCTGACAACCAGTCTTACCAAGGGGTATCGTATCACCCAGTAACTGGGTTGTGGAGGTCAGATAGGCAGTCGCTCCATGTAAAATACTGGTATTCAGCTGCATCCGGTTAGACTGGAAGCCGACCCCAACATAGTTGGGAAAAGGCTAGGCAGATGTGATTAGAAATATATAAGTAAGGTATTTACCTACTTATATTTAGATTGCCGCCTTTTTGGTAAGCATTGCTGTCTACTAACTGTAACACATAAAAAAAAAACAAGTCTTACAAGAAAATACCTTTCTCAGCAATGGCGACTATGCTTAATTGCTGCAATTAAAATATTTCCTCTTCTGTAAAACATTCTTTAAAACAATTCACAGACATCGCAATTCCACACATGCTTTATAATCATTTGTAGTTATTTTTATTGCAAACATCTTAGAAAAAAAAAAAACGAATGTCCACGTAGATGAAACGATGTTATACAAAACTATGTTTACTAATTGACAGCATGCTGTCAACTTATCTATATGTACCATAGACATATATATATGGACTGGAAATACCTACGAAAAAAGGGTGCCTACCTACAACTCATATTGTCTCAAAAAATGGCTGCCATTGCTAGGGTTGTATCAATCAAGGAACATTGGTGTTACTATAACGAGTATCGATACTAAATACGAGTCGTACTAGTTATCACGTTTGGATCATAATATAGTATACTAACTTATAGTCCGTTCTAACTAAGGTTGCCTACTTTATAGTAACGTATCCTAGTTTATTTTCGATAAACATACTTTATAATTAGTACTCATAGCACAAGCTCTGCTTAGTTTGGGACTAGATGGCGTTGTGTGAAAGTTGTGGAATATGATTTATTTATTTATTATTATTTTTATATATGTAATTAATATATATCTATTTATTTATTTCAGGCCAAACGGCCAGGCTATTATTAATCAATCATTTTAATACACATTTACCAAAAATGCTGTGGGAACAGAGTTATCATGTAATCTCATTACATCAAGTGTTCTATTGAAACAGCTTTCTTCAAAGTGAAGTGAACAGAGGTACCATTCTTTATGTCGGGGATTAATATTTTCTTCACCAATAGCCTCTAACCACTTTTTCTTTAGTCCTTCCTTTTTAGGAAACCTATAAAAAGTGCAAGTATTTTTATCAATAAATAATTTTGGTTACAGCTATATTATGTTAGCATATGAAACTAAAATCAATAGGAAACGTCAGAAGCTATGTGCACGGTTCCAATTGGTGGTTTCTATGGAGAAGAGTCGGCAAGAAACTCCACGGTTACTCAAAATAATTGGCTTATACAATGTTAATAGGTAGGGGAGGACAGTGTAGGCCTGTCAACAAGTACCAGGTACTTAAAAAAATAGAAGACATTGTAAAAGCCAATTGTTTTTAAAAGAGTAACCGTGGAGTTTCTCGCTGGTTCTTCTGCATAGGAAACCACCATTTGGAACCGTGCATCTAGCTTCTGACGTTTCATAAGTGCCCATGTAGGTTTATGTGAAAGAAAATATTTTGATTTTGGTGCTGTGAACCACGGGCCGGACCTAGCAAGGTCAATTGGAGCTAATAAGACGCAGGACTATTTATGTTAACATAGCAGAATATGCCGATATCGTTCCAGCGGAGGAACTAGTTCCGGAAACTATTAGGCAACGGTACAACACTATTCTATTATGACATATTATTGTAAACAAACGAATGAATTAACAAAATAATAAAAAGGTCTGTTATACGGAAATTCACCCAAATATCAATACTTTAGCCATAAATTCATGATCGCGTTACAATTATATCATCGAATGTCTATTATTGTATGTGTTATTGCATGAAAACCGGCTACTAACCTGTGCAAAGAAAGTTGAGGTTGATTTTCATTCTTCCTTGCACCACACTTCACAATACAACACACAGGCATGTTGAATTGCTGTTTTTCAACATTTACATGCAGTTTTAAAGGTAAAGTCCTCGTAATTTTCTCGCAAATCTCAATAATACAAAAAATAAACAACCATTTGGCAGCTGAACTACCACGAAACTTGGCGACAAAGATGGCTGCTCTGGCACCTATCTACATTCGTGTATAGAATAACAGGGCATCTCCTGTTATATCCCATCTCAATGATATGTACTCATCGATTTTGACATTTTTTTCACGTGCAGAGATTCCCTCCTACATCTAAAATTAAAATCATATAAACTTTACCTCTTTATGATATGCGACGTGTAGACACTGTATGGTACTAGGCAAAGATGACCTACGTTATCTGTGAAAAGTATAGGAGCCCTATCACAAGGGAAACTACTGGATCGATTAATCATTACTTGTAGTCGACACTTAAGTTTGGAGCACAATAAGTAACTACAGACTTGTATTACGGTCGCTTTGTCTTTAATATAAAGGGAAAATCTTGACTTATAAAATCTTATACCTTCCAATAAACTTGACACTACATTATTTTAAATCTGAAAAGTCAATTTCACTGACAGCATAAGCTTTTAGGAACAACAAAGAACCTTCAACGACAAAATGCACACGAAGTGATAGAAACGATCATTTTCAATCGTGATTTGGTCATGACCTATGTATGTACGAGAATGTCTCGGTTTTCATATTTACTAGTACATCTTCAATTTGCACAGTCAACATATAGTTATTTCGTTGTTTCTATGATATAAGTCATCACAATCGCCTCGTCTCCCAACCAAATGGAGATATTTCGTAAAATCGGACATTTTGACTGTAATGTCGTAACTACCGTTCACACGCTCCATGCAACGATATTTTGTAATATCAAAACGCGGTTTCTTTTTTTGTAGGTCTCTAGGTAATTTTACGACGATTTGGAAAACTAAATGGTTACAGCTTTATTATTATAGAGCGTGTCATTTTGAGATGGAGCGCGTCTTATGGAAAGCGAATCGAGGGTCGAACGCTTGCAATAGTTTAGCCCCTTAGATCTCTCTGAAAATCTACAGTAATGGTAGTTGTACTCATTAATGGGGATGCTCTGAAGTAGCCCGTAAATTCAAAATTACTTTTACGGTTTTTGCAATTTTCAGGTCAGAGTTTTATTGATGATTCATATGATTATAATTGTACAGGGTGTCCCTGGAAGTATGGATCAAATCGAATAGGGGAGTGGGCAAGGTAAAAAAAAAAAATTTAAATCAGCTTCCTAGACTTAAATAAAATAGAGTCATGATTTACCAGTAGTCAGATTTAATTATAAATTAACAATGACAACCTCTGGTGTTACGGATGTACAGTCGCCAGCACATCAAGCTACTACAATCTGTCAAATTTCTTTAACAGAATTTCAACTTTATCGCCAAAGTATAAGGGTCAAAGTTGATTGGGAAAATACATTTGACCGTTTCGGGAAGCTTGATGTGCTGGCGTCTGCTAAAATCTGTCAAATGTCTATAATAGATTTTCAACTTTATTGTCAAAGTGTAAGGTTCAAAGGTGATTAGGAATTTTTTTCTCAAATGAGTATGTTAAAAAGTATTGCTAGATTTCCTAGCATTTATGTCATCATTCATTATCTATACTTTGATATTATAAAGAGGTAAAATTTGTGAGTTTGTATGTAGGGAATAGTCTTCGATAAATTTTATGTTAAAATACAAGAAATTTCACGCGCACGTAGTCGCAGACAGAAGCTAAGTTTTTATGAATAGAGAATTTGTGTGTTTTTTTTCGAATTGTGGGAAAACGTTTTATACTTATTTAAAACTAGCGACCCGCCCCGGCTTCGCACGGGTGCAATGCTGATCACTATCACTACATAGTATAAAACAAAGTCGCTTCCCGCTGTCTGTCTGTCTCTATGTATACTTAGAACTTTAAAAATAAGCAACGGATTTTGATGCGGTTTTTTTTAATAGATAGAGTGATTCAAGAGGAATGTTTATATGCATATAATACATGCATAATATAGTAGAGAAACACTGATAATTTTAGAGCCATTATTTCTCTTAAAAAGTATAGGATAAAAAATGGTTATTGTAGGTTATCCCTAAGAGATAGACATATGCCATCGCGGACTTTTTTGTAGACCTTTTTAAGGTGTACAATACTATTTTTATTATTTTGATCTATCTCGTAGGGTTAAGCCAGCGTTTGCAATGTAAGCGCAATAAAATGTGTTTATTTACGACATCACATTAGAAACCCCTAAAATGATCAGTGTTTCTCTACTATATTATGCATGTATTATACATATAAACCTTCCTCTTGAATTACTCTATCTATTAAAAAAAACCGCATCAAAATCCGTTGCGGAGTTTTAAAGATTTAAGCATACATAGGGACAGACAGCGGGAAGCGACTTTGTTTTATACTATGTAGTGATAGTGATGTGTCATTCCCTTAATCGCCCTTAGTCCCTTAATACGTTTTTCGGGGTTAGCTAGCTATGTAGGTATAAACACTAATCATGAAAACTTACTAAAGTTCATTATACAACGTGTAACGTTAAATGCGCAAAACCTCAGACAACCCAACTGATTTTTAATTCAATTGACCTATTTCAGACAGAAAATAAGTCATTAAAAAAATTGTAAAGGTTTTATGTGCTGTTTTAGTTTTACTGGCCATTCTGATCGTTTCTCGCGTCTGCGACGACGCTTTATCGAGGGAGGAGTCGTCACCGGGCCACTGCGCCGCGCTGACATTGGCTTGCTTGACCTATTAATAAATAGACACGGCAACGTTTTTAATGAAGATTTTTTGAAAAATGTGACCTATATTAAAAAGTAGTTCAATTAATTCTGTTCGTTATTCTGATCAAACTATTTTCAGGTTTTGCGCATTTAACGTTACACGTTATATGTATAAACCAAGATAGTAATCTGACGGGCAATTCTCGTAATGTTAAGAACATTCACCGTCTGATCTCAATGTCTATCTTTAAAAAATACCTATATTTTCCCTACATTTTGGTCAAGTTTTTGACATTGATTGTCGCTGAGGTGAGACGGCGACTAGATTTTGAACGTTAATTACGGGACCAATTCCCGCCATTAAAAAACGTTCAAAATCTACTGAGTACTGACATGTATATATGTATATTTATATGATAAGTATATACTATAGCAAATAGTATGTATGTATGTATATTATATATATTTTGTATTTGTGTAAGTTTTTTCATTTATAATTCAACAATTTTAATAGTTTTTTTATCATTGTTCGGCTCAACCAAAGCACCTGCCATCTAATCTCTTCACCACCCTTGGTTGACTGGTAGAGAATGCCTAAGGCATTAAGTCCGCCTTTGTACCTTTTGTTGTGCGAAAAGTTTAAATAAATAAATAAATAAATATGTATTTCAAGCATTGAGATGGGATATAACAGGAGATGCCCTGTTATTCTATACACGGTTGTAGGTAGGTGCCAGAGCAGCCATCTTTGTCGCCAAGTTTCGTGGTAGTTCAGCTGTCAAATGGTTGTTTATTTTTTGTATTATTGAGATTTGCGAGAAAATTACGAGGACTTTACCTTTAAAACTGCATGTAAATGTTGAAAAACAGCAATTCAACATGCCTGTGTGTTGTATTGTGAAGTGTGGTGCAAGGAAGAATGAAAATCAACCTCAACTTTCTTTGCACAGGTTAGTAGCCGGTTTTCATGCAATAACACATACAATAATAGACATTCGATGATATAATTGTAACGCGATCATGAATTTATGGCTAAAGTATTGATATTTGAGTGAATTTTCGTATAACAGACCTTTTTATTATTTTGTTAATTCATTCGTTTGTTTACAATAATATGTCATAATATAATAGTGTTGTACCGTTGCCTAATAGTTTCCGGAACTAGTTCCTCCGCTGGAATGATATCGGTATATTCTGCTATGTTAACATAAATAGTCCTGCGTCTTATTAGCTCCGATTGACCTTGCTAGGTTCGGCCCGTGGTTCACAGCACCAAAATCAAAATATTTTCTTTCACATAAACCTACATGGGCACTTATGAAACGTCAGCCTTGTTGTAGGAACAACAAATTTGTGTTTGTTCCTAGTATTTATATTATATATATCACTGTATTTTTAAACAGATTATATTTTTATGTGCATACAAAAGATTATCATAAATGTACTGAGAAAGCACAGTCATTATATTAATCTCTTTAAAGTCTCTGAGGGAATGTCTGGGACTTAATTTATAAATGGAACGAATTGCCCTTTTTTGTAAAATTAAAATTGTCTGAATATCGGCGGCATTTCCCCACAACAGAATACCGTATGACAATAACTAAAGTAAACTAAACGGGCTGTCTCTAAATCAGTTAAGTCACGAATTTTCCTAACGGCGTATGCTGCAGAGCTAAGTTTTTTTGACAATTTATCTATATGGGGGCCCCATTGAAGCTTGGCATCCAAAGTTATGCCTAAGAATACTGTGGTATTTTCGGGTTTTAACTCTTCACCCTTTATGAGAACACTAATTTCTACTTGTCTAACATTTGGTATCATAAATTTAATACATTTCGTTTTTTTTTTCGTTAAGAAGTAGATTATTAACATTAAATCAGTTTACTAATTTTGCGAGGGCACTATTTATACTGTCAGTAACCAGCTGTTGACGTTTGAGTTTAAATAAAAGTGAAGTGTCATCTGCAAACAACACTATATCATGTTCATCCTTTATGAGGTAATGCAAGTCATTGATATAAATAATAAATGAAAATGGTCCAAGTATTGAGCCCTGGGGGACCCCCATTCTTACTACAGATCCGTTAACATCAACTCTCTGAATCCTATCACTGAAGTAAGAAGTGAGAAGATCCAGAGAGGGTTCCGGATTCCGTAGTGGCGAAGTTTCCTGATTAAGGTTTCATGAAGAATACAATTGAATGCCTTGGACCAATCACAAAAGATGCCCAAAGCATCGCATTCGCAAAGTATTACTTTTGTAAGCCTATTTTACTAATCAAACGTTATATTTGAACGATAACTGAACGTTATATTTGTTAATCATTATCATACCAATAAACAAAGGCAAAAAAAAAATACTTTTATTTTATTTTTACTCCACCACTCATTAACACAATAATATAAGCATCCCATCCCATTCACGGAGAATGTGATGGGAAGTTTATATTATTCATTCACCCTAGTGATTTTCTTGTTTTTCACTAGGGTCTGCATACCTAACAGAAACTACTGCTCTCTGGCCTTCCAACCCAAAGGTATAATATGCGAAAGCACCTGTTTTTGGGCATATGGATACATATCTCTTCACGCTGTTTTCCTTCACTTTAATACGTAAACGTGATGCAATTAAAAAGTGTTTTTTAATTCTGTGCCGAAAAAACACTTGGCATTAATTTTATTTTCAGGGAAGAAAGTTGATTGCGATAATTTGACAGTTTCGGGTAGCTTGATGTGCTGGCGTCTGTACCTATCGATAAATAGTTCATATGAGTCTTTTACGCATAACAAAAGATTAGAAATAAAGTATTTTCGCATACTGTATTTTTATGCAAAATTATAAAGTATGTTTATCGAAAATAAACTAGGATACGTTACTATAAAGTAGGCAACCTTAGTTAGAACGGACTATAAGTTAGTATACTATATTATGATCCAAACGTGATAACTAGTACGACTCGTATTTAGTATCGATACTCGTTATAGTAACACCAATGTTCCTTTATTGATACAACCCTAACAATGGCAGCCATTTTTTGAGACAATATGAGTTGTAGGTAGGCACCCTTTTTTCGTAGGTATTTCCAGTCCATATATATATGTCTATGATTTCAAGTCTTAATGTGTTTGCTTTTTAGTATCGTTGTTTGACATTACACCTGTCAAATTACTTGAGTTCAGTATAAATACCACTAAGAGTATTTTATAGGAAATGCTCGCCAGATAAATTATATTCTGGCGAGTTAATTTAATAAAATGAATAAATAGTAGTTCTACTATTTATAAGATAATTTTCTACCGTGCAGTATAATATGTCATAAGAAATATCGACACCAATAAATAACCAACGTTATTTCGATTCTCCACAACCTCAAGGCAGTTTAGTTAATTAATTAAAACAAAACAAACATAATAAAATTATGTAATTATTATCGGAGAGTCGATTTCCTCAATTCCTGATAGCGATTGCGTTAAAAACGCAACTGGTTTATTTTGGGACCGCTGTAATGAAATATATTGTTGTATCTCAAGATTAGCTTCTGCACGCTACCCATCGCACTGCCCGTAACGCTATTTTTTCGTTTTCGCTTGAGAGTTATTTCTGTTTTTTTTTTTTCTCTTTGCCCAGCTCCTAAGAGTCTTAGCATGATGTTAAATAGTCTATAACCTTCCTCAAGATTTGGGCTATTAAATGCATTTTTCAAATCCAGTGAAGGTAGTATTAGAGATTAGTGCGTAAATAGAAACCATAGAAATGTAAAAATTTTATATCTATGGTTCAAACAAATAAAAAACTTTTCAGGTTTATTATTAGTGCATATAAATACTCGTCTACATTTTGCATAACATTTTAGATTTTTAAATAAAATATAAATAAATAACCATTGCTAATAACAGTGCTAAATATTCATATTAAAATATAAACAAATTATAAAATGCTGTAAATCAAAAAAGATTGCTACGTTGATATATTAATAATAGAAGAACACAAACTATGACAACTACTTTATATCCTGCTTAGTTTTAAATATAATAACGAACTGAGGATAGGTCATATACTTCTAGAAGTTAGTGCAAAATAATGTCGTTAAGTTTTAAATTGACAAAGAGTTTTCAAAACAATTTTAGACCGACTTGAAATGTATGTCCTCATCCTTCAAATGGTCCTATGGCATATGGTCAAAAGATTCCTTTGCTTGTCCTCTCTCATATCATATGTTTCCTTTTGTATTGTAAGATCTGGACCAAAATTTACACACATAGATACAGACAGATGTATTCCTTAGTTACAAGACGACAACACCCGAACAGCTCTTCAGAAAAAAGAAACCTCCACAGGCAGAACGCAGTTACCTTTGCCGCAGTTGCATAAAAACACACTCGATTTACTATGTTGAACACAACAATCTTAGCGAGTAGTAAGTACCCGTAAACACTTAAGTTTCGCAACGCATAGACAATGCAGCGTAGCGATAAAACTCGATGGTTACTCGGTACTTGCATATACACATCTATGTCAAAATGTTACTGTTTTACCATAAAACGTAAGTGGTTTGTGCTGGTGGGTTTGGATTTAAAGTAATTTCTTGATGTATAAATTTAAATTGATTATGTTTTAAATGTGTAGAAGTAGATAATGTAACGTGGGTGAGGCTAGGTCACCTCTTCCATGACGTTTCGCGTAGTCTTTGTATAGTCTATACCCACTCTAGTTCAGGCATCACATACATAGAAATATTGGAGTCTATTATCGATTTGTATCCGAAATCCCTAGCTGTAGAGGGTGGCACGGACCGCAATCGACGCACAACCTGTTATCATGGGTTCTGGACCCCGGAACGCAGGGGCATCCAGCACCCTATCACTCTCAATCTGAACAATTTTGAAGGATATTGCTAATCCATTGCTTCATATGTTCGAAAAAACTGTCTGCTCAACAACGTATATAACGCAATGAATGTTATTGAACTGTCAAAATGAAACCCATTGCTATTGATAGTGTGTTACGCAATTACCCTGTTGGTTGATGTATCGTGGACAAAAACTTTTACAATGAAAAGAACTACAAAACAGTTAGAAAGAAAGCACAATAAATACTGCATAACAAACGAAACACTGTGCTCAATTAATGAACATCTAAAAATAAACCGAATCGCACTCGCAAAGCATATTAATAAATGTTATTACGAGAATACAATAAAAATACAATAATTTACGCCCACTGAACTTGATGCAATATTTTTCGGTCCTAAACACGCATGTAATTGGACAAACGGTCTTCGCTTGATTTATTGAGTTGAGCCAGTAATTTTGTTTTTATTTATGATGTTACTTGTCCCTTACGTCATTTTTCATTACAACATTTTTTTAGGAGTAGCCCAGTTCACGTGTAAAAATACGACAGTTTCCTTGGTCCTATTTGGAAAATTGGAAAAACTGCGAAAAAGCATTTTTGCTCTTTTGCAAAACTTTTTCGCATTGGAACAATGATGACTTTGACACTTCTCTATACGGTTCCTGATGATGAAAATCATTTTGATCAATTATAACATCTGTATACAGGAATTGCGGTGTAAGTAGATTCAGATAGCAAGTAAATTTTAATAGATAAACCCATCTTCTTCTACTTTTCGTGTCGATGGTACTCTTCCTCGTTGTTAGGGTTCCGTACCCAAAGGGTAAAACGGGACCCTATTACTAAGATTCCGCTGTCCGTCCGTCCGTCTCTCACCAGGCTGATCTCATGGACCGTGATAGTTAGACAGTTGAAATTTTTACAGATGATGTATTTCTGTTGCCGCTATAATAACAAATACTAAAAACAGGGGGCTCCCATACAACAGACATGATTTTTTTGCTGTTCCCCTTCGTGCGCGAATCCGACTCGCATTTGTTTTTTTTTTTAATATAGTGTTAGCCCAGAGGTAGCCACGTTGATTTCGGCATCAGTAGCATTATTTAGATCATCTGCGGTGCAGGTGAACGGGCACTTAAGACACTAGCAATAGGGGCAGGCTCTGACCCCTTACAACATCAAAATCATTAGAGAGGCAGAATAACTAACTTACTTTGGTAACAGTAAAAAAAAAACATTTACGCAACCTTCTGGCACCCATTTAGATCTCTGATTTTTATGATAAAAGACTCCATTATAAATTAATTTACGACGTGCGTATATCGTATTAAAGTATTTTAGTTTTTGTTCAGTAAAGCGACTCTTGTGAAATGTATAAAGGTGAATGAATGTGATAAAAGGCCAGCTCGATGACGTAAATCATTTTAAAATTAATGGCCGTGTTTCTTGGATGTTGTCATCTGTGATGGTTTAAGAGGAGTCCAAATTGTTTTTTTTTTTGTTATGAAGAATGGAAGAAGAAAACGTGTTGCGCCGACCCCAAATAAAATGGGACAAGGGCAGGAAGGAGAAGGAGAAGGGAGGGAGTTTGTGAATATTTAGTCACTATTATTTTTCTAACAGTTGAAAACTCCTATCTTACAGTCCGGCCGTCGAGAGAATGTGTTCCTGACACCTGTCAATGCGACATTCTAGTCACACTAATATTATAAAGCCGAAAGTTTGTGAGTGTGCGTGTGTGTTTGTATGTTTGCTGACGGACCAATTTTGATGAAATTTGGCACACAGATAGTTTATAACCAGGATTAACACATAAAATACTTTTTATCCCGAAATTCCTACGGTATCAAGACTTATGCTGGTGAACTCACGGAGCGCAGCTAGTAGCTAATAAAGATCAAATACGCGAAATACGTATTCTTTTGTATAAAACTGACAGGTGTTAGGAACGCATTCTCTCGACGGCCGGACTATAAGCAACGAGTCTGTAAGGTCTTCTGAAATTCATGAATCTATACTGATTGGTTTAGGCTGTACGTAGTATGGTAAGTCAATAAAATATTCAAGTCCAACAAAATCAAAAGTCATTTATTAAAATTATCGCCTAATTTGAATAAATGACTTTTGATTTTGTTGGACTATCAGCAGTTTTTGAATGTTAAAATTACATGAGACAGTCCCCCAAAATGGCCGCCCTTCACCACTTCTTAGTGCTTTAACTGAGAAGAAGTGGCGGAACAAACTCCCGAGAACAAAGTAAGAACCTATAGAGGGAAGTAAGGAAACCCTTTTACATTAATTTAAAGTGTAACTTGAGTAAAAAAAAAGAGCAGAAAACATTGCAATTAGGTGGAGTGCTAATGCCAGAAGCTCATTAAAAGTGGCTTAAAACTTTAGTATCAGTTTTAACACTAATTAAGGAGTTCAAGAAAGAAGGCTTTTTAAAAGGCGATTAAATTAAGAGCATTCGGTGTGTGGATGACATCGTACTGTGGATACCATACTGTCTGCTAAAAGTAGCATTATTATTTAGGATTTCTGCCTTATATAGAGTGAAGGTCCATTTTTGTTGGATCTGAGGAAGCCACAAAGCTAAGAAACGAACTCACAAGAAGTAGGCTTCTTGTCATTTCGTTCTGAATTTGGATGCCATCGTACAGTGGTCACAGTTCTGTCTGCTGAAAACTGTAGCATTATCCTCGTCCATTTTTTTCTGGTGTCTCGTTCTTGTTGTTTCCTGTCTTATATGTAGAGGGCACCCCCAAAATATGCACTACTTCTACACTGTAAAACTAAGCACTATTTCACCTACTCTTTTGAAAAATGACTTAGTAACGAAACTTAAAATACAATCAACTAAACCCATACAATTATTTCTTTTGAAAATCAACGAATTTTCTCGGAAAATTGAAATTCATTTTTCAGACACAAGTCTTCTTCTCACGAGATCTTCAAGACAATAGTACTAAACAGGATTTAATTGCCCTTACTGACCACAGTAACCATTGTTTTATTATCACCTGTCCCGGACCGGTCCACAAACCAATGCGGAAACATGTCCCAGCCGCAAACGGAGCTTTATTAATATTTCGCCGTGGCGTCCGTTTCTGAGAAAAGACATTGTCCTTCTGAGCGCGAGCGTCGACCTCTGGCGGATCTTTTTGTTTGTTTATGGAACGCTCTGTTGGCGGCAAGTAAATTTTTAATCTATGGTTTTTATTTTTTCTTGTGTTGTTGTTTTTTTAATTAATGAAGCAATGGAAAATACTGTTTTGATTCCTTTTGTTTTGTGTGCGATTTTAACAGGTCTTGGTTATACTTAAGTTCGAATTAGTTGGGTTAGGACGAAAGTAATAATATACAAATTTGTTCGTCCATGGAATTGATATAATAAAACACATAATAAGCTCGTTCTCCTTGAAAATTCTCCGTTGAATGCCTATAAATAGTGCCATCATCGTCAACATTTCCTATGGCGAAAATATTACCATAATGTTCACACGAATTAATTAATATTTTAGGTACATATCGTTATTATAATTATATGGGTTTTTAATGGAACGTTTATTGGCTACATTAAACAGGTGTTCCCAGTCTATGTAGCTTGGTTGGCGTATAGAAGGACCAATTTGTACACTGCCTAAAATGTTTCCACGACATAATTTTAACTAAACCAAAATTATACTAAAGTTTTGTTGTACCGGATTTGGTTTTTACAATAACTAATACATTTTTAATCGTACTGATCTTTCTACAATTTAGATGGCACAACTGAAAAAAATTGTTTAGGGAATAAAAAAATAAAGGACATATCATTCAACTTCTCATTCTTCATTTTTGGTTATGGGTGAAAATTACTGTAGATAATTGGATTAAAGTATAAATTACACCTTCTTTAGGTTGTGTTTATTTACTTTTTGACACATTATGTAATTTTAATATTGCTATTCTTTAGGTATGCATACATAGGCATTTTCCATAATAAGGAGTAGGTACCTACCTAGTAGAATTTTAATCCCAACATACAAATGTTTTTAGTATTTTAGATTTACCGAATTAAAAAGGAGGAGGTCCTCAATATGTCTGTATGCATTTGCTCTGCTGATGTTCTATTTCACTGATATTACTATTACCATTTGACATACTCCTTAGCCAAAATTTGAGTAAAAAAATAGCACATAGAACATACGTTTAGCATATAGGTAAGTAACTTATCATAAGCCTTAATCCAAGTCCACTTGAAGTCTAATAAGACTAAATTAAATAATCATCCACAATCTTAATAAAAATCTCAGGCACAGGATAATAGTGGCAACACTTTGAAAGCTATCAGATGATGCTAAGGTCGCCTCAATCGCTGCGCACAATCGCCGCTCACTTCCGATCCGACGACACTTGATGTGTCAATCTGATCGACTTTAGTACTGGCTGGTTTGCAGCAAAAACTGCTTAAATAAATCCTCTTTAGTACCGAAACCAAAAAAAAAAAATTTTTTTGGGGCGACTTGCAAATGAAGAGGTGGTATCTTCTTTAGTCACGCACAGACCACGACACTTACGAGAGTCAGGATTTTTTCCAGGAGAAATACGATTTGACGATTATAAATAAACATTATTTAATTATTGGCTTTCCGGTTGACAACGTGCTTGCAATTAGTAAAAGTACTATCTATACCTTGGAATTAAAATAGTTGGGGATTTTATTGTGCAAACTGGCGTTAACTTAGTAGGGAATAAGGCTAGACAATTGGTGGACATCACCAATTGTCTAGCTTTTTCCCTTCTAAGTTTAATTGTAAGTCACGCCAATATTTAGCCTCCATAATTTCCCCAAAACAGATAATTATCTGAGAAAGCCATCCAGTAGGTGCCATTATTAACGTTAGCACAGCCAGACAGGCAGACGCGGCCGGGAATCTTGTACAAAATGAAATGTACCGATAGGAATCTCCAAAACCTCAGCACATACCAACAATAAGTATCTTGTACTCGAAACAAGATAACGCTACACGTAATAAGGACACAATTCCTTACACCAAGTGTAATTTGCAACAGAATTTGTGATCACATGATAACACATTATCTTTCGATCTAAGCTCGGTTGTTACCGAGAATCTCTGCAGGGAAAAGTGGTAACCGAGAAAATTTATTTGTATTGCAACATTGAGGTCCTTGTTTATGATTGAAGTTGTTTGTTTATGTAACGTTTTGGTGTTTATTAAAGATATGCTTCATTACAAAGAGAGAGAAGAAATGCTTCATTACAAAGTCAATGAAAGATTATGATCAATATTTAGAAGTATATGCGACCTCGTTAGCTGCAGCTTTTAATCCCTATCTTTCTAAAATGTTAAATATTAGAAATAGTGTTGAAATCATTACTTTTACGCTCCATACTGGCATTGAAAGTATTCCTCGCGTTAACAGTTTTGTTATATCTATTCAATTTAATCCACAGCCTATTCCTGAAGCCGATGATTGCTAGACATTGGTCTTACTTAGCATTCTTTGGTTATTCTTGGGAAATCCCAAGTCCCTAATTACTATAAGTCCCTATTTTTTATTAATTAAGGGAAGTCACTAATTGGGTAGTTGCATGATATTGAATACTATATATTCTAGTAGATAATATATCCACACATGTAATACAATAATAGAATTCGAAATCAAATTTGAAATCGGTCGAAAAATAAAAAAACTTATAACTTATAGAAACTTTTTGTCTATCTCTTTCTCGCAAAACGAAGTTTTGCATGTAATTTATATGGCGATACTGAACTATGACGTCACAATTCAGTATTTCCCTCTCTGTCTAATTGAGAGTTTTGAACGCTCATATCTTTTCAATTTTTAAAAATATTAAAAAACTGTTTATACCAAGCTATTAGTGAGGTAAAAAAGCTTCAATTTAAATAATAAAAAAAAATTAGTCAACTCGCGGATTGCTATTGATACGCAGGTACAAAGTTCCTTCCTTTGTTTAAAATAATTAAACATGTATCCTCTTTTGTTACAGATTCATTATGGAGTCGACGCCGTTTGTGTCGGCCCATTGGCTGTCCACATTTGTTCTTCTCTGCTCCTTCTTCTCAACACATACGCTTAGTACTAAGGTAAGTCACTTATTTCAATTTAGTTGGAATAAATAGGCAATATTCATCAGAACTTATCAATTTAGGTAGAATACATTCATTTTTTTTTTCATAGTCGTAAGTGATGTGTGACAAGTGTCATAAGACCTATGAATGTCAAAGTGCCAGCTGTCAGAATAATATGGAATCGAAATATTGGCTGGAAAACATAATTGTATATGTGACTTGGGTAACCAAAGTTCAAGACTAAAGAAGACTTTTTTACTTTTATTTATTCACAAGATGAACTTTGTCACACAATTTATGTCACTTAAATGTCAGTTTACGAAATAAAAAACAACTTTTTAAAAGGCATTTATGATTTGAACATCAGTTCACCTATTTGCTATTTGACTACATAATGGCCGCTCGTATCTTATACGATTCATTGAGCATGAACAGATGTATGATGAAATTGATTAAATAAATTGCTATAATCTCCGGTTAAACAGAAATTAGACGATAAATTACATATAAATATATTAAGAAAAGTCATAAAATCTTAACGAAATCGACGCTTGACAGTCATACATGAGTACTTAAGCGTGATCTACAGTTTATTTTGTACGAAATTTTTGCAAAAACCGGATTTCTTTCTCTGTATACCTCATTATACATGCAAATGTCATGTAAAATTATTAGTTGCTGATGAGCCCCAAACAAGTCTCAAGCCAAATACGAAATCGCATTATAATAATTTCTGATGAAGTTTTGTATCCTAAAAAATATAATTAAAATCGAGATTTTATTTGATTACTCGCGAGTTACAAAGCGCGATGTGTTAATTAAATATTTTATTTTATATATGCAATCTATAAATATAAGATAATTTTGAACGGACACCAACTAAAATTTGTATGTATAATAAAAAACTGATTGGCTCCCTGCAATGTCTACCACGTGCTGTGTCCGTTGTTACCTTGGACAACATTTTGCTAATTAAAACAATGATCGTCTTTTTTATGCCCAAAAAATATTAAATTATACCAAAAATGGCGGGAATATTTGACAGCTGTCAAGAGACGGCGGCCATATTTGTAATATTGATCAAACACGTGACTTATCGGTTGCCGTGCAGTTGTTCGCGTAATACGGATTTTTTTCGGAAGTTATACGGCATTCTAGTAGCCGCACGTACATACATAATTCATGCAGTTACCGCATTACTTTCACTCTATCTGAGATAGTAAACGTTATTTTGCGAGATGTTTTGCAAAACTGTTAACAGAGAGTCGTTATTTTCAAGGCAACACCAAAATTTATGCAAATCTACAATATTTTATTACAGAATAAATGAGAATCATTTAGTTTGTGAGTTTAAATGGCCACAAACCACAAAGCTGTGGTAATAGATGAGTTCATTTCAATATGGCGATACTTTCTGTTGGCCTTTTGACTTTTGAGCGGGCATCAATGAGTCGTTAATTCAAACTGATGTTTCTGACGCACGTTTGAGCAGTTAAAAAACCTATACAAACAAAATTATTGTCATTTTAACATGTTTCGACGTATAACATCGGTCGTACACCTTGTTAGGATTGATTGACCAGTTTTTTTGCGAATAAGTAAAAAACAAATATTTGAAAGAGAGAGAAATATGTACTTGTTGGTGCCTTTATATCTGTGATTGCAGAGTCCGTAATCCGTTTTCATTAAATAATTCACACTATTTCTGCTAGTTACACGATAAGTAGACAGTCTGATATTCTTTCATTAGGTCTCTACAGTCTTGGTAAATCACTCGATTAAATTAATACCTATCGATGCAGCGAGTTTAGTGATCGATTTTTAATTTGTATCCATGAATGTGATTCGTCTAGACGTCTGCTTCATTCATCTTTACTAATCCCCTGTGGTGCTTAAATTATTTTGTAATGAGTCTTCTATTAAGTCTTTCTTAGTTGTTTCTTTTTTTTTTTGCAATAGCGGTAATTTAAATATCCGATTAGCAAAAAACTTTTTACTAATTAGATATTAGGATTGATGTAAGATAACATTAATGTTAGCAATTTCTTCTTTTAAATGGATTCTTTTTTGAGGATACAAATCTTAACCCTTAAATGCATGATTTATTTTATCGTATTGCTAAAAATGCTATTGTATAGGTATTTATATATAGAATTTAGATAATGAATATATAATAATTATACAATAATATTAATATTCATAGAGTATACATATTGTTTTGACAAAAAGAGGTGCGTTCAGAAACTCACAGCTATCACATTCTTAAAAAAATAAATGACATACTTTGTTGCCATATGGCAACATTATGCATTTAAGGGTTAACAGTTTATTTCACAGCAGTTTTCACACATCTCATGTCTTAATTTAGCAAATACCGCGTTTTGCACAGACTTTAACACACCCACAGATTATATCACATTACGCCACAGCCACACCAACAGAACCGAGATAATCTGCGCAAAACCATACTAACTCGTAAACACATAACAGTCATCATAAGACACAATATCAAGAATCAAGCGCCAGTCGTCATAAACTTGGTTGTAGCAGTCGCAGCCACGCCCGCGATCGATTTCATAAGCAACCGGTTGCTAGTAATGTGACAAGCTTGCGGCACACTTATTGTTACTTGTATGTTCACGCCTTTTTATGTGGTTGAGTCAGCAGATTTCGGAAATGGGCTTAGAGATATTGAGACTGGCTGTTTTGGATGAGTTAAAGAAGAAAGTCATGACGGAAAAGGTTCAAATAAGGACTCTATGGAAAGATATGTCATTTTTTTTTTTAATTGCCCGTAACAGATTCTACATGACTGTAAGATCTCATGTCTTGACTAGCCATGGTGGGCTCCCGAAAAATGCTTACTATAATTACCATGGATTTCAGCTATTAGACAGGGTATTTTACTAAAGTTTCTGTCCTTCAAATCACGATCCATGAACCATGATACCTTCATCCAGGAAGCTAAAATGTGTATCTAACCAAAGCCTAAAACAGTAATAAATTAGTTTTTACTCACACTTAAATATAGAGACGAATAATAAACTGGTCAGCATTGTTTAAACAAGATGAGTTTAAATAAGATGTCCATCTGAACGGAATAGCAATTGGACGCCATTTATTTCACTGACATTAGAATAGATTTATTGGCGATACATCTAACGTGAGGCGAATAGGAAAGTGATTCCGTGTTGGATTTGATAGTTTACCTCTTTGTTGGCTTGAGATCAGGGAAATTGGACTAAAGAGATGAGATCAACGGTATAGTAATATAGTTCACGTAGTCTAAGAGCATTCCTAAACGTGCGATGCGTCTTTAAATTGAGGTGCAGATTTAAGAATGGCTTTCGATATTCAAGAGCTCCCCGGTTTTAATAAACCTATTTTCTTGATGTTTTTTTAGAACACCGTGTCTTTTCTACGTGTTGATTACCGGCTCAATGTACGGAGATAGCTACAGAAAACAAATAAAACCTTAGAAAAATTAAGGTTTTTAAAGAATGCCACAAGGAACTATTCTGAGCCATGTTTGAGAGTGAGTTTTAGATTATATCAGAGTTATTCCACAGGATTCTAAACCAAGCTATTATGTCATGGTGGAAATCACAAGCATTTATATTAGTTATGCATACTACAGAAACTGCGCAGATTACTCATACGATTTTCTTGTTCCTTTGAAATATCTCAACAATCGATAAAATCTGTTCGATTTTATGACCGAATCGATTAGCGCCTTCTGTTTGCCAATTTGCTGTAGGTTCGATTCCTGTAATTAGTAATGGCGGAGTTGCATTGGTCGGAAGTCTATGGATATCAATTTTGTTGACTTTGCTCAGTAATTTTGCTGTTATTACTAAATTGCCTGTACTTATGTGTGTTCGATTTATTAGAATGACAGTTTGATACTGTAATCAATTTTTGAAGGTTTGCTATTAAAATTGGATATGTCTTTATAAGAAAACAGCAAGGTGACGCCGGTCACTAGTTTTTGTATTGTCAATGAATGTGAGGTAATTATTAGCACGAAGTTTCTCATCTCCTATAATTACTTCATAATTTTTTCCGCACCCAAGTAAAAAGAGAATGTTGTCTGTCAAAAAAACCAGCCCATGGAACTCCAACCTCCTTGCACAAGAGCCTACAGCTTACTCATCAAAAACAATACCATAACCAAGGCGTACCTCTTTTTCGAAACCACAAGTTCATCTTGACATTTTCCGTCGATAATTGGCAAGTGCTTTCGATTAATTTGAAAAAAATCGCTGCATTGTAGCTTTTAAATCAATCGAGATGTCGTATGGTGACCCAGTTCTGTACAACTTTTTGTATCGTTTACGTAACATACTCATCGTACATTGTGGCCTTATTGGGTTGCTAAAGGCCATATGTGTGATGTTATTGGGTGCAGTGAGATTCTCGTGTCAATTTTGAGATATACCTAGATTTGGATTGGAAAGGAATTTAGTTTAGAGTGGCTTATTGACTACCTAATGAATAAGTATGTTTGAGAGGCTTTACTTTGTGTAAATCTGTCTTTTTCGGATGCATGAAGAAGCCTCCTCGTGTAGCGCAATTTGTTCCGCCAGTTACTCAGCTGAACCGATCGCTCAGCGCATCCTGGACAGTCACACCCAACACCTTATTTGACTGACCAATTCTTCCCTTGACATTCGACCACCCTCCCACCGGAGTTCGGCGTCAAGCAGCCTGCTGTGTTTCATCGATGCGTGGGAGTTCCAGTGCCTTAGCCATCTTCTGAGCACGCTCGTTCTATCATAGACCTCATCCATCGCTTTCCATCAGGCGTGATCGAGGTCAAGAGCGGGCCCATTCAGCAATAAAAAAAATATATTTCATCACTACTGCTCTCAAAACGGTGAAGGAAAACATTTTGAGGAAATCGGCATGTCCTAGAACCAAAAATTCTAATACATGTGACATCTACCAACCCGCACTGGGCCCGCGTGGTGGGTTACGGCCCACTTCCTATTACCGAGAGGAGGACTGTGCCACAGCAGTGGGAACATTACAGACTGATTACGTTATGATTATGGGAGGTGGTGTGTGTTGTAGTTTAGCATAAAATAACAACAACGTACAACATTAAAATTAAAATACAACATTATTTTTAGTATATTCGAAACCCGAAACACGTGTCTACTATTTTTATGTAAAGAATGACGTATGTACAAAATTTCAAAACTGTATCATGAAAAATCACAAAGTTATAAGCCTGTTATGTTACCTGCTTGTCCGTACAAAAAGTTGGATACCACTTAACACGCGCCGCCGTCCGACCGGCTGTGACCTGTGTTGTGCGCATATGATTGCGGATATGACTAAGTACATGTCGCTCAGTGTCCGACTTGTTACATTTTTTAAATATTTTTGGGAAAAAATATAACATGGTGTAGAAATTATTGGAATCAATTCAGTTACTTATTCTGAACAAACTATACTCAGGTTTGATTTAGGATTTGTTTATATATTTATTTAGAGAGCTCTAATTTGCAGATTCTATTGAATATAATTCATCAAAACAATTTTTCTGATATTACAAATATCATATACGTGGTATCATTCACGTGGTATTTATACCAAAATAGTCTCCAATAATTGCTTAAACAATACCAATATAACAAAAAATTGATACTCTGATTTTTTCATAAATAAAATAAAAGTAATTAGGTACTTTATATTTCATTGCGTTGGCGATGCCCGCACGCCCTGTCTGGAGGCCTTAATTTATTGAGGCATCCACAGGCAAGCTCGGTTAAGCAGATGACAACCTCATAGGTTGAACTACGAGATCCCATTTACATCAAAAAATAAAAAAAAGATGCGTAAGACTTTGGAGTCATGGACATGGACATGTATCAAATTTAAAGATTAATTCCACCTTACTCAAATCGAAATGACTGTGAAAAATATCTGCGTCGAATTAAAATGCACACTTCCTTTTAACTCGGTTCAAATTGAATTTGCGAGTAATAACAAAAAGACTTTCATACATCTTTGCTGTGGTTACACCTCGATAAGTTATAAGTCCAGTGCAATAACTCATTTAAATATTGACAGCCCAATGCCCGCAGAAGATATTGCAGGAGCTGTCACAATTACACAATTGCAAATTGAACCTTCTTTCTTTGTAATAAGTGTTTATGATTCAGGTCTTACCACACACGTTTCAAAGGGCAGGATCATAAAGTTGAAGGACAATACTTTCCTTGACTTATGTTTGTGCGGAGCCATTCTCATGAGACTTATTAAGGCTTTCAATAAGTTATTGCTTCAACACTGGCCTTATTGAATTTCCATTCATACCGCTGGAACTAATATTAATTACGTAGGTACGCACTTTTAAAATCAATGCAGATACTGTAGGCTGACCGTTTAACTGAGACGTTGCCTGAGGTAGCAGCGCGGGGCTCCAGCAATCCGTCAGATATTTATATATTCAGTATATAACACTATTTCACAGAATTTTCATTCGCACTGAATATCCTTTTAGATATTGTCCAAATCAGAGTTTTCAAAGATTTAGGGAAAGCCCACAATTTTTTCGTCAGATTTACCTATTTAAGTCATTATGGGTTAGGCCGCACACGTGAATATGAAAATCAAAGGCTCTGAAGATCACTTTATTCTTAGCCGCTTTTTTGAAATACGAAAGTGGACTCCTGACCACGGGGCTTCTATGTGAAACTTTTCAAATATATTTTCGATGTTCTCTCCTCATGCCGCACCTACTCAGGTATCAACTTTTCGCCCTGCATATGCTTGCTCAAAAACTATATGGGCTCACTACCAGATGCGTATGAACAAAAAATAATAACAAATGTAGTTGAATTATAAATTATTTATAAGGTTCTTAATATAATGAGAGTAGAACCAGACATGAATGAGTTCTATGAGATTATAACTCTAAATTGATTTCACACTAAATTAGAAGCAAATCGAGCAGTTTGTCTTGTGGATAATATATTCCATTTTAATATGAACCTGAGATCGTTCAGTGACCTGTGTGGGAAGTAAGTGGATTAATTAAAATTTGAGATTCCGTGTAGATCAGAGAATGTGAAAACTTTCCGTCACTTGATAAACATTCAGGGTCAAATTAAATTAGCTAGCGAAATTCCGCAGACGGGTCTCTATAACTAAAATAAAACAAAAACGAAATTAATTTAATGAGTTTTGTGACACTAGAGTAGGACTTAATTTTTAATTTTTTTTTAATTTTGTAAACTTCGTAGAAGTATCGATACCTATCTAAAAACGATAAAACAAATGAAAACAGATTCTCCCAAATCATACTTGAAAAAAAAAACAATACATATTTGTATTGGGTGGTTGCATTAATTCCCGCTGTTGACATATAGATGTGGGTAGCAATTTTTAAAACGAACTATAATTACTGTGACTTATACATTTTTGAAGCTTGAAAGTATGTTAATAAAATCCAGTTGACAGTCGGCATTTTTATATTCATTAAGTGATATTTAACGTACAGTGAAAAATGGATCGCGATAAGTTGTTTTTCCGATGTGTACTTCTGCATTATTTCGATTTGAAAAGTTCGGCTGGAGCTCACCGATTACTCGCGGAAACTTATGGGGAATCTGCTCCATCCGAAACAGTATGCAGAGATTGCTTTAGAAGGTTTAAAAGCGGTGATTGTGATGTTTATGACAAAGAACGGCCAGGCCAACCGAAAAAATTTGAAGATGAAGAATTAAAATCGTTATTGGACGATAATCCCGCCCAATCGCTTAGAGAATTAGCTCAACAAGTTGGAGTCGATAAATCGGCTGTATCGCGACGTTTGCATGCCATTGGGAAGATACAAAAAGAAGGAAAATGGCTGCCACATCGATTGACTGACAGTGCTATTGCGAATCGGCTAAACATCTGCGTTTCATTACTTGCAAAGCAAAGAAAGAAGATTTTCTTATGGCGTATTGTGACCGGAGATGAAAAATGGATCTATTTTGATAATCCAAAACGAAAAAAATCATGGGTTGATCCTGGCCAACCAACAACATCGACTCCAAAGCGGAACATTCACGCTAATAAGACAATGCTCTGTATTTGGTGGGATATGGAAGGAGTTATCTATTACGAGTTGTTAAAGCCGAATGAAACAATCACCGCTGAGCGTTATGAACAGCAGTTGGAGAATTTGTACAAAAGTTTGATGAAAAATAGACCATCAATAGCATCGAATCGACGAAAAGTGATTTTTCTTCATGATAACGCTCGGCCTCATGTTGCTTTGAAGGTCAAACAAAAACTGATGGAGTTTGAAAGGGATATCCTCCCCCACCCAGCGTATTCTCCAGACCTGGCTCCATCAGACTATCATCTGTTTCGGTCGATGCAGCATGATTTAGAAGACAGGCACTTTAAAAATTATGACGAAGTCCAAAAATGGATTGCTGATTGGATAGCCTCAAAGGATAGAGCTTTCTTCCGCCGCGGAATTCAATTGTTGCCAGAAAAGTGGGAGAAGGTTGTAGCTGCCGAAGGCGCATATTTTGATTAAAATCATTAAAATTTTCATCATAGAAATAAACGTTTAAAAAACTTAAAAATCAGCGACTTTTAATGCAACCACCCAATATTTTTGAATTATTCGTGTTTAAATATCGATATGCATCACATCTGTAGAGTTCCACTAGCTAATTTAATTTGACGCTTTGATTCTTGAGAAAACTCCATTTGATCGAAGTTTGTGGATTCCTCTAGGGTTCTGTGCGCTTGTTGGTCAATGTTTGGCGAAAAGTGAATTGCTACTTGTTTTTTACCATGTCTGCACCAACTTTGAATTGTAATTTTGCCTTGCCGTGATCATCACTTACCCTAAAAATATTCTGTTGTGGTAGATACTGGATTATGGTTTGGTAGTAAATGCAGAGGTACTTTTCCGGCTTCACCATTCATTCAGTTCCTTGTTTTATGTACTTGCACGTAATACACAACTTCTTTTTTCTTATTGTGTTTTTGTTCTTTTTATGCGTCTTGTTTACCGCAAATAAACATATTTTCTTTCTTTCTTATATAATATCCATGTACCTATTAGGTCTTCGTGTAAAATCTTTTCACGGTCTTTGTCCCTAACATCATATGTTAGGTACATATCCCAACACTTAACATATATAAAGCGAAATGTATCATCTGTCAATACAATAATTTCTCCAACATCTCTTACCCCGATTATTTCAAAGAATATACAAATGTCTTCAAATAAATCTTCCGTATTATTAATATCAAGAGTATCGTTCTAAATTATATCAAATTAATGTTTATCTCATACGTCAGGACTTGGGTTTTCAAATTTTAAAAAGAGAAACATTTGCATATTTTAATTTATGGCTGTGGCAACAGTAGGGCCAATATCGGTGGGTCGTTATAGAGCTTAAACCTGATAATATTAATGGTTGAGAAGATGGTTTATCTATTTAATGTATGTTTCTCAATTTTAAGAGCAGGAAATCGAAAGATTTCGTCGTTATGTAGTTATTTTATATTGTGATGTGATAACCATAGAATATTCAGCCTGTAGTTTCCCACTGCTGGGACACAGACCTCCTCTGATAGAAGCGGTGGGCCATAATCGAGCACGCGGGCCCAGTGCGGGTTGGTAGATGTCACAACATCTTTATTTTTTGGTGGTTCTAAGGGCGAGGCCACAACACTGCGTTGCGGCGTCGCATCGTAAAAATCTACGACGCCGCACAACGCATCGTGGAAATTTCCGATGCGCTGACGCAACGTACAAATCTGCAATGCGACGACGCGCTACCTCGTAGTTAGTGTCCACATTGAATGAGGTGCGCACGTTTCATGATGGCGGATTACGATATCGATTACCTGATATCCTTAGTTCAGGAACGTCCCGTCCTTTGGGACAAAAGTATATCAGACTACAAAGACAATTTTTTTTTAGAAACTGACATGACGGTTAGCGTCTTGTCGTACGATGTCGTATGCGATAAAATTTTTGCGTTGCGTCATCGCATTGTATTGCTGTGCGACGTCGTTTTTGCGATACGACGCCGCAACGCAGTGTTGTGGCCTCGCCCTAAGTCATGCCGGTTTCCTCACGATGTTTTTTTACCGTTTTAAGAGCAGTGCCTGAGCGTAAGTAGCTAAAATTGCCTTTCTTTAAATACTGTCACTTGCTTTTCTTCGTCTATTGTCCTTCCCTCGGGCAGTTAATGCAAAGGTAATCCGTACAGAGTTGTCCCTTGTTCGTTTCTTCTTGGAACTGAACTCCGGTCATATATTTCGTGTCTTTCCCACAGATATAATTGAATGGGCAGTTCGCTTTAGTCACAAATCATCATTAGATTTTGTTCAGTAATAGTGCCGTTAATATTTGGTAATAAAATGTTAGTGCGTTGACATATGAACCCGATAATGACTTGTCATTTAGTTTTTAATGTGATTTTTAATTTCTCACGATAATGGGAAAAAAGCCGTTAACTTTAATCCGTCATTAAATCATCATTAATAGGTAATTGATCGGAGTCAAGAACACTTTGAAATTAACGATTAGATTTTAAAAATAGGAGATTTAATTGAATATGTCTTTCTTAATCTAAATTGGAATCTAATGGATCCGAATTTCAGGGTGAAAATAGTTTCATCATTGAAGTTCATGTTATTTTAAGTTTACTAATAAGAAATGCATACAATATGAACAACAATTTACAAGTTAGATATGAGTGGAAACCCAGGAGAGGACGCTCTAGGAGGACATATACCTTATTGGGGATTTTCTTCAGAAAGTTAAGGTGCGTAGTACTCGCAGCCGGCCTGCGTGTATGAACGTCAAGGAGGCAAAATGGGTATCGTAGCAGGTGCCTTTCTGTAGTTTCTGACTTCCCCAATGGGAAGAAGGCGTAAATTTATGTATAATAAATGCACACACGTGTATTATCTTTGATCAATGGAACAGCTATATTAAGGTACCTGCCCCATCGCCAACGAGGAAGCGGCTAGCTATCAACGATTTTCTCGCTCAATAAACGTAAAAAAGATTTTAGGTCACGTTAAAGCACGTTAAGCCGTTGGTCCCGGCTCTCATTCGTGGATCTTTGACAGTCGTTACGGGTCGTCAGTAGCCCGAAAGTCTGACAACCAGCCTTACCAAGGGGTATCGTATTACCCAGTAACTGGTTTGTGGAGGTCAGATAGGCAGTCGCTCCATGTAAAATACTGGTATGCAGCTGCATCCGGTTAGACTGGAAGCCGACCCCAAAATAGTTGGGAAAAGGCTAGGCAGATGATGTAAGTAAAGGATAAACTAATGTTAATAGTTGATCGCTGATTGTTCATACCTCGGGCGAGTAGGTACTCGCCTGTCGCAGCGACAAGAGCTCTCATAGAGAGAACTCAGCGACGCTCGCTTAAGACGGGCAGAACACTGATAGACACATGCTTGCCATCAGGCACTCTCTGCTCGTTGCTCATCAACTCGTTTTTAATTGCTAGCTATAATAATAATAATCCACAACTTTCACACAACGCCATCTAGTCCCAAACTAAGCAGAGCTTGTGCTATGAGTACTAGACAACTGATAAACATACATATATATTTCTAATTACATACATATTATAGATAAATTACACCCAGACAAAGAACAAATGATCGTGCTCATCACACAAACATTTGTCCTGGGTGGGAATCGAACCCACGACCTTGCGTTTAGTAGTCAGGGCCGCTGACCACTACACCAACAGGCCTGCCAAGCTCTACTCGCTTCTCGTTAATCGCCGACAATGGAACACGTGCCTTTAAGTTATATGTTTTTTCGTGATCATTATGACACATTCATGTTTTTAAAACTTCGCACCATAGATCATAGATTTACCACAATATAAATCAAAGAGTTTTGTCCAGTATATTGACCTCTTTACCTGCCGTTCAAAAGGATGACTTAAGACACCGTTATTGTGGTTTAAAAATACATTAATCAAATAAATACTATTTGTTTGGTACTTATAATCTAATGTGATGCAACTGGGTCTCCAAAGCTTGTAGAGGATATTGACCTGGGACTATTGGTGAATATTTTTAGCGTCTTAGATGCAAGTCTTACGGTTATGTAAAGTTTATTGTCTATGGTCATTTCTTATTAACCGTTGTAGTTTATGGTTCTATTTGTCAATGTTGGATTATGGGTCATATATCTTGGATTGATGATCATCATAGTTTGATGTCTACTCTCTGATAATCAATCAGAATTGATGATGATATCTAACCACCTGAATAATATTTTGTAACAATATAAATTGGAAGTGTCCATGGAGTTTCTTGCCCGGACTTCTCCATGGGTACCTACTACGCTTTGTATTGGGCAACTAGCTTCATATTTCTGTCTGACCGACTACTCCTTGACTATTCAAAAGTGCATATAAATGGTTTCATTGTTTCAAAAGGTTTCAATGCTTTAAATTAATGTAAGCTTGATACTTCTGTAATAATTATACTGGATGATTTTTTTCAGGCTCCAAATTTTTACAGCGTGTTCTACTCATGAATATGAACAACTTTCACTACGGGACCAACTCTGAAATCACGAAAACAAAATCAGCTGTTTAATACAAAAGTTCAATACCTACTTGACCAAAATTTATGAAACAGCTTTTTTTTTCGTGATCTCAGAGTTGGTTCCATTGTGAAAGTTATTCATATTCATGGGTCGAACATCCTGTAAAAATTTGGAACCGTTAAAAAAAAGCACGCTGTAATCACGCCTGTTTTCCCGAAATATTGGGCAGAGGTGTACCTATGCCCAACTGTTGCTATCAGCTCCAGATTCCAGGCTACTAGAAAAACTCAATAACCGACATATGTGTGACTTAGCTAAACCTATGGTAAGAATGAGTCTAAATAGCGTGTTATAATAAATGGAAGGAAGAATAATCTTTATTCGCGAAATTAGTATGAAACATAAGTTTTGTAGGTATAGAGAAACCACTAAGATAAGATCGGAAAACGGTTTCATTTACATAAATCTGTAGATAAAATCCCCCATTTTTATCATGACGCAAAATGATGTATTTATTCATCAAATTAATTACCAAAATGTAACCGTAAAGAATAATTAATTATCTTAAATGGCGAGATCAGACAGATATTTGCAGAAAGAAGTTGTGAATGAGGTGGCATGTACAACGCCATATGTGAACTACGCACCACACTGACGTCACGCAAAAATCCTGCATCGCGCAAGCAAAGTTTACCGCGCCACTAGCATATACGAGTATATGACGCGACGTCCCGACATCAGTCTTCGGGCGATAGATTACCAGAATCATCACCCGTTTAGTCGGAGGATCCCTTTTCTATGGAGGATGAGTGAACTTTACACCTTGTTCCTTAATCCTCTATAAGGAAAAAACACAGGAAAATAAATTAACAAGAATAACACAAAAAACAACAATTTTAAAGTGTCCAAAGCCCTAAAATATTCAATTTTACGATTCACCTCGTAAATCGGGCTCAAAGAGGTAACGACAAGTTGGGTAATAAAGACGCGAATCAATCAACTCTTGCGCATCGTAAATGTTCGGGCTTTAAGTAGCTTATTTAGGTGTTGGCTGTATGTTCGGGTTGTTGTGAAATGTTAGTAAAATTTAGTAGATATTTAATGGCAGATGCGTAATGCAAAAGAAGTATATAAATATAGATATTGGATAATATGGTGTGAATTTAATTATATGTCACGCAGAGGGACTGTATTATTCTTCTATGCATAATATTACGCCTTGTTACCCTGAAGGATTTGACAGAGGTTTTCAGTATTCTATCCCTATGGAAATAAAATGAAATTGCAAGCAGCCGATCGATTCTGTAAAAATCTCACCGTGAAATCATAAGTGAAGTGAGCACTTATTAGTGTTAATCCCTACCATTAGGGTATGACAGAGCTCTATTCCCGCTCACTTCACCTAAGTTTTCACGGTGACATTTTCAGAATAGCACTGCAGTACTTCATTATATCGCCAATTTAATCGGCCTCCCATTTTATAATGGTTAAGTTTGCGCACTGGTCGAAATTTTTTCCTTTGTAGGTTATGCTTAGTATGGTAAAAAGGCTTCTCATTTTTAGAATAGCTACCAATCTAACCTAATATTATACAGAGAAATGATTTGAGTTTTGTATGTTTATTACGCTTTCACGCTTTATTTATTATATTATATGATTATTTATTATTTTATTATTTAATATATTATATGATTTTTTGATTATTTATATGATCTATTTTCTGTAAGTAGGTTTGTACAAACACTTTTACATGTCAATCATATTTTTTTTTTAAACTAGATGAGGTCGGCGTTTCCTATCTGACTACTCTGAGAAGAAAGGCCGAAACAAACTCAGAGGTCACAGTCTCTTTTAAAGTCCAGACATAATCTTGGTCATATCATGTGAAGACCATGTAGATTGGTGTCTGAAATGGTCGAAATGGCTAAAACGACTGAACGGAAATTTGGCACATGGGTAGACCTCGACTTGGATTAGGACTTAGGATTTTCTTTATCCCGATATTCCCACGGTATCGAGACTTATGCGGGTGAAACCGCAGGACGCAACTAGTTTAAGGCACACAAGGATCACTAAGATATTCCGAGTACATTACCAGTATAGTCAAACACATCAATATATTGAAATGCAGTTTGCATCTAGTCAAACTGGAAGCCGATCCTCTAGTTCGGAAAAGGTAAGACAAAGATGGATGACTGTCATTGAAACCGCATTTACTAAAACATGTTAAGGTGTTACTGACCCCCATGAACGACCAGAAACCATTAACAAATGAGTTAGTTTCCCACAAACACAAGCGTTGTTCAAACTAGACTAATTAATATCACCTCTAGCATTAAAGCTCTCCCTCACAGGCGCATTATTATCGGTCGATAATATCGGATGCGTTATTGCGATAATGCGTCCCAATTCCTTGCGTAGCTGCGTTTTTATCGTCCGATATTTCTAACGTGTGCGTGTAACGCAGGGGGTCTGTAGTGCACTACAAGCCCCCCGCCCGTTACTACGTTAGTAACGCAGGTAGGTGTAAGATCGTATGCGTCCTAGTAAAAAATGTTTTAAGAATATCTGAATATCGCAAGGCGGAGGAACGCAAGCGTCCTGCTTCTATTGCGTCGTTATTATCACAGCATTGTATAACTTAGTGACCGTCCTAATACAAAATGCACTCAAAACAGATATTGCAATAACGCAACCGATATTATCGACCGATAATAACACGCCTGTGGAGGAGAGCCTTTAACAAATGAATTAATTTCCCACAAACACAGGTGTTCGCACTACACTATCAATATCACCTACAGCATTAGTTTATCTATAAAACCAGTTTCACACTTTAGTTTTCTGAGAATCTCTTCTATGTAATTTATACGCTCGCGAAATCCATTGAACTACAAATGAGATATATGTATAAGCATAAAAGGTAATGGCGATATATTGACCGCAGAAGATCCGTTACACTCGAAGGTGTTTCAAATAATAATTGGTCAATAAAATTGTTTCGGAGAACTGTTTTGTTTGTCCGAAAAATGTGAACATAAGTTCGGTAAGGGCGGTTGTACACATCCGGGTGAGCAACCGAATTTTATGATGAGGCTTAGGTATCTTCTCTTAGGTGGACATTCCTCGATATCGACATGTGCAAGGTCACTTTATTATCTTCACTTATAAGGTTTGTACTTTACTTATGCAGATGATTATAAAAAAAAATAAAAACCAGACGATCGTCGCAGTAATTTATTTTATTTTTATTTATTTATTTATTTTGTTAGCAAGGTACAAACAATTGTACATTATATTACCTACATCTAAGGTTACATTGGAAGTGGGTAAATGTACAATCCACAATGTTTCCACAGATTACCTAGGTTAATGATACAGTGAAGACACAATATTCAAGTTACAAAAACACAAAGAAGAATATAGGAAAAGTAATGAACAGTAGTGAGAACATAGGAACAGTAATGAGAGTATGTAATTTGACTGATCGATGATGAAATGAAATAGTGTTTAAAATTGTGTAAGTAGATCTTTCAAGACACTTTTGTACGTCATGTTCTTGTCAATATTTCAAACAAGATGGTGCCAGCGCGGGACGTTTGTTGTCTTTGGAAAACCCTTTTAAAACAGGAGCAATTTACAGGAAAGTACAATAACTCTCATTGGTATCTGTTTAGAATTTTATTCCTTATGTCTCTCTTAACGAAATGTATGTATTTATGTTTCTCCACGAATTTGGGGTGTGTATAAACGCCCTAAGTATTGTATCATTTTTCCGGGAGTGTAAAAAAGATTTATTGTTTCACTGTTAAATTACCTTTTGCATGTTTTCATGTGGGAATGTCAATTATATTAATTTAATTCGCGACTTTGCATGAGTTTGAAATTATGTGTAGAACTTAGGACCTATTCAATAAATTCGACAGGCCACAGATAACAGGCTACAATCTGACAATCCGACAATTTTGTAAGTTTAGGACGAAGGACGAATAAATCGTTTCTGTCACAGTTTCTGACAGCACCTGTCATAAAAATGTGTTAATTTTTTTTTTTTACTAATATATTGCATTATTTATTATACTGATATTGAATAGGGCCCCGATGTTCACAATAAGAGTTTCTACTCTTATATTTCTTCTTTGACCAACGTTATTTGGAACGGATTTTGCCTGTAGATTTTTTCGTTATGCCAAAATGATCATAGCATGTGTATCAACTATCAAATTATAGACTTTCGTGTTTCTGCATAAGTTTGCACAAACATGCGTGGGTCACGGTTCGTTTTGACATTTTAATACTTTCAAACTGACAGTTCTGGTCCAGTCAGTGATGTATCATGCATAAATTTACATATGTTGAAGCAACGTTATGATGTTATGTCCATGTATTAGGTGAATAGAACGATTTTTTTGTGTCTCTTACATGTTTATTTTTTTTAAATTAGGTTCGTAACTTTTTTCGGTAAATTGGTCTAAATATTAGTACGTAGGTACCTACTAATATTTATTTGGTAAGTAGTAAGGATTTTAAGAGTTGGAATTATCTTATATTCATTCTTAAGGACACGTATATTTTAAATTCTAAAAATCTTTCGACTCTTTTCCCTAGTTGCACGGTAAACTTTGCTTGCGCGATCCAGGATTTTGCGTGACGTCGGTATTATGTGGAGTTCAAATGTGGCGCTGTAGATATCGCCACAAGGAAATCAGTCAGACGATATTCAGTCAAGACCTTTAACTATAGATATTAAAGCTATTTTGTACTGAACCACCAAAGATGTTTTATTTTTGACAATTTGAACAACCCAACTATTTCTTCATCGTTGGAGGACGGAAGTGAAATATGTAAGTGTCTCTCCAACTTCCTCGACATATAAAGCTATACATTTCCAGTTTTAGCTGATCTTGCATTGTACGTATTAAATTGAAGTTTTTTCCTTGATACCTCGACTGTCATTCGCCACATAGTTTCGGCATGTACAATTGTACAACCTAGTAACTATCATGTGCCTATTTATTAAGATGTCTGACACGTCTAGCCCGTAATGAGGTTTTGTACAAATGGCGACGCACAAGAATGTGTACCTAGTTGTGTACCTAGCTTTACCTTTGATATGCAAGGTCCAACTCATAGCTGTTTAGATTATAGGAATGTCTTTCGTTGAATTAATAGTCACATATTTGTTGAATTGTGTGAAATATGTAATTTAGGTATGTTGGAATTATTTGGACAAGATTAGTGTAAAAGAAAGAAGAATAGCGTAAAAGGCGTGGTACCGTACTATATGTACCGTCAGCCTTCTTCCTGACTTCTTATTCTAATAAACTCCAATACAGTGATTCCCTAAAGAAGCGGGTTCCCGGTACTGAGAAGTCGGTACCGATCGGTGCGGGTGAAATAGTCCCGTGTTATCTTTTGCTCACACGTAAAGAAACAGCTAAAACATATAACTGTTTCTTTCCGAAAATCAGCTTGCATCGGTCTGTACCGGGCCCGGAAATCCGCTGCTTTATGCAAGCCCCCTTATGCTAGATGAAGGTCAAAATGGTACCTCTGACGTGCGGCCTTCTGTACCTACTACATTAAATCCTTTCTAACATTGTTCTTTCTCTAATCCTGAGATATGATAACAACAACAAATTACAATTTTCTCTGTCCCTTCCGCCGACAAATTCACTTCCTCATCCATTGAACAAAACGTGCCCACTCAATTAACAGTGCCTTATCAGACACCATCTAACTATGATAACAAGCTGACAGCTCCTTGTAACAAATAGCTGCACTGATATAATCTGTACTAATCTAGAGTTGAGCTTTACGATGACCTTAAAAGAGCGGCTGAGATGGACTGGATGCGGAAACCCGAGGGCCAGGTCTTGTGGCGATATTTGCGCGTGACTTACTTCCAGCAGTTAACACGTTCAACGCCATGTGACACTTAACTTTCCCTATAAGCCACACAAAACATTTAAAATTGTCAAAAAACGACTTTTTGTTTTATTAATAATATTATTAATGCAAGAACATTATCAGAAAAACAATCATAACTTTCTAACATAAGTACGAGTATATATTTTTTTAGACCGCTGATGTGATTACACTGTTCTAGGAGGTCACGCAGGTCATGCTGCGTACAAGATTGCCTTGTATTCTTGACCGACGGCTCAGAAGAGACGTTTAGACATAGGTCTGACTGTCGGACAACATTGTCCCCCACGGCCCGAACGGAACATACTGGTGTCGCCCAACATTGTCCGACATGGCCTGAATGGAAATTTATCGTTTTATTCCGTGGCGTTGAACGTGTTAACTGCGATAGACTTGAGCTGGGTGAAACATGACACAGACCGATACATGCAAGTTGGCATAGCTCAACTGAAACCTAAATTCTAGGCCGACTCAACGCTAAGCAGAAGAACTCGACATTATGAGATCTACTTACTGAATCAATTATCACATAACAATCATCATTCATCATCATCACTCCTTATCTATCGGTAATCTCACGGCGTCGGCCTCCCGGCCTTACCGCAAGGCCGAGAGAGCTGGACCGCAACGAGGAAATGGAACTAGGCCCTGCAGGTCATGGTTCGAACTGCACCTTTCTAGACCAAACAAATGTTTAGGCTGTTATGTGCTTTATTGTTGGAGGAGTTAAAGGGTAGAGTGGTGTGTGTTGAGAGTTGTTGGGGTGAGGTGCGGTTTGTGGGACAATTATTGTTATCTTATGAGACAGGTTAGGTTGGCTTTATTGGTAAAAGGTTTGATTTCTGTGGTATTCTTATAAATAACCATATGGCCTACTTAAATATATTGTCTTTCTAACTGGCCAGTTTCTTATTATATTATTAAATACGAGGAACTATAAGCATTTGAAACATTACGTATTCGCTAGTAGCATTCTGAAAAAAAAGTCAAACCACAAGTTAACAACCTTTTCAGGAACATTTGAAATGGTTTATGAACTGTAGCGTTGCAAATCCATTAATTATGGGCGTGGCGGGTGCTACAGATCTACGTTCCAGCCAAGCGTACTACACTACAGCCGAACTATTCTGTGAAAATCTCTCCGTGAACACTTAGGTGAAGTAAACTATCGTTCCATCTGATGCTTGGTATTTACACTATTGACAGCTCACTCTGTTCACCTAAGTTTTCACGGTGAGACTTACAGAATAAATTGCAAGATCACACTTTGTGATTTAAAGAAACTTGTTTGTGACTATCCCATTAAATGGCCTTCTTAGTTTACTGTATTGAAATCAACATGGATAAACTTCACGATTATTTTGTTTGCTCTATTGTGCACCCGGCACTACACGCGTGGCTGGGCACTTGCAACTCCAACATTTAGCACTCAGCCTTACCCGACATTACACTACTTTTTCGCAACGCTGCGTAAACCACGCAATATTGACAGCTATGAAACAAAATGGCGGATTGCACGAACATTGCCGAATATTGCCGAATTCTCCGTATAGGCAGGAAAATCGAATTATTTGTGGGGTTAATGACCCTTTTTTGTAAGGTACTTTATAAACGTTAAACGATTTGTTCTGGACATTGCTAATACAAGTATACATGAGCACCCACATAAGTAATATGTTAGATGACAATCATTTTGACGTTATGTTAATGGTCGGTCAAGGTCGGGAAATTACCGGATTTTGAACTTTGCTCAAAAAAATTAAATGTATTTGACTTCGCATAGGTAGCTTTTAATATAATTTTTAATTTATTTATTCCTTTATTTTTTGGCAATTAGGGCCTATAGAAAAACCAATACATACTACTACAAACATAAGAATACTTATAAACGAATATCAACGAATACGAATTAAAGGTAATGCTTTCTACCCCAGCTAATCTATTCTGTAAGAATCTAACCATGAAAACTTAGGCGACGTGAATTAATAGTATCCCCAGCATCAAGCGGAATGAAAAATCTCACTGTGAAAACGTAGATGAAGTGAGCTGCACTTCATCTACGTTTTCACAGTGAGATTTTTACAGAAGAGACTGGCTGTTCCTTTTGGAAATAGTTAATATAATACGTTTTATTATGTGTAAAGCACTAGCTTTCAACGTTTACGCATGCATTTGAGTCTTTTTCCGAATTAATAATTATATGCTGTACCTATTTTCCTATTTTCGGGAATGAAGATGATTGATGTAAATCTTCGCGTCAACTTATGGTGTCTAGATTCTCATAGGTCTAGGACTTATACCTGTTTGTTTATATTAATGTGATATTTTGTCATTTCAGGTAAGGACACACATCGTTTTACAAATACAATGTAGCGGTAAGTTATTTAAGGATAAGACTAGCAGTAATAAATCGACTGGCCATGTTATGTTGACCTCTAAATACTCGAGGTCTCTTCTAACGTATGAGCTAAAAGTACTTTAAGCTGTCTCCAGGGCGTACATTAACCAGTAAGGATAGACTCCTATATTTAATGCCAACTTATTTAATCCCATACTAGTTTATTGCTCTGCGATCCTTATGATTTTTTAATCATTATTTATTTTTAAGTCAAAACTTCTTTAGGCCCGGCGCACATTGGCGGCACGGCACGGCAGGGGATTTGGCATCCCTACATGTAAGCGCACACTGGCGGTAACAACGCCGTGGCATCCTTAAGTATGCCGCGACGTCCTTAAGCATACCGAAGCGTCCTTAGGCATGCCGAGGCGTCTTTGCTAATGAAGCTACGTGCGGGGCCGCGGGGTTCAAGCGGGCGCTGTCTTGCCGCGGTATCCCGAAGACTGCCAAAGCCTTCCGAGGGATGCCGTAATTTCAACTTTATGTCCATACTATTAACACGTTAGCTGCCAGAAGGGAAAAATGAAAAATTACATTTTTTCAACTTGGTGCCCAAAGATGCGCCTTGGCTAGACATGCAAAGATATATAAGTTTGAGTTCTGTAATTAGAAGGGTTCCGTAGAAAAAAAATAAAAACCATTTGAGGACACCGGTGACCTACGTGGCGCTGTAATGTCAAAAAATTAAAAACCGTTACCGAGGCGCCGGCGCGGTCACACCTCCGGTCACCCGCTCCCCTCAGTCGGTGGCCAACGCTTGGTTGGGTAGGACGCGTTACTTTTTTTTCGTGCCGGAGTATTTTTTTCGTGCGTTTCGTCAGTTTATTGTATTTGGACAGTGAAAATAATCAATTATGGCTATATCGAACTTTAGTGTTGACTTCGATGACGTAAATATTTCGCAAGAAGATTTACGGGATATCGATTTATTGGAAGCATGTATCTTTGGAGAGACCATTAATTTATCTTCGATGACAAATCCGTTGAATGACTTACATGAAACAGACAACACAGAAAATAGTGAAGATGAGGTTATCAGGCCACCGCTCAAGCGCAGACGTAGGCGACTTCATGTTATAGCAAGCGACTCTGAGAGCGAAACGAACTCAGTCGATGAAGCAGTTGCCAATGCTTTAGCCAACATAACTTCAACAAGCACGTCACAAAAATGGTCTAGGCCACGAGGGCATCAGCCCTCAGTGGTAGCTTTCACAGAAACAACTGGTAAGTAATATTTTTCACTAGCTGTTTCCCGTGGTTTCACCCGCGCCCTGAGGGAACTACTTCGCGTACCCGTTTAATTTTGATTTAATTCATTTTATCCCACTTTATTTACTCTAAACCACATAAGATTTAGCCTGTAGATGACAATCATACAGTGATTTTACTTTTCAGGTTTAAAGCAACCGTATGCCAAAAAACTGCAAAATGCGCCACCAGGAGATTATTTTAAATTGATGGTCCAAGATGAAGTATTTAATTTAATAGCTGATCAAACCAATTTGTTTGCACAACAATGTGACGCACTTGCACTTCAAGGACTTCCAAGGCCTCGAAAGCCTCAATCTCGTACAAACGACTGGAAACCAACTACATGTGACGAGGTCAAGAAATTGTTTGGATTAGTCCTTTACATGGGCCTCGTGAGGCTGCCTAAAATAGCCCTATATTGGAGTACAGACAAGATCTTCGGTCAAGCTTTTCCTGCCACTGTCATGAGCCGCAATAGGTTCGAGCTACTATTGAGGTATTTGCACTTTTCCGATAATGAGACGGCTGATAAAAAAGACAGAATTAACAAAATACGGCCACTGATAGACATTTTAAATGAAAATTTTAAAAACAGCTATGGTCCTAAGGAAGACGTCTGCATTGACGAAAGTCAGGTGCCGTTTAGAGGCCGCGTCATATTCCGCCAGTACAATAAGAGTAAAAGGCACAAGTATGGCTTGAAGTTATTCAAGTTATGCACTATACCAGGGTTCACGTGTAAGCTCCAACTGTACGCGGGGAAAAATCATGAATTGGAGAACACAACTCCGTTAAAAGTTGTAATGTCTCTGTGTGACAACATAGTTAACTTAGGTCACACAGTAGCAACAGATAACTGGTATACTAGTCTTGACCTGGCTAATGAACTAATCAGCAAAGATACTCACCTTGTAGGCACCCTCAGAAAGAATAGAAAAGGTTTGCCAAAGAATGTTGTAGAGGCCAAACTGAGCAAAGGCGAATCAATTGCCATGGAAAACGAGCGTGGAATATGTGTGTTGAAGTGGAAGGACAAACGAGACGTTTTGATGCTTTCCACCAAACATTCATCTGGATCATCAACAATCCGTAAAAAAGGTAAGGTCATCAGAAAACCGAGGATGATTTTAGCTTATAATAAAGCTAAAGGAGCGGTTGACATGAGCGACCAAATGACGGCATATTCTTCGCCACTCCGCAAAACCGTGAAGTGGTATAGGAAACTGGCATTTGAACTCATTCTGAACACCGCGATGGTAAATGCATGGGTTATGTACACGGAAAATACTAAAAACAAACTTAGCATTGTCGAATTTAGACGTCAGCTTGTCGACTATCTTGCCAATCCAGGGAGCGTTCACAACGAAGAAGCAACTATGGAAAGACCAAAAAGAAAGAAGCACACGTTGTTGAAAAAAGAGGGGCCAGTAAGGAAGACAAGGCGTTATTGTGTGGAATGTTACAAAGACGCTGCTAAGACGTACGGTTCAAGAGAGTCCAAAAATAAATCAAAAAAAGTAGCAACATATTGTAAAATGTGCCCAAGTGAACCGTTTTTTTGCCTTCCTTGTTTTAATAAAGTTCATCGTACAATATAAAAGAGTGTTACAATATTAGTCGTTAAGGCAGTCTTTTTTTTACACGCCACTCATGAAAGCTTTACTAATCTATAGATTATTTGGATTTTTAAGTCACAATAATAAATACATGTTTTATTTATTGTTAATAATAATGTAAAGGTTTCATGATTGGCACTGAAAAAAAAAGACGCCAATTTTGCCCTTTGGTACCTATGTATCTTAGAGTATTCAGTTTTATTTATTGGTTTTGTGTTAATTTTTTCGTAGATTTTTGTGTTAAGCTTTCCTTATTATATTCTTGATCACAATAAAATGTTTTTTTATAATTCCTTACACTTTCTAATTTGCCTCGTTCGAGTGGACTTAAAATTTTCAAATATGACATCCCATACTAAATACCTATACTTATCTGAAAACCATTAATATATTTTTTTCTCAAAAAAATATTTTATTATTCGCCTACACTATAAATGGTATCTACCCTCAAAACATGGTGTTTCTACCTCTAGTCATTTAGGATCTACGCGTATTCTACCAATCAATGAAGAAAAAAGTCATGAATATTCTTCTATGTTCAGCGAAAACTTACAATTTTATAGAGAGTCAAAAACCAAGCTGTACCCATTATATTAGAGCGCCGCTCCGGTCAATTCCCATTGATAAATGCACGCTAGAAGTGTCCTACGGCCAAAATATTTTTTTTTAAAATAGGTCTGCCTTGAGGTCACCGGTGACCTACGTGGCACCTTAATCTAGGTCAGGCGTAGGTCACCGGTGACCTACATGGCAGTTAACGTGTTAAGTTATATTTTTATTCGTCGCCTAAAAATACCTTGCCATGCCGTGCCGCCAGTGGCCGCCGGGCCTTAGGCGCACTTCACGCTCGAGTAGGTGTCGTTGAACGGGGTATACTCGGCCCCAGTCGGTTGGTGACGCTGAATCGCGTATACTCGGCGCTGAATCGGGTATTCTCGGCTCCAGTCGTAACTTTTGACTTATATCGTGTGATCACACCATCTTATTTGGATTAAGAGTGTGGCTAAACTTGTAAACTTTGCGCTCTACTAAAGTTAAAGGAACTTGGTGGGTGGATGAGAGTGTCAAAGGTTTCAGACTACCAAGAGTTTAGGGTCTTCAAGAACTAGATACGAATTAACTAAACTATTAGTCAAGATCACACAATAGCAACAAAAAAGAGGATTCTTTGGAAAAATATTAAGTAGTAAAATAATAAGAATACTGTCCACCAGTCAACTGTTCAAAGGTCACAGCCTACACGTGTCAATGCAGTATAAATCATCGAATGTAACACTACAATGTTAAACGAAGATGCAAACAAATGATTTTATGAATTTATCGTAATAGTAGCCATGTGTCAAACACTGGCGCCGAAACCCTTGTTCACAAACTAGTCTAAATTTATTTTTAGTGCATCTTTTTTTCTGTTTCATTGAGAAAGGGACAGAAGATAAATATTAGTTTAGTCCTGTCAAATTAAGATACTGCATAGAAAAGTAAAGACTCGATTGAAAAAATGGCTACTAAAAATACGTCAATTTACGTCAGGCGCTGACTAATTTCACAGGACTAAACTTCTGTCCTTTTCTTAATGCAGAAGAAAGAAAAAGATGCACTGAACTTTTTAGTTTAGTTTGTGAACTAGGGAATCGGCGCCAATGGCTATGTTAACGGTCAGTCTGAAGGTCGATAAGTGTGACAATCGATTGGCCGACCGACAATAAGTGCCGAGCTAATCATAGGGCATGGTTTACCTGTACTTAATTCCGATTTTGAGCCCAGTCGTCACTCCCGTCCAAACTATTGCTAACCCTCATCTGATTAGCCTAATCTAACATGTGCTAAGTTCACGACTAGATTCTGTAAAAAGATCTGATGAAAAGAACCGCCCCCTTTGTGCAAAATTTTATCAAAATCAGCGCAGCAGTTTCGCTGTAAAAACTTTACAAACAGACAAATAGACATAAAATGCTGATCTTTTTATGATTTCAATATTCATAGGATGTATGACAGGTCGAGTAAGGTTCAAAAAGGTAATAAATATGCAGGTACATTTGCACTTTTTATGTCTTGTCAGTATGGCGGTCGCCGCCATGACACTTATACGTCAACAGCATCACAAAGATGGACGCTTGCTTGAGATGAAATAATAAATGATATATTTGTATGATTGGTGGTGAATGTGTCATTATATACTTTGCATAAGATGATTAACAGCATTGTACGTTGTAGTATTTTTTCCCCTTTTATTCGGTAATCTGTAATAGTTTATTACGGATTCTCGAATATGGCATCAGCCCACAGGGCTGGCTTCGAGGTCATCGACCTGCTTGCCTATAGCTTTCATTCTGCGTAAAACATCCTCATCGCATAAAATGTTCCTACTGCTGGGACCCAGGCCTCCTCTCGGCGAGAGGGAGTGGGCCGTAATCCACCACGCGGCCGCAGTGCTGGTTGGTAAATCTTCGATTTTTTGGTCCTAGGATATGCCGGTTTCCTCACGATGTTTTCCTTCACCATTTTTGAAGGCAATGGTGATGAAATAATTTATACAAAGTAAAGCGCCTGCCTGGGGTTCGAACCCACGATCTACTCGTAAATCGGGGCCGTTACCGCTGGGTCACCACTGCCCGAACATCAAACATATTGCAGTATTAATAAACTGGACATAAGCAGTTTTGGTTAATAACGGCAGTATATTGGTTGAAACGATCTATTAACAACCCTTGAGCTAGTAACACTATTTCTTGGTCTGTTGGCCACTTTAAGCCCGCCCCTTTCGATCAGTCAAGCGAAAAAGGTCGTCTGAGAAAAGAGTTACTTACTGGAGTCAGTGGGGCATAAAAGTACTTAAGAAATAGGCTACGGTGAATTTGGTTATGATAGTAAATTTTATAGCTAAAAGATCAAAATCAAAGTCATTTATTCAAATTAGTTAACGCATCAGCACTTTTGAACGTCAAAATGACATAAGATAGTCCCCCAAAGCGCCCGCTCTTCACCACTTCCTAGTGCTTCAGCTAGGAAGGAGAAGTGGCGCAAAAACTCCCTCATGGATGATAGGATACTAACTATATTTATCCAGTTTCAGTACCATTGAATTCAAAATGTATACAACCCCCCATCACTAATTAAATCAATGCAGCACTATACAGCATGCTTCTTTTCATCCCTCCCACAAAGATCATAAAATCAATTTCGAATATAAGAACCCGGAACTTCACACCGATCTTTCATCGCTAATACAGCTTCAGACACCGTTATCAGATAAAACACAACAGACTTACGTAATGAAACACAAAATAAAAATGCACACACATGCTTTGGCAATTAAGTTAGACACTTAACTCGGACCCACTGAGAATGCCAAACGAAAATCACCTTTACACCTATGGAGTAAGGTGTATAAACTTTTTGCAATGAATTATGTATACCAGCTAAAAATTACTTAACGTCCACGTGACACGAGAACTACAATGACAAAATGATTCTAATCCAGTCCAAGATCAACTTGAAGGTTTTTTAGGTTAAAAAAAAAATGTTTTCGTAACCAATGTTGGTGTATTGCTGTTACGTGATGTTGGCCTATAGATTGTTGGTGATCGGTTGCCAATTTCCGCTTTGAAATTGGTCTTATTGCTTGATAGTGGAGGTAAGGACATGTGAATAACGTGTTTGTGGTCATTTGGGGCCTTTGGGCTTATTAAATGTTGCGATATTGTACACTTAACCCATAAAATGAATGGGTTAATCATGCTCTTAAACACAGTAGACAATGATTACTTTTCTTAATAAAATGGTGAATGAAAACATCGTGAGAAAACCAGCTTGTCCTTGAACCAAATAAAGACATGTTACATGCCTACCCCTGCCCTGCCTGATTACGAGGGGGGCTGGGAACATGACATCTAAAGACCAATGAGTGGGACACGACATGTTATTTATTTTTGTTACCATATTTGGGAATCTGTTTCAGTAATTGTCAATTGGAGAGCATTTTTTTTTGCAATTGTTTCTCTTTTTTTTTTTTTTTCTTTTGGCTTCGCACGGTTTGTGCATTCAGCCAGTGTCACGTTTTCGTTTCTCTTTCTTTTGTTTGATCGTCACCGGTATATTTATAGAATAAAGAGGTTTTATTAAAATACGTCAAAATTACCAGTTTTTAGAACTACCGTACAAGGAAGAGCTGTAAAGTCTAACATGTCACATTACAAACGAAACAGCATTGCGATTCTGTAACCATCTCACCGTGAAAACTTGGGTGAAGTGAGCGTGGAGTAAGTCGCCAATAGTGTCAATCCCTAGCATCAGCATGCCTCACAGCTCACTCTAAGCTCACTTCACCTTAGTTACCACGGTGAGATTTTTCCAGAATCGACAGGCAGCAATCAATAATTAATTGATATTTTAATCCCCCCCTGTCAACATTATTCAATCGGTAATCGGAAGTCGAGTGTATCGATATCGTGAATCGGTTCTCGTGCCTACCACTTGCGATGGTCAACCAGTCCGGTCTTACTTCCGAATGCTTTTGACTCATATTTTATTTTACTATTGTTCTTAGCAATGTGAGAATATTATAATAATAAGCTGTTTATAAATATTGAAATATGCAGGAAAAGTTTTATAGGTGGCTGTCAATTTTTTTATTTTTATGCCCGAGACAATGATTGTATTGTTGTTTGTTTCAGTACAGTACTAACCCCACAAGACCTACATTAATGTGAACAGTATCATCGAAGATTTATTTATTTACTTTAATGTATTACACTTGTCACTTGATTTTCTAAATCACTTTAGACATTGGCAGAATTGTCGACATCGGCTTTGCTTGCCATAGTAAAAAATAGAATAGAATGACTGCATTGTCATGATTATTATAATAGCTACTTTAATACTTTTTGCTCACTGATCTGTGGTCACATTGATAAAGTATATCCAATCTACCCAATAAATTGTGTTATTATGGATATTGTCAAAAATAGAATGCGATAAGTAACTATTTATTCAATTTATGATTTATTGATGACACATAAGACAAAACTTGCTTTATTTTTTCTCGACGTAACGTTTTTTCGATGATTTTATAATGTAAAATAAAATGAATAAATAAAAGCTTTATTGTTCAGGTAAAACGTTAGGATCGTTAGGAGGATTTTAAGTTTTCACCACGCAATTCGTATTAGTACTAAATGATGTGGCTATCTATGAACTTGTCCATTTACTTATGGTCAGCAATAATTTATTTTCAAAAGAAAATTTTCGATTAAGTATGTTTCTTGACCAACGGCATCTTTAGTCGATTATTTTAGCAGCTTAGGCGATTAGAAATAAGAAAATTTAAGCTTTTGACGTGTTTTAAAGTGGAGACTGCGAATTGGCAAACGTAAGGCAGCCTCAGGCTAGGTGTAGCGACGATCTTCACAGGATGGCTGGTAGCAGTTGGATGAGAGTTGCCGAGAATTGAGCTGAATGATGATTGGAGAGGTTTATGTCCAGCAGCGAACTACTGCAGGCTAATGATTGTGAATGTGAAGAAGTACTACAAAATATATCTAGTCAAAATCTTATACCTAATGCACTAACACTTTATAACAGCAAAATGGTACAATAATGAAAACACGTAAAACATCGAAAGGAATAATGTTAATAGAGACATCTGACTGCCCACTTCCAAACACCGTAGTATCAGGTTTTTATCACAATAATCGCCTCGTCATTTGACGTCCTGTATCTAATGCGCGCGTCGAAAGTCGTCCGGGGGGTTATACAGGATGTTCACATTTACCAGTCAGGTATATGCCGTTGATTTGAGAGAAAATTCTGCTCATGATTACAAGATTTTTCTTATCTTGTGTTTCGAGAAATTATATATGTGATTTTAAGGATTGTTGGTGGTAATGTTGTTGAAAGATGATGAGAAAATCCATGGAACGGAATTGACATGCTATTTTGGACATGGTTGGTCCGTGGATGGGTGACCATCTTCACATACCAAGACCCTTCCGTGCCTCGGAAAGCACGTTTGGTCGTTGATCTTTGACAGTTGTTACGGGTCGTTAATAGCCCGAAAGTCTGACAACCAGTCTTACCAAGGGGTATCGTATTGCTCAGTAACTGGGTTGTGGAGATCAGATAGGCAGTCACTCCATGTAAAATACTGGTATTCAGCTGCATCTGGTTAGACTGGAAGCCGACCCAACATGTTGGGAAAAGGCTAGGCAGATGATGACCTTATTCTAAAACGGTGCTCATGAACCACGATCTCAAACTGACAGATTTGATATTAATCTTCTCTTACTTATATCTAGTAGGATTGCCTCGTAGGTCTAGTGGTCGTAAAAGCTACTGCTGAGCATAAGGTCCTGGGATTGATTCTCAGGTCGGGCAAAGTGATACCTATTGGGTTTTTTCATTAAGAATATCGTAGTAGCAGCCCGAAGTCCGTGTTTATTTTTTTATTTATTTTATTTTATGTATTTATTCAGGATCTCCAACAAAAGATGTACACAGACCATTAAAACTAAATTAGGAACTACATAGGTATCACGTAGGTGTACTCCTTCACTGACAGGAGACCACAGCATGCATAGTAAAATTTTTCATCTAAGCTAACAAAAACAAAGTTAAATATGAATAAAAAGTTTTAAAAAAATTAATAAAATTAAGATAGTTACTGTTTATAAATGGAAATTAAAAAAAAAAAAAAATAACAGATAGACAAAACTTTAAGACATTTCTTATACTTAGCAAGAGATTCGCAGATGTCAAAATTTGTTGTTTTAGATAGCGTGTTATAATGCCTACAAAGTCTTGGCACAGCGGCGTAGTGACCTAGGTTGGCCTTTGAGCCAGGAACATAGAATAAATAGGTCATATGTATTGTGTTGTGTTGTTTATGCCAGATTATCATTATCACATAGGACCCAAAGATAACTGGTGAAATGCGAGTTTACAAGAGTTATGCTACTTTGTTATGTTATATCTAGCTTTATAGCACGAGCTTTAAAATATATTGACTTAGCCTTGATCAGGTTGTATAGGGAGAGAAGCCAATCGTGATTCATACATGCATTTTTTATTCAATGGAAGCAATAACTTTATTTGCGTCAGTAATGACGTATTGACTCTACCACTTAAAATAAGTGGCTTACAAACAAACATAAAATAAACAGACAAACATAACCAGGAGATGTTGACCCGTTCTTTTTCAATATTTAATAGTAAAAAGAACTACTGCAGAGGTCTTCTTAAGCTGGTCTTCAAAAGTACTTGCGATTTCACAGACCTTTAGTGTTGAATAAAGTTATAGCCTTTTTAGTACGTATTAACTATATTGTTGGCAAAAACTCAATTTATTTTGTATTAAAATTGCCTATTGGTTGGTTCGGCAACTAAATTGCAATTTACATAACTCACATTAGTTTTGAAATTAATCGATATATTCCAGTCGACAAAAAATCGACTAAACTTAAATTGTACACAGCACTATTATAAGGTCGGTTCACATTAGCGAAAAATGCATTCGTTGACTGTCTGAAACCGGCTTAATGTATGACTGTATGACAAGGCCTTTCCATGGTTTGTGGAAATGGCCAGTGACCGGGTAGGCCAAAGACCCTAAAGGTTATTAGTTGTCCTTGAAGTCTCTACATTTCATGCTATAAGTGTGAAGTCGTGACATGAATAAAATTAAAAAAGGTAATGATGTCACTCAATTTTTACCTTAGTGTCTGATGTTTTACATTAAAAAAAAAACAAATTGTTTTTTAAAATAAATGAATCACCATAAAACTACATTGATTGTTACTGGCCACATATTAGGTATACCGGTCGCTCGTTTCCACAATGAGATTTTATTAATAACGTGATGGAAAAGAAGATAAAATGTAGTTTCGGCTAAAATGTCGAAAAAAGACCGTAACCATTGCCTATCAGACATCAGCCTCTCTATTATGTAAAAATCTCATCGTGAAAACTTAGGTCAAGTGAGCTTTCAATAGTGTCAATTCACCTTACGACAACTCACTTTAAGCTGAGTTTTAAATATAGAATAGATCGGTAGATAAAGTTGCTAATTGAAATCGATATCCAAAGTCCTTCACGAAAATAAAATATAGACTTTGAATCAAAAGTATATGAACAAGTGAGTAACACTTCATGTGTCGATGTCTTTTTCAATTTTGTCAAAGAGTATTCTGAAATACCCTTCGAAAATACTTTAACCTTAGAGTCCGCAGTCGACCTCATATAAGGTACCGCTAATTTCTTTTTTAAACACAACACATGCTACTCTAAATAATATTAAAAACATAGACAAACAAAAGTCAAAGTACGACCTTCATAGTCATTAGCACCATAGAGTCTTAAATGCATTATATAATAATCCATAGACAGTTGTATCAATGACCTGAAGTTTTAACTCCTGGTCGAATTAGGATTCGGAATTTGAAAAGTAAATAGATTTGTGTTGATTCTTTTATTCTGGTCTAGAAATCTTTGCATAACAGAGCGTAACGGCTGGCTAGGTTATGTTTTTTTTTCTCGAAAGAATAAACATAACAGCTGATGGACTACCTAAGATCTCATGACTGTTTAATGAAAAACAAACAAAGAATACGGACTTTTTGTAGAGATTTAATATTTTGGTGGAGTTTAGGTTGCCCAAGAGAAAATATTTTGACAACCTTCTGGAGTATAAATGTGGTGCGGTTGCACAAACGATGGGACATTTAATATCGTATCCTGTCATCTGCACGTTACAGGGACGGACGCTAGTGATGGCGCTAATTCTGGGCCGAGTATATTTAGATTGTCATAGACACGCTAAGAAGAACCTTCGTTAACAGATTCCCTTCAGGTCAGAAGAGTATTAGGTATAATTTATGCCAAAATTTATGGCAGTCTTTACCATACTATTCCTTATTAATTAAACAAACACGTTTCAGTTTTTATTGTAAGCCATAAGTTGTCTTGATTACTTTTACGATCATTAATTGCTAATTAACATTATAATTGCATGTTTTCATATGCGTATCCGATACTAAAATAACGGGAAAAAATGCGTCTTATGTGTAGAGTGAAAACCATAGTAAAGATACAGTTCTCATCTCTGCAATGTTCAATCTGGCCTGCTATTGAGAACTGTATCTTTGCCATCAAACGGGCAAAAATCATGAGATTTGTGCCGTTAATAATTGTGACTAAAACATTAATGGTGAACTCTGGGTGTACTGTAACTACACCTCTGTCTAATACTTTGGGAATTACAGGCATAATTTTAGAATCAGGAGGTAAAACAAATGGCTGTCTTCTGAATATTTATAGGACTAGTTTGCAAAAAAAAGCCACACATGTTTTATCTTCAATTCTTGTACTTTAAATGGGTCTTTCGGTACGCTTTTAAGGGCTAACATAACAATAGAAACTGAGTGTGATTGGCAACATCTAAACAACGTTCAAGAGCGATCAGTGTCATCATTGGTGTGGAATATTGACAGTAGTGACAGCTCTTGAACGTGGTTTAGATTTTGTTAACCGCGCCCAATTTCATTGATGAAATTTACCCTTAAACAGGTACTGAAAGTCCCGTATAAAATATTAGAACTGAAGCTGAAATACGTAAGTGTGTCACAGTAGATAGCAGATTCTTTAATGTTTGTCCAATTCCAGTAGGTATATAACCAGCCAGGTCGGTCGACTACCCTCGTGACCTCCTTTTTGTAAAAGAATAAAATCATAAACAAACCTTTTTGCGTACTATAAAAATGCGATAAATGGATTACTTGGGTCTACATCGTCAACCCGTGAGTTTATTGCAGAGAGTATTATTAATATTAGGCGCCAAAATAATATTGTAAACGGGTCTCAGGCAGAATTACTCCTCTCGACTCCAAAACTAATCGGGGAATCAAAATTACTTCATCATTTCAACCAAAAGACGTCAATTGCTGGACTTAGGTCTCTCCCAAATGTCACCAAATCGCCCGTCCTCTGTTTCTCGCATCCATTAGATTCCTGTGACCTTCACCAGGTCATCTGTTCACCTTGTGGGATGCCTACCCACGATGCGTCTTTCGGGACGCGGTCACAACTCAGAACCTTTCTCCATTTAAATATAGAAATGTATCCTTCATGAAAGTTATTGGAAAATGATCTTTGTTACATCCTTCTTTAACATTTTGTCTTTTTCTATTTCTGTCTATCTACTAGTGATAGTTTGATATAAATCGTAAGCGAAATAATCACACAGTTATGTGTTTTCTACATTTACGGTCGGTGGTTAAGAAAGCTGACCGCTACATGTGGGTCGCAGTTTTGATTTCCACCTCAAGGAAGTAATTGCAATGAATGAATTACGAAATTCAACAATTCTCGCGCGAACTGTGTGAGTTGAATTACATTTATATGAGGTTTGGATGAAAATTGAGATATTTGTGCTAATTAACGCAAATAGTAATATGTGTGTGAATAGGATCTTTTGCACTCGCGTCGATTTACGGTTATAAGTATTTTTCGTGTCTTGAAAAGTAAGTCAGGAAGATTTTTAGCAGGGTTGATTGTCCAGGGTTCACTGGACGTAGATAATTGAGTTCGCCAATCATCTGGCTGACTGTCAGTGATCCGATCCAGTCTGTCCCTTGCTGCTTTCCTCCAACGACGTCCTAAGCCGAGGTCCGTAACTCACAGAGGGTGCCCTTAGCGTGTAGTCACATAGTTTGTAAGTGTTATGCCTAGCTGGGCCTTAATTTATCAAGGCATTAACTAAGGTAAGTCCACAATCTCCTAGGTTGACCTGTGAGATGATATTTTCCAAAAAACAAAATGCCTGAATGTCAAGAGTGCGCCATCAGATATGCCTAAGTAATCTTCACTCATAAAGGCTCTTTTTATACATAAAATCAAGAAAGAAGGAAGAAAAACCACTACTTATAGTTTTTTTACATGGTGTTTTCTTGCATCAATATTTCATTTACCTACACGCATTAAGTGCAAGCGTACGCACGATGTCATATCAAACTTAAAGGTAACTTTTGCAGTTTTAGCTGGCCTCGCATTGTATGGGTTTTTCGTACAATCAGAAGTCAGCTTATACTGCTTATGTATAGCGTGGTGTGTATAATAAGTATGTACCGTATTCGGATGACTCATCAGTCAATCAAGTGCCACCGGAGCGCACAAAGACTTAGTGCAACTAAGTGATACTAACATAGTTTTTAAGTTTTATTTACTAAAACAATTGTTATATTGTTATTATTATGTATACTTAAGTTAAGGTGTTTATCTATGGGTCTTTGTTACCTGAAAATGAAAGGATTTATTTTTTGTTTATTATGATAGAAGTATTGTATTTATCTAGATGAGTATAACACCTACATGAATAATTTGGTCGTCACTTTTTTCTCAGTTTTCCTGTAAAATTTTCTAAGAAAACGAATGTTTGTTTTATTTAATCACGCTTTACAAGTCATACCTACATCCTGCTCGCATTACAGTACAAATACTACTTAATCGTTTGCAAATAATAAAGTAAAACACTTCCTGGCCATTATAGGTAAAACTTTTTATATTCAAACTAACTTCTGCTCGTGACATCGTCCGCGGGTTTCGTTTCCCCGAACCACTCCGTTGCATCGCCTCGCCTGCCTGAGCTATTACTTCGTTTCGTTTAGCATTCATCCTGACATTCATTCTTCTTGCTCGGCTCCCTACGGTCTTAGCGTGATGTTAAATAGCCTGTAGCCTTCCTCATAAATGGGGCTATCACCAGCAAAAAGACGTTTTCAAGTCCGACTGGTAGCTCCAGAGATTAGCGCGTTCAAACAAACAAAAGAACAAACAAACTCTTCAGCTTTACTATCTTAGTGACGTGGTGACGTCTAAGATGTCATCCGTAAGAAAATTCGTCGTTTATTAATTTCTAGGTAAAAGTTCCATTAATTAACCGAAATTATTATGTTTTTTCAATCATCAGTAGAATCGCGACGTGCTTTTTTTCGCGGCCTTCTTGTATTCTGCTTCTGTAACATCTCGAAAAACAGTCCAGCAATAAATATCACTTCACCATAAATCTAACAAAAATTGTCGGGATTATTCACACATTTTCGAGATATTCTGCTATAAAATATTTTTTGTTCACTTTTATCACTTAATAATAAAGAACGGAGCACTAAAACACAATATTTTTAACATTCGATGCCAACTAAGTAAATATACGTCAACATTATCAAGTTCAATGAGAATCATTAAATTCAGAAAATGTCAAGTATCGCAAAAACTTAAACTAATAAATGTTTTTTACTTATTAACTTGTATTTAGCATGATTAGATAAGTAGAAATTAGTTAATATTATTTCGAATGCTTTTCCATTGTCGACCAGTGTTATTCCACTAAATAAACTCCCCGATCTCTCAATTGTCGTTAGTCATTTGCTACCATAATTCATTGTTCTTCTCATTTTAAATGAAGCTCAGTGGAACAATAAGTAAGTTGTGTAATACAGCCGTACTATCGTTTCGTGTGAAGATGAGTTATATAAGGCGAAACGAGTGCGTGTGCGCATCACGAACGCGGCGTGATGATTGATCTCAAACATACTGACTTGGTTCGGATTTTGAATTGTGTTATTTTATTGGTTATATATCTAATATTTTTGCGGTAGGTTGTAATAATATAGTTTGACTTGGTTTGAACTTTCTTGAGTTTTTTTCCCACTAGGCCCAGTGGGGCGTTTTCCTAGAAAAATGCTAAAGTACTTACTGAGGATTGATGATCTATGAATGGTCGTGGATTAAGCAAACGAAGTATGCATATGTGTGAGTGTATGTACATATGTATAAAATATATCGTAGCAGATGGCGTTTTGTAGTTGCTGCCTATCCCATAGTTTGTGTGTATATTCCAGCTAGAGAATGAGGAAGGGTGTCTGTTTTCAAAGGGCTGATTTTTCAATTGACAAATAATTTTTATGTATATGTATATTGTATGGAAGAACTGTCAAGACTTCAAAATTATTCCTTGGAGAAAATTATCTGTTGTTGAAAAAATGGGCCCTGAGATATAAAAAGCTCTTAGTAAACTCCAAAAAAAACGATCAAGACTTGAAATTAATATTTTTTCAGCTCCTAACATTGACATTAATACAGTTCTTGTACAGACGCCAGCACATCAAGCTATCCGAAACTGTAAAATTTTCCCAGTCAACTTTGAACCTAATGCCTTAGCGATTAAGTTGAAAATCTCTTAAAGAAATTTGACAAATAATAAGCTTGATGTGATGTCTGCGCCTTTAATTTAGATTTAATTATATACCATAGTGTTTTGTACAAAAACAGTTACGGCTACGTATAATTGTGTCAATGGTAGACTAAAAATTCGCTCCGCATATTTTTTACAGATCGTTTGTTTTCAAGATCATCTGTGGCGGTTTTTTCTTTTATTTGTATTGTTAATTTTTAGAAACTAGCTGACCCGACACACCTAAATGAGGGTCGCACGGAACTGGGAAGTATGTGCTGTGGGTGATTCCGGGCTGAAATGATGATGATGTTGAACTGACCCGAAAGACGTTGTCCTGTCCAAATGTCAATCATGCATACCAATGTGGAAAAAAATAAGCATCAGTTCTTTCTGAATTAAATTTTCCGGGAAACTTTTACAATTTTTTTTGTACAGACGCCAACACATCAAGCTACCTGAAACTGTCAAATTTTGATTTTGAGTGAACTTTATACTTTAGCGATAAAGTTGAAGTTTTTTAAAGAAATTTGACAGATTGTAGTAGCTTGATGTGCTGGTGTCTGTACAAGAACCTAATTCGCACTATTACGAACATTTTAAAAATAAAAAAAATATCCAAATCGGTCCAGCCGTTCTCAAGTGAAGCGCTTACCAACGAACAGCGTTTCATTTTGATTGAAGTTTATAGAAGATAGATTGTTTAAAACAATACTGGCAAGTATATAATGACCCTGAAATGATGTGCCCCATTTGTCAACTAAGTACGAGGTTTTATGTGCAATCCTTGCATTGTAACTTAAGGCCAAAACAAAAGAGAAGCAGCTTAGAATTATCTCAGGGATCCTAGGGCCATTAAATCCATTTCATGGCTACTAAGTGCTCATACACACGAGCGACACACGTCAACGACAGAGACAACTGCAACCGTCGACAAGTGTCGACTGCTGCCGTCAACGCGTGTCCGTATACACGAGCGGCACGTTGTCGACGGTTGCAGTTGCCTCTGTCGCTGACGTGTGTCGCTCGTGTGTATGCACACTAAGCCCAACCTACCCCCTATAATATTAAAACTTCTTTAAACTTGACCTCCGGCTTCTACCTACCATGTCACCGGAAATTAGATAATACAAACAATAAAACTTCCTATTTCCGTTTGTCTAGTCAACAACTTTCTCTGATTTGGCACAATGTGTTATATTGTCCTTCCTATGCGGAAAGACATGACTTCAACCTTGAATACTGAAGACAAAATTAAATAAACAGAAAACAAAAGATATCCTAATAGATTATGACCGGAACGGTCCAACGATAATTTGATAAAACTAGTGTTAATTCGAATTCGATCCACGCATTGTCTCGACGATCGCGTCCAATGTCATGTTTCTAAAATCGATTTTGACATATCCGCCATTTTGGATACATACGAAATTGTTATTTAAATCCACCAGATAAGTGTCGTCTTTCGTTTGACAGCGCGCCGCACGATTATGAAAGGTTTTTGCGCACGCGCCGTTATTTGTGTTACTGGGTAAAGGGCAGACGTGCTGGGTAAAACGATCTATTATGATACCGCGAAAAAACCTCCTTTGAGCTGCCGCAAAGCCCACGAATAATGTGTTTAAAAAAACGGATTTGTGTCGTAACTCTAATTTATCACGGTTTAAATTTCGAACGTAGGTACTTAGATTCTCGTTAAATTGAAAGATGGTAAATGATTCGATACTGTTCAGAAAATAATCGATTTGAATCAAATTGCATTCGATTAAATCGATGTCGCAACCTGTAATTTTTAATGTTTGCTCAAGATATTGGACGCGTCTAGCTTTCTATAGATTACAAATGTCTTAGTAATCGTTTCCAAGGGACCTTTGGTTGACCTCGATGTTTCGGACCTGTGATACTCGATTGCGATGATGATTCGCAAGTTAATTGTCCACGTAACTTTGATGCGATTATAATTGATGTTGCCGGTTTTTTTATGGGTAAGACTATTATCGAGATGCGTTTGTTAACTAAGTCACTAACCGGTTAAACTACTGTGGGGGAGTTTTGTTTCACTGATGTGCGGAAAATTTATAGTTTTTTTTTTTTTTTGTCGAATGGGCCCGCTCTTGCCTCGATCACGCCTGCTGGAAAGCGATGGATGAGGTCTATGATGGAACAAACGTGCCCAGAAGATGCCTGCTCACTCTGGCTTTAAATTGATGTTGGGATCCTCACATACATTTAGGCTAGGTTATTTATTCTCACATATTTTTGGCTAAGAATGAACTCAATAAGACGTAAAATCTACATCGATACGTCATTCATTTGTTCAATTAAGCTTTGCGAAAACATCAGGTCAAAGAGCAGTAACTTTACATAAAACAAAAAACAGGCTTTCCGGAATATAGAACGTCTTGCGACTCAAAAGACTAGTTTCTTGACATTTAATATATGTTTGTCTATGGATATGCTAAGATAGAACTCTTAAATAGAGCTTGTTTATCGTTAAAGCCTTTGAAAAACAAAAAAGAATTTTATATGATAGGTATACTCGTAGACGTTAAGATAACCCTAATGATTGATATTTCATAAAATAGTCATTCAATAGGGTTAAATGAAATTAGATTGTATTGATTATTTGAATGATTATAATTCTGTAAATACATACTTTCTACGATCACGAATCACAGTTTGTTCAACATACAGCCAGACACTAACCTGCGAATTCCAAAAAACGTAAGAAAATTTGAGTTCCGCGAGCTACCCTGGCGCTTTTCTATTCAAATTAGGAATATTTCAAATATCAAAATAAGAACATATTGACGAAAACATCACCTTCGTTTCTCAAGTAAAAACGAAGATTGTAGGCCTCGACGTTTACTCGACCCGAAATAAAAATAAAGTAAATGTATTTTTAAAACGAAAACGAGTGTGATCTGTATATTTGAGCGTATTTATGGAAGGGACACCTAAAATGTTTTGTTCTTTGTGCTCATTTTAGGGTTTATGCCCTAAAAAAGTATAATACCGCCTTTTTGGTGAGATTATGTGTCACGCAAGGGTTCGTCTTAGGTCAAAACACAGAAATGGCAACATTTTTCATATCGACGTTTTTTTTTTATTTTTAAATTGTATTTTTGGTGTCTTGATCATTGTCGTCATCACCCAGGCTCTCGCTGCAGGACATTGTCCTTTTATGACAGCAAAAGGTACTCGTATTGGACATATTCGCATGTCTTTGAATTTTTCCACACTATTACGAAATCTCGTTACATCGATTACCTCACGATTCCATCCTCCCAGTAGTTAATCATAACAATAATATCTTGAGAAAGGAAAGAATCATTAAAACTACATGCATTATGATTGCACAGAACATTAAGCTATCACGATCTGTTACTTCATAGCTTGCAGGCCATCGTTCTGAATTTTATACATCTGTTTAAAGGTCACTGGAGCAATATGTGGGTTGTTTGATTATGAGTGTTGTAATGAGTACATCAGGTGAGGAGATCCATTTCTTCATAGGCCATTCGAAGTTATGATATCGATGGATGAACTGGCTTTTCTTGTAAGGAATCCCTGTAGCATAATCAGCATGTAATGTTTCTACCGCTGGGACACAGGCCTCCTCTTTTTTGAGGGAGTCGGCTGCAATCCACCTCGCGGGCCCAGTGCCGGGTTGGTAGATCTCAATTCCTTCGAATTTTTGGTTCTAGGATATGCCGGTTTCCTCACGATGTTTTCCTTCACCTTATAATTATGTATTACGAAAAGACGTGTATTTTAACTAAATATTACCGTAATTCCATTAGCAACAGTAATTCCATTGTTGGACCGTATTATGATGAGTCACTAAAGCGATGCTAGAATCCTTGGCAGTCAGAATTCCTTGACAGCTCACTAAATAATCAAATTGAAACGTCATAGTGTGTCTGAAAATTGCAAAAGCTGGGCAGAAATACAAGTTGAGAACTGCAAAAGATGGATACAATTAATTCATACCTTTTAGGCCGGCCATAAACGGGCAGCTTGATGCAGCCAGTATCGACTGCTTCAAGCTGCGACTGCATAGCAAACTACAGTCTTCTACGTACACACATTCACGGAACCGCCCGAGCAGTCGCGACTGCTACGGGCGGTCGGCAGCGCGGTGAAATTTCATCGTGCGGTCAAGCAGTCGCCAGGCATACACTGACCGCTCGAGCTGTCCACTGTTCTCGCGCAGTTACTTCCGCCAGCGCGGGTTCCAAAAACAAGTGATTAAATTTTCCATGAGGATTTTGTAATTCCAATATTGGATGAACCCACAATTTTTTATTTCTACGCCGCCGCCGTCGTCGTCGGAGCAAAAGTAGGTAGCAGAAAATCCATGTTGCTACTGATTTGAAATTGTGACTTGTCGAGCAGTTGATACCGACTGCTGCAGCAGAGCAGCAAGCAGGCAGGTATCAATGGCAGCTTCAAGCGGTTGAATTTAACTGCATGAGCAGTCGTTGTACGTGGATCACTGGCTTACTGCTGGAGCAGTCCGTGCATGGCCAGCCTTATGTGTGAAAAGGTTGTATATAGGGTGACTGGTAATTAGTGACCGATACTTAAACACATGATTCTACTCATGACAACAAACAACTTTTATAATGGGACAAAAGGTGAAATGACGAAAAAAAATCAGCTGTTCCCTACATTTTGACGACTCGTACGAACATAAATGTAGGGAACAGCTGATTTTTTTTTCGCGATTTTGGATTTGGTCCGATAGTAAAAGTTGTTTGTATTGATGAGTAGAATCATGTGTTTAAGTATCGGTCTCTAATTACCAGTCACCCTATACAGCGTGTAACGGAAGGGGGCAAAGTTGTTGAGTTTCATGAGCACATTCACCTTCTTCAGGGTTGATACCCCCCTTCCGTTACACGCTGTATATTATGAAGACATCCAGCATTAATTTATTTCATTCACATGAAGGCCTTAGCCTCACCTCCATTCCTGATTGGCTGTTCGTCGTATTCAACTTACTTACTTTATTATAATTGGTCATGTTATGAAATAGAGTTCAGGTCGCCTGGCGCCATATTGCGCGAGGCAGTGCTTACTCACAGGCCTTTAGATGGCCATCTGGAGTGTGACGGTTGCCTGGCTTACCTGTTGAGTCGGTCATTGGCCTGATTATTATATTCTTCAGTTTTTTGCGCTTGTCATATTATGGTACCCAGCAACAATTTCACAAAATATGTACCTAGTAGTTATTTATCCTTCAACCAGCCGTGCGATTCTGTAACCATCTCACCGTGAAAGCTAGGGTGAAGTGAGCGTGGAGTGAGTCGTCAATAGTGTCAATCCCTAGCATCAGCATGACTCACAGCTCACTCTAAGCTCACTTCACCTTAGTTATCACGGTGAGATTTTTCCAGAATCGACCGGCGGTTTACTTTTTTTTTTTTTTGGTATCGGGTTGGAAAATCCTCATGGAGTCCCTCCGCCCTTGGGGAAGGGCGAAGGGGACTGTCAGACTCTTACTGACTAAAAACCAACCCGTGTTCCTCATGTACCCGTGTGTCAGGGGGCGGGTATCGCCGAAGCATTCGTCGCTACCCCGCGACGGGTCGCTACCCCCCGACGGGACCGGCGGTTTACTTTGATCGTACCTGTGGTTACCTAAAATGTGTCTTTAACAGATTGAACTCCATGGTGATCACCAGTGAGCAACAGCAATTATTTTGTTAATTCTTTGGATAGTAAAAATAAATAATTATTTACACTATTTTGAACCGTATGAGCCAGTAAAATACAATGTGTAAAATTCTTCTTTGTCATCTACCCGCAACTTGATTCTCACTGACGTCAATGTTTATTTTAGATTCGCAAACCACAAGTAAGAATTGTATTTAATGTATGATTTTTCTGTAGCTTGTGTTACTTTGTTGTTGGTGTAGGTCGTCGCCACGAGAGGGTCTTAATGACCTGACCTGGGTTTAAAATTAGCGTGTTGATATTTATTTTCACTCTCTTAAATGAGATAAAGTTTTATGACTATTGAATGTGTGGCGTCTTTTTGTATGATGCAGCCGTAGGGCCCTTTTCAGACACACGTTTTTCTTGCCGTGAAAAATTGCGGTTTATTCGCTGTGTTTATGCACGGTCGTCAGTGTTGTATGGATCACTATGGAAGCTTGTTTATTGTTTTCTACGGCGCGGCTTATACGCCGTACCTTAAGGAAACCGTGCCGTGCCAGCACATCAAGCTACTACAATCTGCTAAATTTATTTTATAGATTTCAACTTTATCGCATAAGGTTCAAAGTTGATTGGAAAAAAATTACAATTTCGGGTACCTTGATGTGCTGGCGTCTGTACAAATCGCCTAAGACTTTTGAACAAATTTTTAAACACATCAATAATATTTTCCCTTTTCAGCCGATTACTGAAAAATAAGAGTAGATGAGCAGTTTATGCCAATATCTGACAAAATTATTTGCTTCTTGACAGTTATTTGTATCTTGCGGAATGCATTTTCCTATCTGACGTTCACAACCTAAAGACTACAGGAAACTATAATCCTGAGATTTGAATGGCTGTCAAAATCGTACCTAAATAATCGGTGGTTGGAACTTCGGCGTAAACACACGAGGGCTTTATAAAGCAGAATCACGACGTTAGAAAAACTTCTACATATATCTTCCAATGATAAATTAACTTGCTTAGAATCTAATAACGAAAGTGAAAATGTGTCCGTTTCTCAATCACGCTACTATTACAGATTCGCGACGCATGACATTAAGCGCGGGCGCAGGTAGCTGATCCCTGGCTAAGTTTATATCGGAACCGGTCAGGCGGCGTGTGGTGACATAACTAGTGTTTTGATGATGTTCATTTTAGTGTTATGTGATTAGGAAATGTCTTATGTATTTGAAAATATTCTGAGCATATGACAATGACCTTGATTCGTTTGTTAAAGCTCAAAACTGGACAAAATGTTGGCCTCCGTGTAATACTATTTTATTGAACCTTCCAGGGTGAGGTCATTAACTTAAAATGAGTAGGTACAGACAGATTGAAACAATCAGTAAGTCCTTTGATCTAGTATGGTATGTGTCTAAGTCCTTCTCAAAATTAAACCGTTGATTTCACTAAAAAAAAAAAACATATACTTCCGAAATGTCAAAAAGCCGTTTGCCCGTTCCAAATACCATTTAGGGCTCTTTCCCTCGGCAAGATCCCGTTTTTTTACGATTTTTTGCAGGATTCCGTTTAGTAGTGTACGTGTTTAAATATACATTTTCACACAAGCATCCGGTTTGCTGGATACTGCAAACGGGATGCTTGTGTGAAAATGTATTAGGTGAATCAAATATAAACAGGACTTTTTTTATTACTGGTCGCTGAGTGAAGTGACGCGCTTGGTGCTGTTGTATGTGTTAGGGGGGATCATCTAGGGGAGGGGGGTATACTGCTCCGGCTCACTTTAGTTTATTGCGCGCCAGTAGCATCATGTATGAGCAGGAGGTATATAAGTCTGTTGAGCAACGACTTATCATATTTTTTTTAACACGGGAGGGCATAAAACCTTCCGAAATTTTGCATCCATTGACTCTACAGTTCGATAAGAATACGCTTTCAAGAACTCAAGTGTAGGAATGGCATAAAAAAAAAATCAAGTGGAGGACGCCGTTTTCACGCTGACTGATAGTGGAATCATTTGTGTGCAATTGGCTAAAGGCACGACGGACTACATTCTTCGATACTGGCATCAAGAAACATCCCCTGCGCTGGGAAAAATGTGTTAATAGAAGGGGAGATTATGTAGAAAAATAAAATAAATTACATTTTTTTTTACTTAAGTCCGGTTTATATTTGATCCGCCCACGTATATTTAACCCGGATTCATTGTGGTAGGAAATAGTTACATGGACGTTGAGGTGGGTCAATATTACCCATATATTTAATACATGGTATTTTCATAATTTTTAAGTAAATTCGTTAACTGTGTCATTATTTCAGTATAAAGGTATTCTGGTTTTGGTAATAAAACAGAAAAATATTAATTCAGATACGTTTAATTGAGTTTAATCAACTTTTAAAATAACTCTCAAAAATTACAAAACACAAAAAAAAAATCAATATTGGCTCCAGCTACTGCACAGAACGGCAACAACGTCGCGCGCGTACTTTCAAAAATATTAGAAATTTTAAACTAGCCGGGTAATTTTGACCCAACCTCAATGACGCCGGGTTAAACACGTACACTACTAAACGGGATCTTTCCGTGGGAAAGAGCCCTTACCTGGGTGAAAAACGGAAAGGAAACTCCCTCTTCTACCTTAGGCGTCAGTTGCGCAGGCTCCACAGACTACTAATTTTCATCCTTACCTAACTGTTACGGTTCATAAGCCTCATACATAATAATGTATAAGAAATCACAATTTCTACTTTGTAAAAGACTTCCACTCCATCTAGCACCGTTATTATGACGTAAGGCGTATTGTCATGTCAGCTACGCGCGCAGCTGTCAACTGTCACTCGGAAACGGGAAGGAACATGATTACATAGGATTTTTTTGTGTGATATATTGTATGCTGTCATGATGCGGTGATACATTGAACTCTAGATCCTCTTTTGTTACGTGAAGCAGCATTCTGCTTCATCGAATCGAATCGAATTTCGCTGAAGCCAACGGGCTTATAAATTCGATGAACATCCGTGCGACGATGACGACGATCATCCATCCAGGTATTTACGTAGTTGGGTAAAAATTGATATACATATATGCATGCACGTATCCGTAATAGATTTTTATTTTTTTAAGCTATGCTCCACCAATTCGACCCTTTTGTAACTTTAATATATAATAGCTAACTAATTAACAAATAAGATATATTTTTATGCTAGGTGTCACTTTAGGGGTTGATATAAAAAACTACCCCCAAAAAATATACTTCTCGTTTTATACAGTTTCTAATATTGCAAAAATTCTAAAAAATATATATTATAATTAGTTTATAAATAGTCATATATGGTTCCAATTTCATGAAGATATCTAGAATCGGTACTGAGAAAAAAAAAATTGTTAAGGATTATCGCCCTCATTATTTCCTTACCATAGGGGTTAGGGGTGTGAAATTAAGTGTGTGGCTATTTTAGATGAAAAACAATAAAAACAAGGTAGGAACCCTTCATCAGACGCGAGTGCAGTTTTCATGTGCTTATCCCGCTAGATCCTTTAACTGCATTCACATTTCCTCTCACTCAATTTGTTCTTGTTCCACTTATTCATGATATTACTTAATTCAATGATCACTTACATCCACACCCTCGTTACGATGTCGCTCGGTGCGTAAGAGTGGATGTTCGGAAGTGGGAACTACCCTTACGTCACAAAGCGTTGCGTGAAAGATACACGCACGCAAACGCACACTACAATATTGTCTTACACCTTCTAACAATATGCCTAGCTGAAGGTGTATATTTGTGTGTGTGGTCGTAACGTTTTCGAGAAAACTTCGCTGAAAATTAACTCGATAAAAATGCATTTTACGGATTACACGTCAGTCTTACAGGTATTGCAAGGTGAGAAAAGCTCTGAGTATAATTCTGGATAGTTATAGTAAGGCCCTTTGTCCACGGCACAGTTTTTTTACGGTAACCGCGACGTAGAAAAAACCGGCCAAATGCGAGTCGGATTCGCGCATGAAGGGTGCCGTACCATTATGTATTAATATTCTGTTTTTTTTTGTATTTGTTGTTATAGCGGCAACAGAAATACATCATCTGTTATTATTTCAACTGTCTAACTATGACGGTTCATGAGATATAGCCTGGTGACAGACGGACGGATGAACAGCGAAGTCTTAGTAATAGGGTCCCGTTTTACCCTTTGGGTACGGAACCCTAAAAACGTCTTTCTACAAGCTTTCATTAACGATCCATACAACACTGACGGCGAATAAACCGTAGTTTTTCATGACAAGAAAAACGTGTGTGTACAAAGGGCCTAAAGTTGGCGAAAGACCAAGAAACGATGAATGGATTTTGTGGAACATGATAGGGCATGTAAGGAGGTGACTTCTGAGTTGACGGCTAATAGATATGTAAGGAAAAAGAAGACGTTGCGCCGACCCCAAATTAATTAGGATATGGGCAAGACGACAGTCCAAGATCCAGGCAATGTAAACCTTTGAAAGTTTAGAGAGAATAAAAAAAGGGATCAAACCAGAATGTAAGCTTATACGCACGAAAGTCATTCTAAACCCGAATCCAAAATCGTTAGCTTCATAAATTATGTTCACAATCTGAACACACCCAACCGATTTTAAAGATATCATGTGAATCGAAGTTCCCTTTCGTTTTTATTCTTCCTTTTTTGCTCGTTGTAGCAAGCTATACAGCGTGCTTTTTTTTACCGGCTCCAAATTTTTACAGGGTGTTCCACCCATGAATATGAATAACTTTCACTGTTGAACCAACTCTGAGATCACAAAAAAAAAAATCAGCTGTTTCATACATTTTGGTCAAATAGGTTTTGAACTTTTGTATTAAACAGCTGATTTTGTTTTCGTGATTTCAGAGTTGGTCCCATAGTGAAAGTTGTTCATATTCATGAGTAGAACAGCCTGTAAAAGTTTGGAGCCTGAAAAAAAATCATCCAGTATGCAAACTGCACATGTATGTGATTATGTATTCGCAAATTTATGGAATTCATATATGCCTTTCCATGAAGTATGGTATGGTTTTCATGTGCTGTATTATCATAACAATCGATTTGATTGATATTAAATAATTATTATTTAACTAGTTGTTGCCCGCGACTTCAATTGCGATCCAGGACATAAATCCCTATGTCCTTCTGCAGGTTATGCTCTACCCATGTGCTAAATTTCATCCTAATTAGAGAATGCAATCTCGTTCTCGCGAGATCTCGGCCTTTTTTAGAGAGATTGATCTCGGACGAAAAAAGTGCGAGATCTCGCGTCATCAGCGTGCATTTGTTTTGTTTACTAGTAGTTGTTGCTAGCTAACTAATTTTATTGTTTTTTTCCTAATTTATTCAAATATTGTGATTATTTGCAAAAAAAAACACACAAAACTGCCCATCTCGCGAGATCTCGAAATTGGCGAAATCTCGCGGTATTGTTATTCATAAACTCGCGGGATCTCGCTTGAGCCCCTATCTCGCGAGATTGGCATTCATTGAGTTAAACTCCCGAGATTTCGTCTGAGATCAATCTCGCTAAAAAGGCCGAGATCTCGCGAGAACGAGATTGCATTCCCTAATCCAAATCCGCTCAGCCATTTTAGCGTGAAAGCGTAAGCGGTCGTACACACGGTGCTGTCCTGTACGATATTATACAATAAAAAGTTGAGATCACACGTCAAGATCCTACTGTTCACACAGTCAAAAACAAATGCAGTATGAAACTACCATGTGATCCCAAAATTATACAGCAAAATATCGTACAGAATGACGGCGTGTGAACGTGGCCTTACAAACAAACAAAACGATTAGCAAAAACAATATGGCTCATTTTGAAGCATTGCAAAATTCAAACTAAAAATTAAACTTGGATACATTTTACCACTACATAATTCACACTATCTCAAAACTACTTCCTTCATAGCTTCCTCATACCAAAATATTATTTACAAACTTAGAACAATATCTTTATAATAATTATGGGAACATTTCGTCTGTGGTTCCCATGACAACGGCTTGCAGGAGGTCATTAGTGCTGTGTTATGAAACTAGTGACATGTAGATACTAGAAAATTAAAAGATATGTTGATATGGGAATGTATGACGTATACGATTTCACTCATTGTTCTTTTTGGCAAAGTTCTTGCTTAAACACACCCACAGACAGTCGCGACGCGTCTCTGGTTGAACACTTCAACTTAAATACTTCGACATTTAAAATACTAGCGTTGAAATTATATAAAATGATCAATAGAATTAGCTTAAAAATATTATTAAAATCTCGATTATGATTGTAAATGTATGCTTGGTCAATCCCTAGTATCAGATGGGATGACACTGACAGCTCACTCCACGCTCACTTCACCTAAGTTTTCACGGTGAGATGGTTACAGAATCGCACTGCAGTACCAGTATGACTCACGTACGTTCAAAATATTCTTCGATCACAAAATGAAAATAATGTAATAAAAACAATTCTTGGAATAACATACAAGAATAGGTATTATCAATTATATTAGTCATTTATGTCACCTACACACTTTATTATTTTCTTAAATACAAGATTTATTTGACATTTTAAAACGTATGACAAATAAATTTAAAGTATTTTATTCGTTTACGCTATAGGAAAAATACACGACAATTTTAATTTACAACGTTGTTAAAGTTTCTTTTGTTAACAATTTAATTTCATACTGACCAATTTGTTTTCACTGTATTATTAATATTATCACACTTTTTATTATGTATTATTAATATTATCACACTTTTTATTATGTATTATTAATATTATCACACTTTTTATTATGTATTATTAATAGCATCACACTTTTTTATGGTAACTGTCAACCGGTTACTATGCACCCTTTGATATAGTGCCAAATTATTATTGCTGTGTTAAAATTCTGATTCTGTGAAATTGGCCTTTTTTTATTAATTCTCTTCGATTTCATCATTGGATCTCAAAATAGCAGTCATAAAGCTAATATAAGCCGTGCGATTCTGTAATCATCTCACCATGAAAACTTGGGTGAAGTGAGCGTGGAGTGAGTCGTAATAGTGTCAATCCCTAGCATCAGCATGACTCACAGCTCACTCTAAGCTCACTTCACCTTAGTTATCACGGTGAGATTTTTCCAGAATCGTCCGGCTGGAGTCTTGATTGTTTTTCCATCACAGTTTAATCTAGGTATTATTACCTAGATGGTTAATTAAAGCCGGCTAATTAAATGCCTCAGTAAAGGTCATCGTCATAATGGTTTTTCCCCATTTGTCTTTAACCGGTGTTACGTATTCATTTTACTCAGAAAAACGTGCACCTACGATAATTTCGTTCATAATTTATTGATATTTTTTATTTTAATTGGTGATTTATAAGTTAGTTCGTATTCAAGGAAATCTTCCTTTATGTGTTAGGCTGCTAGTCTAGTTTTTATATGATCTTATTCCTCTTTTATATCTTATTAATCATAAAACGAATAAAAAAGCTAATAAACTACTATGTAATAAGAAACCCGTTTATGAAATAATAGTTGTTATCCATATTACCCGTTGTATCAACATTGTATAACACATTATCAACTAAGAACGAGCAAGGCGCATAACTCGGCCGGTATTCAGTTGTTATGAAATTAATTAAAATCCAACCAATAATAAATTAATTATTCATAATGTAATCATTATGTTAATTTTATTTTTAAATTCGATATTTGATGAATGAGGCTCTTGGTGGCATGTTTTGAAACTAGATAAATAATGTGTTGTTATTTTTTTTTTTTGGCATTCTTCGTCGTCATACTTTGTGCTATATTCTATTTTCAAATTCAATAAATTGACAGTTTATAATTAAACCAATATGGTCATATTGTGCCGAATATTACCCTACCTAATTTTGGTAAAAACTTATTAAAATTGCAAAAGGAATAATTATGTATTAAGATAGAATATGTCAGCGTACATGGATTATTATTGATAAATACGTGTATTACTGATTGTAACTGTTTGTCTCTGCATCACCCAAAGGTTGACTGGTAGAAAATGCCTATGGCATTAAGTCCGCCTCTGTACATGTATGTGCTTGAAGTATTAATAAATAAATAAACAGTTTATTTTCTCACTAAAAAAGGGTGACAAGTGTCAAACCTGACAGTAACACTAGAATTTAGAATACAATCATTAATGTTCCTAAAAGGTAATATTAACAACGATTCGTAACAACGTGTAATTAGGTTTTACGGATATTTTACGTTTAATCCAATCATTTTATATATTATGGTAGGTAGCTAATTTAGTTACCTACATTAAAAATAAAGTATTAATTACGGAAATGTTTTTCGAAAAGTGAATTAATTCAATCAATTATTTATTATATTATAATGTCTTTTAAAACCCAAATTAAAGCAAAAAACGTTTTTAATTGTCTAGGTGTTGATTGAAATACTAATTGACATGACTTTCATTTTGACCGAAAATTAATATATATTTACGATCACAAAAGTACTTACTCAACATTGGCCAAAAAAAAGAAAAAGTTAAATAAAAAGATTCTTTTAATTAAGTCTTGAGTAACGAGGTGTAATATTAAAGAAGAGTGCTTGTGTAACAGGTTTTTTTCAATTAACAATTAATGATTACTGTTTGAATTAAATGAATTTTGCTCTGAAGCTGTAGTTAGCAAGAAACGATACAAGATACAGACTGGAAGTAGCATCGATGCGGAACCTGTTATCATGGGTTCAGTACATGATTGTGAACCCAGTGCGTTGAAATTTTTCGTCGGTTAAAATCATGTGCTGAATTCATGGTTGCAGTTTGTGCGTCGTTGTTCTGCCAGCCTGTATAAAATGAGATAAGGAAGGAACCAAGTATTTCTTAAGGGACTGGTAGCCACGAACGTGACCTCTGCGTTTGTTTAGGTCTTTCTTCTCAGAGCAGTCGGGTAGGAAACGCCAAAGTCATTATATTAAAAAAAAATATATACAACGTGTAACGTTAAATGCGCAAAACCTGAAAATAGTTTGATCAGAATAATGAGCAGAATTAATTGAACCACTTTTTAATATAGGTCACATTTTTCAAAAAATCTTCATTAAAGACGTTGCCGTGTCTATTTATTAATAGGTCAAGCAACGCGATGTCAGCGCGGCGCAGCGGCCCGGTGACGACTCCTCCCTCGATAAAGCGTGGTCGCAGACGCAAGAAACGATCAGAATGGCCAGTAAAACTAAAACATCACATAAAACCTTTACAATTTTTTTAATGACTTATTTTCTCTGTGAAATAGGTCAATTGAATTAAAAATCAGATGGGGTGTCTGAGGTTATAAATATTTTTGACGTGTAAAACTGATTATTTGCAGATATAAATATCACGCAAAACCAAAAACTGACGATGCAAAACTTGCAGTGTTCACGCAATTGATGGAAACACTTTTTAGGGTTCCGTATACCTAGGATTACCCCGCCTTCTACACAGAGAGAAAAATCTTAGAAAACTTACTGTGCTGTCTCATAATCTGAGTGCATTTGAGTGGTAATGGAAAAATTACCATGCTAGCACAGTAAAAATTCTTATGCTGTACAGTAAAATTTATTGGACAAATAGTGAATTTTTCCCAATCTCACTGAGAAAATTTTCTGTAGATGTCACTTGCACTCACTTTACAGTGACGAGCACAGTAATTTTTCTAAGAATTTTCTCTCCGTGTATCTTGTAGGTCTGAAAACAGACTGTTGACTGCAATGACTTCCGGAGTAAGAAAAAATATCAAGTATACAGAGCGAAAGTATAAAACGTTCTCTTGTAATACCTAAAAGTATTATTTTAGCCTTCCCAAGTAACAATAGTCTACTATAAATTAAATCGTATCTCCGCCACTAACAAGTGACGTCACGACACTCCGCAGTGAAAACGAAAGTGCGACGGAGAACGAAAGTGCGCGAAGTGTGCCGAGCGTTGCGCGTGCGCTACATACGGTGTTACGTGGCGGGCTGACCTGGATGTTTGAGCTGGTTCAGTGGTTACTTGGATTACTTGGATTAATGGGTACAGCTACTGTTTGGAGTGGAACTTCGTGGAGTGGGCATTTTTTGTTATGTAATATTTCGTAGTAATTGTTAATATTAAATTAGACCTTAGTTACTTTTGTGGCAGTGGGCAGGGCACGTTGCTCGCAGAACAGATGGCCGATGGGGCCGAAAGGTTCTGGAGTGGCAACTGCGTACTTGAAGATGTATCGTTGGAAGGCTTCCCACAAAGTCGACCGATGACTGCGAAGGCCACAGAAATCCGCTGTATGCGAGAAGCACAGAACCGGTCGAAGCGGAGGTGATTGAGAGAGGCCTGTGTCCAGCAATGGACGTCTTTTGACTGAAATAATGATGACAGTAGGCCGCACATCAGTGGTAACAAAACCAGTATAAGTTAGTCTCTAATTCTATTGCTACTTTATACTATGCTAGGCCAGCTCAAGGTCAATGTACAGACGCCAGTACATCAAGCTACCCGAAACTGTCAGATTTTCCCAATCAACTTTGAACCTTATGCTTTAGCGATAAAGTTGAAAATCTATTAAAGAAATCTGACAGATTGTAGTAACTTGATGTGCTGGCGTCTGTACCACGGATGTCGAATCGACACGGTCGACTGCTTCTACTACGGGTATAGTATACTCCTTTTTTGGTTAGCCCGGTTAAAGCTGTACAAAATTGGCAACTTTTCCTCGTGAATGCGTCATTAGGTTATGAATATTAGTATATGTACGAGTCTCGGTTGATTCCGAAACAAATGAAGCACACAAATACGGATTGCGGATTCAAAATTTGGCATGTCCTCATTATTCAATTGCTTGTGTAAAGACCTTTTGCAGTGTTCATAATCTCAGAGAATTTACATTCCGTCGAGGCGTCGACACTTGATCAGTTATCTACTTTAGTGAAATGTATTCTAAATTGATTTTTGAGTGACCATGTGTAACAACGACAAATACGTTTTTCGTTGCAATGGAATTTCAACTTTGTAAAGTATGACATTCAGCTTGCTGTTCCATAACTTAAATTTATCTTAATTCAAATAAAGAATATCGCACTGATTGAGTAGATTCTTCTTTCTATCTTTCAGTATTACCAGTATGCTATAATATGATGTTCTCCTAGGTTTCGCAACATCGGTTCTCATGAATCCTTTTTGTTGGGATCTTATTGAGTGGACTGTATATATTTCTGGGTTTTGTTGGCGTCGGTGGTGTGTGTGGGGTGACTGTAATGCAAACTCTTTACTTCTCAAAAATAATATAATTGTATGGTAGGACAAACAACTCGCGTGCGTTACTTTTACAAATCTTGCTTGACAACTGGAAAAACAATGTTGCGAGTTTATAAAAATAATCTTTGTTGGTGTTGCCAACACTTTTAAGCTTTTGATAACTGGCATGGGCGTCATCAAATTGAGTGCACACACTAGCAGTAGCTGTCAAGTACTAGTCTATAATTTTGTTTTTATTATAAGAACAAGCTACGTAAGTTAATATCATACATTAGGTAAGTCTGAACGTCGTCATACCAATTAAAACTATAGATTTAAAAAAAACTGTCGAAGTAGTGAATAATTAATTGTACACTCAAATAAATCACGTGCATTTTATTTTATTAACGGAAACCAACTCTAACTACACACTAATCGTGGTTTTAACCAACGATTAAACAATTCACACGCGATCTTAAACGTTCCTTTGTTACTCAAGAAAATTAAAACTATCATTAAAACTCAATTGTTTTCGGAAATGACAACAATTAACCATAAAGTATTTTTATATATTTCCTTCCGGATTCAAATATGGCGGCATTTTTTTTTTATAATTGACAAGGCAGACTGTCGCAACGGCCTTGGTGTGATTAAAAATATACCAGGAAATGAACGAATGAATGTATGAATGAGAGATTACTTGATTAGTTCAGTGGCCTTTTATAATCTGTGAGCCATTATTATTATGTGTGATAAGAAACGGATTTAGGTATTGTTTCGAAGTTATTCTGTTCCGTTACAATGTCCTAGTCATTAATTTTAAATTGGATTTTTTGGTCCTTGTTTTTAAAGTCAATCAATGGAATGGGTTCCGGCTTTTTCGGAAGCCGTTACTAATATTTCGATTTGCAATTTGACAATCTTAATTTAAAATTGATGTGGTTTGTCCAATTGTTTTTTCAAGTTCAAGTATTACACATTGCAGAATATATTTTTTGTATTTAAATCTCTTCGAATATAACTATATTAGGTATCTTGTCCTATATGGATATTTTAAATTCATTCATATAATCTTGCAACTCTCTGCCCTGAAATTGTGAATTAAAAATATTATGACTAAAATTCTGTGACTTTATTCACTTGCAGTTCTTCATGTCAATTTTTAACAGCGAGTGCATTCTTCAACGCCAATTGTTGTTACTGCGACTCACTCACTCACTCATTATATTTAAAAAAAAATACCAATGACGAAACATGGATGAATCCTTTTCTCCATTAACTTCTCCAAATATTTCCTTATCTCGACTCAGATCTTTCAACCTAGTCACATCACCTGCTTTTAAAATCACGTAATAAGTGCCTATTCATCGTAAAACCAACCTAAAACCAACTATAGTCGAACCAACCTAAAAGTGACATTTTAACAGCAGACCATAGACAAGTGCGAACTTCACACAGATTACATAAGTACTTTCTATTGTTTACAGTTATTAAATGTTATGTTATAATAAGTGAAGTAGTCTGCTTATGTCTTGTGAAATGTGGCAAGGCCATGGGAGTTCGCTTTGGAGGTGATTTCTATACGTCAGTTAGTTTTGTGTGTTTTGAGAAAGGAGGTTTTATATATCTAACTACTTATGTTTGATTGTTGAATGATGATCAGTTCCGAAGATTGCCCCCTACATAGAAAATGACAAGTTTTAACCTCTTTATAATATTTGTAGAGATATATAAAACCAGAAAGATAACTATATTGGTACTAACCCAAAAAATAAGCCCTATCGAATGTCATCAAAAATCACATTAAAAGTTTTAAAAAATAATTTTCGATCTATCTACATATTACTCTGCCATAACAAATTGTTCAGCAACATTCATATTTCACAAGCCCGGTAATGCATCGTTTCCTTGCAAACTACTAAGTACTGCAGTTTTCACACGAACACTCTGTAATGCAGTATGTCCGTTCGTTATGACCTTCTGTTATTGAGAAACATCGCTCGTAACATATAATTATCATCGATTGTTTTAACTCTTACTTTCAGATTTGTTTGTTGGTCATTTCGATTTCAGTTTTTGGTAAAAAATAGTTCCGTAACTGACTGAGTCACTGATAGACAACGCTATAGACAGCTTAAACAATTGAAGAATCAAGTATGGATTTTGAAAGATAATTTCATAGATATAGGCTTCTCAAAAGGCTAAGCTTTGTTGACAATAGGCCCGCCCTCTTTTGCATGGGACTTAAACATTACTGGAAAAATGAGGGTTGTACAGACACCAGCATATCCAGCTACTACTCGTACAATCTGTCAAATTTCTTTAATAGATTTTCAACTTTATCGCCAAAGCATTAGGTTCAAAGTTGATTGGGAAAATTTGACAGCTTCGGGTAGCTTGATTTGCTGGCGGTCTGTACTATAGGTACACATCTGCGCTGTGCTTTCCCCCCCATATCACAGCATCATGCTGAGTAGATGCCTTCTTGTCACAGTCACGATGGACGTGCAGCTGTCGACTGTTTCTATTTTGTGCTCGTGATTATAAAATCCATTTTGTTTTTATTTTTCTTTATTATTCGAGTTAATTATATTTTTGTAGGCACGTATTTCTGTGACAAATAAACCTATTTTACTTTCTTTCTTCGAACCTACCTCTGCCCAACCTTTCGGGATACAGGCGTGATGTTATGTGTTATAACATGATTGGCGAAATGTGAGGGTACACCTATTCCTTCTATTCCTTCCATGTACGTCTATTCCTTCAGAAGATCTTTTTCTATTTCCTCACGATGTTTTCCTTCAACGTTTTCAGAGCTGTGGTGATGAAATAATTTACACAAAGTAAAGCGCCTGTCTGGGTTTGAACCTACGACCTACAACCCGTAAGTCGTTACCACTGAGCCACCAATGCTCACTGGTTTACACTTGTTTATGTGTACAAAGTACTCCCCGGATTCATTCTTAACAGACTAAAAAACAAAAGAAATTTTGCCTTAGCTTCATTGACGCGAGTCAAAAAGTTCGCTTATGGATAAAAGCGCTTAGCGACTAACAAGTGCTTAACTGTTAGCCCGTAACCCAAGTTATTATTATTTTAAGATATAAATACGTCAACAAAAAACTTCAAAACATCAATTCAGACCATCATTCCAAACCAAACTAACGATGCGAATCCAACCTTGAAAACATCGATTAAACAAACCGATTATCCTCTCCCATTTTCGCTAAAATCGATTATAGTTATCCGATTATCGATTATCGTACAGCGTTCCGATGCGAGTGGAAAGCCGGCTGACATTCGACATGAGACCGCATGGCCGCGAAGCCGACCTTGCTCCAGTAACAGAGTGTTTCGCAACTTGCTGGGAAAATATGCTTCATACAGCGAGCTATGGGTTTAGGACAAAGATTTTACTGTGAATATTTGATTTAGATTGTAAATCCGAGGTTGGCAGGCGACTCCCAATAAAGGAATGTCTATTAAGGTTTGTTTGTAGTTGCATGGAAATAGGCGGTTCCTCATGTTAGCGGAACTTTTGTAATAAAGACACGCTTTAGGCTTAAATATTATGGAGAATTTAATAAAATATTTTAAATATAAAGATACGCACAAACCTATTAAAACTAAAAATATAATATATACCTAATTGCATATGAATATAAGCACAAATAAATATACCGTAAACGGCCCTAACTTTGCCTCACGTTCTATGTTTGCCTAGGTTGAAAAAGATGTAATATCTTATTCATTTGACTTATATGACAATAGAAACTTTTAATACCTTTTTGGAATCAGTAACTGGCAACCCAAAAAAAGTAAAATGAATAAGATATTACATCTTTTTCACCCTAGGCAAACATAGGACGTGAGGCAAAGTTAGGGCAGTTTACGGTACATAAATACATGAATATACTAAAAATAAATAAGACGAACAATGAGAAAACATTTATTTATTTATTTATCCTCACATTGGAACGCCATTCAGCAATTACACCAACGGAGCAAAAACTCAATTCAAGTGCTGGTTTCCATTCATCCTGTGCGCGGTGGACATCGAACGGACGGCGATGGATCACGCACGCTCACGCATCCTCAAGAAATTTCTCCATATTACCGTTGTATACTGCCAGCTTCTTGCGAATGTGCCTAACGTGACATATGAGCGTGGGGACAAGGAATGACAGGCCTATGGCGATGACCAACAGTGGGTGACGTTGGGATGATGATGATGATGATGAAATATTAACAAAACAACTTTGACTTTGGTCAAAGCGTTACTTTACAAACCATGTCCCTCTTTCATTACTGACCTAGTGTCCCAATATTTAACATTAGAAAGACTGAAACTTAGTATATACCTATATTGCCCAAATGCAGTCAAAATGACTACTTTTGGACAATATAGATATAATAATAATATAATAAAACACACATAAATATCTAACGGAAATAAAGGAGGTAACTACAATTATTAATAATCGCATTTATACAACGTGTAACGTTAAATGCGCAAGACCTGAAAATAGTTTGATCAGAATAACGAGCAGAATTAACTGAACCACTTTTTAATATTGGTCATATTTTTCAAAAAAACTTCATTAAAAACGTTGCCGTGTCTATTTATTAATAGGTCAAGCAACCCAATGTCAGCCCGGCGCAGCGGCCCGGTGACGACTCCTCCCTCGATAAAGCGTCGTCGCAGACGCAAGAAACGACCAGAATGGCCAGTAAAACTAAAACAGCACATAAAACCTTTACAATTTTTTTTATGACTTATTTTCTCTCTGAAATAGGTCAATTGAATTAAAAATCAGTTGGGGTGTCTGAGGTTTTGCGCATTTAACGTTACACTTTGTATGTTGTACAAAAAGTCACAAAATTCTAAGAAATTGTGCCATTATATACGTAATTGTTTTTTTAAATGAAATTAAAAACCAGTCAAAATGACTTCCTTGGGCAATCTAGTGTTAACCTTCAAGCAGTCGCGCGGCGTCGAATCGACCGCGATGCGATCGATTCTCGATACATTTATGATGCCAAATTGCTTACAAATCCAAAGAAAATTAGAATATTATTTTGATTTTATAATTTTGTTTATGTCCTAACATAATGATAATGTGATAAATACAAAAAATATTAAATAATTAGTGTTTTAAATCCCTGAAATATCCTATAGGTCTTTTAGGTTACGCGCGACCGCTGGCGTTACAAATGTCCGCGCGCCCGCTTGAAGGTTAAAGACATTTTCTAATTTGAATATGCCGTCAAAACTAGTTTAGGATTCCGTTGGGGCGGTCACGGTTTTGTAGCGCGTTAGCGATGTTTGCTGAGGCTAGAACCGATGAGTTCCACGGTATAATTGGAAAAAGGAGTGCGTCGCTTCTGCGCCGTGGCCGTGGCAGTGAACGGGCTACTGAGAGTATTGTCCGAGCGGTGGGACTCGCACCTTTTTGGCGGAGGCGGCTGCAGCTGCATGCCAGTGCCTGCGATTATTATACAACGTGTAACGTTAAATGCGCAAAACCTGAAAATAGTTTGATCAGAATAACAAGCAGAATTAATTGAACCACTTTTTGATATAGGTCACATTTTTCAAAAAATCTTCATTAAAAACGTTGCCGTATCTATTTATTCATAGGTCAAGCAACCCAATGTCAGCGCGGCGCAGCGGCCCGTTGACGACTCCTCCCTCGATAAAGCGGCGTCGCAGACGCAAGAAACGATCAGAATGGCCAGTAAAAGTAAAACAGCACATAAAACCTTTACAATTTTTTTATGACTTATTTTCTCTGTGAAATAGGTCAATTGAATTAAAAATCAGTTGGGGTGTCTGAGGTTTTGCGCATTTAACGTTACATGTTGTATAGGGTGACTGGTATTTAGTGATCGATACTTAAACACATGATTCTACTCATCATTACAAACAACTTTTACTATCGGACCAAATCCCAAATCGCGAAAAAAAAATCAGCTGTTCTCTACATTTATAATATGTCCGTACGAGTCGTCAAAATGTAGGGAACAGCTGATTTTTTTTTTCTTCATCTTATAAAGTAATATATATATTCATTTTTAATTTTATTTTTAATTTTTGATTTTAATTTTAATTTTATAAGTTTGTGATTTTGTTTTATATTTATTTTAGTTTGTACGACTTGTGTAAAATTTACCTATGGATATTTATCTGAAATAAATGACGTGATTTGATTTGAAAACTACTATTGTATGTCTTGATAAGTTGACCAGAATTTAAATAACAATCGATGACTTTCATTAACATCAGTTTTGACAAGTAAATTAAATTAAATAATCTTCCAGAAACCTGTATGACGTAGGTAGTAGTTAATTAATTAAGTTTTACATATAAATAGGCAGTTGAATTTATATCGTTATATGATTTGCAACTTGTTTTTAATTGAACGTGACGATAATTGATGTGAATATTCGCTGATCTTCGTTCTGTATTCCGTTTTATTTATTTATTTAAACTTTTCGCACAAAAGGTACAAAGGCGGACTTAATGCCTTAGGCATTCTCTACCAGTCAACCAAGGGTGGTGAAGAGATTAGATGACAGGTGCTTTGGTTGACACGACAATGATAAAAAAAAACTAGACAAATACATAAATAGGTTATAAACACATACATACGATTTATTACGATTTTTTTTTTATATATTTTTATTTGCAGCCGGATCCTTGTGATTGATAAAGACATCAAGTTCATTATCATTTTAAAGCTTGAAACTAAAATAAATAATCGTTTTGTGCCTCTTTTATCATACTCTTGCATTTATCGCAATCTATTTCGGAGAAGCGCACACAATGTTAATGAAAAGTGACAGTTCACTGCAATGATGCCTTTTTCCCCTTTTCCCAACTATGCTGGGGTCGGCTTATACCAGTATTTTACATGAAGCGACTGCCTGTCTGACCTCCACAACTCAGTTATTGGGTAATACGATACCTCTTGGGACGACTGGTTTCTAGACTTTCGGGCTTGTCGACTGGCAAAGATCTACAGTCAGGACCAACGGCCTAACGAGGTTTCTGAGCCACGGTACGTGGTTTCCCGATATGAAACAGATGGTCGGATGACCAACCATTTTTTTTTTAATCTACCTACACTATCCCATTGCAGAGCAAAGGAATCGCTCAAAGCCTTCCAGTCCTCGTTTTCTAGAGTCACACTCAACCCCCTTCTTGCCTCCTGAGCGGTCCTGGCACCATCCATAACAGATCGATTTTCTCCTACATACCTAACTATTATATTTTGATGTCTGTACATCAAACCACGTCCACTCTAAAGGAATGCAATGAACCCATTCCCTTAATATTCCGTCGGTAGGGCCAACAGGCGTTTTCCTTTCATTGTGAGCATGATCATTGTTCTGGGGTCATTGTTCTTATGTTTTTGCATGCAATTCATACATCTACATACAAATGAAATTCTCAGGGGCTGTGTGATACATTATGTAAACTTTGTTAGATGGCGCGATGTCCCATTTGATTGGGCTGTTGGCGTGTAGCTTTGTCGACATTTTATTAAAGCTATTAATTAGGTAGGTAACGTTTAAAGTAGACATTTTTTTTTTTCATTTTGTGACTGGCTCTTTCCTGCTTTATTGCTGCTCGATTTTTGATCTACAACGTGTAACGTTAAATGCGCAAAACCTAAAAACAGTTTTATCAAAATAACGAGCAGAATCAATTGAGCCACTTTTTAATATAGGTCACATTTTTCAAAAAATCTTCATTAAAAACGTTGCCGTGTCTATTTACTTATTAATAGTTCAAGCCAGCACAGGCGCAAACCCGCCAAAATAGGTAAACAAACACAAAATTTAAATTTTCTCATACGCGTGCGTTTGTTTAACCCGGCGGTACTCGCTAGGTGTTTACATGCACGAATACTCGCTACCGGGTAAAAAATACCACATGATTTAAATGACATTATCTTGGAAAATAAGTTAGCTTTACAGACTTTAATGGCGTATTTAGTTTATCAATACTAATGTCTAATAAATAAAAGAAAATTGAAAGTTTGAATTATTATTTATTTCAAATTATAGCTTATCTTAAAAAAGAACGCAAAATTAAAAACAAAAATTCTTCATAGTCTTAGAAAAATCAACAAAAAAATTTTTTTCTTAGGTATCACGTAAAATTGAGATCAAAAATTATAAATCGACAGTGCTAGTGTAGTTGTACTCTGTGGTATTTTTTACCCAGTAGCGAGTGCCGCCGGGTTAATAATAGTTCGCCAATGCCAAATTAGTCAGCGCCTGACGTAAATTAATGTATTTCTAGTAACCAATTATTAAATCACGTCTAAACTTGTCTGCGGAGTATCTTAATTTGACAGGATTTAACTAATATTTATTTTCTGTCCTTTTCTTAATGAAATAGAAGGAAAGAGATGCACTGAACTTCAATTTAGTTTAGTTTATGAAGAAGGGAATCGATGCCATTGTATTGTTCTTGCTATGAGTATCATCACTTAATCATATACATTTTCTTATATGCGCCATGGTCTTATGTATGTAGGGTTTTGAGTAAAATTCTCCTTATATTTCGAAGTGTTTTTACTTTGCTTTTTAACTCACGACCAGAATATTATATAGCAGACGGCACGGTTGGCGCAGTGGTTAAGCTACTGACTGCTGCGCTGCGTGTCGCGGGTTCAAACATTTGTATGACCCACATGTAGTTGTTCCGGGTCTGGCTGTTTGTGTATGTGAGTTTAAATGTTTGTAAACGCACCCACAATACAGGAGAAATTCCTAGTGTGGGGCAACGTTTTATTTTAAAAAAGAGAAAAAAAGAAAAAGAATAAAAGATATTACTGTCCCACTGCAGGGCACAGCCTTATAGTGAAGGCTCGATTATTGATCACCGCGCTTGCTCAAGACGGTTTGGTGATTTCAGGCTTATATTAACTATAAGTCCAGCACCTTCATTGCGTAACAAACTATTACTCTCAATTTGAATCATTTTGAAGCATATTGCTAATCCATGGCTCCATATGTCCGAAAAATGTGTCTGCTCGACAACGTAAATAACGCAATGAATTTTGTTGAACTGTCAAAATGAAACCCATTGCTACTGATAGTGTGTTAGCCTGCCGACCACACTAGAACTTTGTAAGACCTTTTCCTTCCATTTAAAGTATTACTTGTAACATAATTATGTCCATCCATTAGGAAAGTGTTGAGTATAATGAATTGAAAAAGGCACATTTGTACTCAATACCTTAACCGTTGGCATATGTTTTTTTCATTAATTCTGATTTTTTACATGTAACATAGTTTTTTAAGTCGTACTACCTACTAACTTATAATATTATGGGCAAAACTTGTCTGAAATAAAAAGATTTTATTTTATTTTATTTTTATTTATTTATATGTATTAATGCTTTAGAAAATATAATTAAATTATTTTACTATGTTTTGTAAATCCATTTTGGGACTACTCATGCACTTATATTTGGCGATACAATACATTCCGCACGTTGACACTGTCCTTGTTAATCAAATGAATGTGTGAAGTGATAGCAATCTTTATAAGTTCCAGGAACTGTGGTGGGAACTATCAACAATCAGTAAAGCTCTATAGAATCTATAATATTGTGCCATGTTTGGGTTTTCCGGCCGTACGAATCGGTATTTGATTCGCTTTCCTGGGTCTTTAAAATAGAGTTCTAGCTTTAAAATGTTTATAATATACTACATTTTATAATATAACATAAAATTGAAAACAATATGGCCTCTTATTAGCTCAACTGTCAATTACTTTTTCTATTGTTACCGATCTTTAGGAGATTTTTCGACATTGGAGCGGGCACCTTTTACGATACTTTTCCATACCAACTCCATCATCATCTGCCTAGCCTTTTCCTAACTATGTTGGGGTCGGCTTCCAGTCTAACCGGATGCAGCTGAATACGTGTTTTTTACATGGAGCGACTGCCTATCTCACCTCCACAACCCAATTACTGGGTAATACAATACAATACAATACAATACCCCTTGGTAAGACTGGTTGTCAGACTTTGGGGCTTCCGACGACCCGTTACGACTGTCAAAGATCCACGAATGACAGCCGGAACCAACAGTTTAACGTGCTTTCCGAGGCACGGAGGGTCTTGGTATGTAAACATGGTCACCCATCCACGGACCAACCGCGGCAGGCGTAGCTTAACCTGATCAATCGACCCGTGTGGCTGTTATTACTTAGCCACAAGTCCCGCATACTGCCTTATGTTCCGGAATTAAAAAATACCAAATGATAACTAACATCGACACAACAGTATAATGCATTTACAAATCACAATGGATCTCACTTCTCATTTAAATATCAGACATTACTATAACATTATTATTTACTATTATTCACTCGTCAATCAAAATACTATCTTTCCAACTCATTATGTAATACATATAAATCTTATCATTGACACCATCAAAACAAGCCAAATGGAACTCTAACTTCATCACGCATAGTTCAAATTCAATTGTATCAACAGGCGATTGTTCCCTGCTTTCTAAACGAACCGACAGCGGAATCGATTCAATGATGTTTTAATTAATCGAATGATTTCGAATCGTTTTGCTATTGTGTATCGATTGTGAACAAATTGCCTTCCTTTGTTGCGCATGGCAACTGACTACGAGTATATCGTTAATGTAACTTCTAACTCATTAACAGTTGCTCAAGACAAGCATTCTTGGCAAAGGTCAGGGATTAAGATTTTATTTAATAATTTTACCAATTTTAATTCTGAATAAGACATTTATTATTTATATAATTATTAAATTCTACTATTGTGGAATGTATTCAGATTTTGTTTTAAACGTTTTTGAGGGTAAAGGTTCTATTGATTCATATTTACGAGGTTGTAGGTTCAAATCCAGTCAAGAACCAATGTGACGTTTTCATTTCATATGTACAGACGCCAGCACATCAAGCTACCCGAAACTGTCCAATTCTCCCAATTATCTTTGAATCTTATGGCTAAGCGATAATGTTGAAAATCTATTAAAGAAAGACATGCCCATGATTTCCCAACTATGTTGGGGTCGGCTTCCAGTCTAACCGGATGCAGCTGACTACCAGTATTTTATATGGAGCGACTGCCTATCTGGCCTCCAAAACCCAGTTGCTGGGTAATACGAATATTTCTCGGGTTTCGAATACTTCTAATAATATCAATTTCATGAATTAATAAGACAGACTTTCATCTTGTTTCGTGTTGCCTCGAGCAGTACAAGAATACCTTATGCCATGATAAGACGGTTGCCCAGTCAGCAAGGTTGGTAAAGAAACGGCTTAATTTGCGTCAAACGTGCTTCATTATTATCATTCTAGGAGATTGTGTAAACAATGACATAAATATGGCCCATATTATATTCAAACTTACAACTATTTGCCAGAAATCCGGCGTGCGCGTTGATGTCTTTTACTCTACCGAACACCAAAATCAGTCAAATCTAGCACCAAAATCACACTAATATTGTAAAGGCGAAAGTTTGTGAGTGTGTGTGTTTGTATGTTTGTTACTTCTTCACGCTCAAATGGCTGAACGGATTTCTATGAAATTTTGTACACAGATAGTTTATAACCGGGATTAACACATAAGATACATTTGATCCCGATATTCCCACGGGATCGAGACTTATGCGGGTGAAACCGCGAGGCGCAGCTAGTACAACCTAAATATACAATTCTAACGACAAACTAACATAACCTCTTGTTTATCATACCCTCATTAATTCTAGAGTACAGTTCTAAGAAATGCAATGCTTAACTCATAATATTATGTATCAACAACGAAATCTATGCGAGCGTCCTTCGCTATGCTAACACCGCGCGAACGCACTTCAACCTTGGTGCACGCGTTGTGGCGAAGCGTCGGCAAATACAACGCACTTACGTGCTTGTAGCGTTGGCAAATAAATCGGTAATGATTTTGTAGGTAGTGAGTAAAATGAGATGTGTTGTTTTGTTAGTAAATGAGGTTTTTGTACAGTTTTTTTTGGATTCGGTTGTATTGTAAAAGGTGTTTGGTAGGATGGGATCAAATCTTTATAGGAAGATCATCATCATTCTCTTGCTCTTACCCCAATTTATTTTGGGTCGCCGCAACTTGTGTTTTTCTTCCATTCTTCTCTATTAGTCGTCATCTCAGTTATCAATTTATATGAAGATACAGGTGCTAATTTCTAGATATTCCCAATTTCGTGTTGTGATGTGAAAGTTAAAAACATTAAAATTGGCTGCAAAATGAAATACTGAAGGCTGACGAATCTATTTCAATGTGTTTGCTGTCACGAAAATGCCAGTCCTTATATCTTCAAAAGTATGCCCTTCAGGTAAAAACGGGAACCTTCTTCGTGGACAGGAGATAAAAGGTTACCACACCATAAAACTCCCTTGATCGTACCGGGACACATTTCTGAGTTTTAGACAGTGTACAGTTTCTTTTATAATATATATTGATTTATTCATTTATTTACATACTATCAATCCCAATCTGAAGAATTTTGACGGATATTGCTAATCCATTGCTTCGTATGTTCGATACAATTTTCTGCTCAGTAACGTAAATAACGCAATGAATGTTGTTGAGCCGTTAAAATGAAAGCCATTCCTGCTGTTAGTGTGTTACGCAATTATCCCTAAATCATTTCAAAGCAATGTTAAAGTTACACTAACTCTTCTGAAAATAAGAAGATAATCCAATTGATTAATTTGTTGAAAACAAATAGCGAACTTTGACCTGAACTAACATATTTTAGCCAAAATTAATCGTGACTTTTTATTACACTTTTTATTAATTTTTTATTCATATGGTAATATGTATTACATTAGGGTTCCACATAACAACGAATAAAACGCTTATCTCAGTGAGAACTGTCTCAAATTCATCACAACATTGCAGCTTGAGACTTTGAGACGTCTTTTTTTAATGTCTATTAATTTTCATAGAAATTGTTACCAACAACTGTTTGAATATACACTGCATTTGATTATTATGTAAGCTAATATAAATATAAAGAGAAAATATTTGATTTTTTGTATGGTTATTTGTTGCCCGTTCACGCTAAAACGGCTGAACGGATTTCGATGAAATTTGGCACATGAGTAGACCATGACCTGGATCAGGACTTAGAATACTTTTCATCCGGATATTCTTACGGGATCGAGACTTATGTGGGTAAAACCGCGGGGTGCAGATAGTTGTTTTAAAAATAAAAAAAAATACGAGTATAGATTCGGGCTACATCTTCGATATTCTCGTAATTAAAAATCACGTATGATGCACGGAATCCAACCTTGCCCCAACACACGCACTTGCCAGCGTTTTTTTTTTATTCTAAAAGCGTTGACTAATGAAAGCTCACGCGCCGTTTACATAACAACACAAAAGCTTTCTAACGTAACCTTGCACGTTAAGTCTTACCATTCCGTGACTCATTACGACCAGCATCGGTTCAGTTTCGCAACACCCTGTATATGCCCTTAGAAACAAACAATTGAATTTCGACCTTGTGTTCAAACCATTAGATCTCAATATCAATTGTTCTAATTTTAGAATTCTACATCAATGGAATTTGAACTTTCAGTTTACATAGTTATTGTTGGTATTTGATTGAATGATATTTGAAGTTGTATAAATTAAATCTTAAAGGAATTTCTACTTTATTGGTATATACTAAAGGTTGGTTATTCTTTAAAGGTTATCGTGGAAGTGAACGTAAACAGAAGTGGCATAAGGAAAAATGGTTCAGATTTACAAAATGTAATGAAATATGTAACAGGGTGGTCTGTGGTTTATAAAAACAATGCAACGTCTTGTGTTTTGTTGAGTTCCGTGGTTCTCTGGTCATGAAAGGAAGAGTTGTTTCTATTCGGTTAAATAACATATCTCCAGTGACGTTCACGTCAAAGAATGGATGATGACTGAAAATGGGAAAAAAAAATCGATTGAACTTAGTCTTCTAAAGTATTAACTAGCTTCTGTCCGAGACTTTGTTCCCGTGAAATTTCTTGTTTTAACATAAGATACATACATATTTAATGACTTGACAATACTGTGTCCACTCATTAGTAACAGAATTTTTGGAATCGGATCAGTAGTTCCGAAGATAACCCCCTACATACGAACTCACAAGTTTTACCTCATCGTAACATTAGTACAGACTTCAAAATGTACTTTGTAACAAAGATGATAACACTGTCTTTAAAAAAGAACATAAGTGTGCTTTATATAATTTTCTTTTATATAATTTTGGGTTCAAGCACATAAAAAAAAACAGTTTATCAATTCTTGGTTTTGAAAATGCTTAATGTTTCTTTTAAAAATATCTATTTTATTTCACGCCGTCGTATGTATGTATGTTAGTCTCTATGTAAATTGTAAAATTACCTTTTTATTGAAATGAAACGTATGATGATTATAAAAGCCTAATGTCCACCTTCGATCCAGCCAACCACATTCCACAATATCGGAAGTGATCGGAAGTATTCGTACGTAGGACGCAACTTCGGCAATCTTCGGCCATTGTTCGGCCAGTCCACCTCGACTCACTGATCCAGTTATGACATAATAATGAACTAGATTAAATATAGTTGACACACTGTCTTATCAGGTGACGTAACGAAAATGAGATCAAAATTAAGTAATGATTTTTTTTAAATACATTTGATCTTTAGCTTAATTTATGGTTGTAGAGCCACTGCTCTCTTAAACGCATTATAATAAACTAACCTAACCCACTGGTTAGGTAAGTTTATTATAATGTGTGTGTTAAAAAAAATCAGCTGTTCCCTACATTTTGACGAGTTATGCGAACATAAATGTAGGGAACAGCTGATTTTATTTCGCGATTTCAGGTTTGGTCGCATAGTAAAAGTTGTTCATAATGATGAGTACAATGACCCCTTAAGAGGTTGTGCGTTATTTAAGTTACACCTTGTAGAATCAAGTTCTTCTAACGGAACAAACAGCTCTGCTGCTGGGGAGTCTCTTGCGCCACTTTATCTTCCCTGCTGCCCACTAGGAAGTGGTGAAGGGCGGGCATTTTCGGGGACTGTCTTATGTAATTTGGACGTTCAAAAAGTGCTGATTCTCAGTCTAGTTTAAATAAATGATTTTAAATTTAAATTTATTTTTATATTTATTTAGTTATTGATGAAACATTGCATCAAACAAATAGATATATGCAGACATACCTTTCAAAACACTAGTGAATCTGCGTAAGGCCCTAGAAAAGGAAGATAAACAGATAATCAAGGGAGTATAATCAACGAACGTCGAAAAAAAATAGAAGAATTCTATCAAAACTAAACCAAAAAGTATTAGTATACATATTCTTCACCCACTCAATCCATTCATTTATTCACCATTATCCCAAATATGGCCGCTATCGTCAATTCACCGTATAAATCTGGAATTATTATCGAGAAAGGACTGAGCCAAGTACTATTGACCTCTGCCAAGGTTTTCGAGTTTCGCACCAGTGACATTCAAACATACAGCGATACGGATGTGGTGTTACAGTTATTTTTTGGTGCAGGTGTGGTGGGTTTTGTTATGTTTGAAGTTGTGGGGGTGATTGGAGTATGTCAATAATCATGTTTTAGATCATAATTATTTCAAAGATACTCCTTTTTGTGTGATGACTGACTTATTGGTGATATCTACTTCCGTAAAAGTCGCTCCATGTCAAATACTGGTGTTCAGCTGCATCCGGTTAGACTGGAAGCCGACTCCAACATAGTTGGGACAAGGCTAGGCAGATAACTTCCGTACTGAGTATGACTGTATGTGCTAAATAATATGTATGTAATAGTAAAGATATTATTATAATCATCAGTGGATATAGATTTTCGCAAATCATGCCTCTACTGGCCACTGAGAATATTTATAATGACAAAAAAAAATATTTACTCTGCTACTGGCAATATGGTTTTTGTTTTTATGCGTTAGTACTTATCTACTTTACATTGTGCTTATTTTTTATTAATGTTCAATGATATCATGATTGATCAGAAAACTATTTTATCACAGGTTTGTTCGTACTGTATTTATTTGTAAGTTGCTTCTGCATGCGACTTCGCTCGCCTGATAATCAACTGTACTATAAATATAAAACATACTCATACACACTCGGCTATAGTGTAGTTTTCTGTCAGTGGTACAATTACATGATACAAACTTTCCCTCTTTACAATATTACTAGTGCTTCTGCGTGCAACTTCGCTTGCGTGAAATGTCTTGTTCCCCGACCGACCCCGTAGCATCGAATCGCCTGCCCGCGATATTTCGCCCAGCGTTCTTTCGGACTTCTTTTGTTTTTAGTCGAAATCTAAGAGTTTTAGTGTGATTTTAGGCAGCCTATAGCCTTCCTGGCTCTTCTGGTAAAGAATTGAGCTATCAAATGCAAAAATAATTTTTCAAATCCGACCGGAGGTTTTAGAGATTAGCGCGTTCAAACAAACAAACTCTTCAGCTTTATTATTCGTATACAACGTGTAACGTTAAATGCGCAAAATCTCAGACACCCCAACTGATTTTTAATTAAATTGACCTATTTCAGAGAGAAAATAAGTCATTATTAAAATTGTAAGGGTTTTATGTGCTGTTTTAGTTTTACTGGCCATTCTGATCGTTTCTTGCGTCTGCGACGACGCTTTATCGAGGGAGGAGTCGTCACCGGGCCGCTGCGCCGCACTGACATTGGCTTGCTTGACCTATTAATAAATAGACACGGCAACGTTTTTAATGAAGATTTTTTGAAAAATGTAACCTATATTAAAAAGCGGTTCAAATAATTCTGCTCGTTATTCTGATCAAACTATTATCAGGTTTTGCGCATTTAACATTACACGTTGTAGATAGAAGTGTAGATAATTTTGGCTTCATCCTAAATATTTGTTCTTTTCCGAGACACATTTATTCTTACTTATATCCTCCGTTAATACAAGGTTACCATTCAGACTCGTCCAAATACTTAGTGGGGATTTTCGACGTGCAGAAACAATTATCCTTGATTGGGTTTCGCCTGATGACAGGTTTAGTTTCGAATTCAGATTAAGAGTAAGGCCGTCTTATAACTATCTACATCCCTACGTTAATGGAACTACGTCATTGAATTTTAATGTTACGGAGAATGAGATGGGACAAGAATATAAGGCAACATTATCAAATCCTGGTCCTGGCATTGAACCTCAGAAAACTTTCCATGAATCTTGATGCTATAAACGCATTCATAATACGATTCCCTAGAAGAGCGGTGATCGCCACATGCGGCCGTAATGTTCAAATACAGAGCGTTTTTTGATACGTATTCATGTTAAATACAAGTAAAAATTGCAGATTTTCATAACGTTTGTCATAAATATGATGTAAACGCTCTTATAGGAAACCTTAGCCTTAAAACCTCAAACTTAAATCATTTTGAAACAATACACTAACGAAACCTTCTCAATCTTTCCAGATCCATGAGCACATGACCCCTGACGAGCTACGGAGCGTCTTTCACGTCGAACACAGCACTCTGGTACCAGAGTACCACCTCGTCCAACTCACCCACCACCTAGCCAGACGGCATATCGCAGGGACCCACCACACCAACACCTTAACCCAGGGCAAGACCAAGATCCCCCATGAAAAACCGTCAAAGAACCCGTGGAAGACGGAAACCAGCCCGCCATCCTTGCTCAACGATGAAATGTTTGTCAAAGCCAAGGAGAACATAAAAGACGTCGACATCATAGGAGATTTAAACAACACAGTGAGTGTCAATTTCAATGTGACAAATTCTAGTGAAACCAGTGACAGTGCAGTGATGAGTGATCTTGAGAGGCTAGTGGAAGGTCAGGAGTTGGATGTGCATAAGATAGACCTGGAGGCGTTTGGGAAGCAGCTGAAACTGGTGCTGAAGAAGCAGGAGGGTTTACTGAAGAAGGATGGCTTGAGGATGTGGAAGGCGCACCAGAATGAGACGCAGCCTCACGGGGTTGATTATGAGGAACTGATTTCGGTAAGTGATTAATGTACAGACGCCAGCACATCAAGCTACCCGAAACTGTCAGATTTTCCCAATCAACTTTGAACCTTATGCTTTAGCGATAAAGTTGAAAATCTATCAAAGAAATCTGACAGATTGCAGTAGCTTAATGTGCTGGCGTCTGTACAAGTTTTCAATTTACGGTTCTAATTCGTTTTTTTTTTTTGTCTATTTGTGATCTTATGTGCGATGTGTTGCAATATTGGTAGTTACATTTAAATTGCACTGCATAATCTGTTGTAAATTAATTCAGTACCTAATTTAGGTTTTAATAACCAAAGTCTTATGTTGCATATCGCTTCCTGATCAAGCTACTAGATTTCAATTAAAAATGAATGTCGTAAAAAATACCTTTGTACAGTATATTTGAATTAAGAATTTGAGATAATTTTAAAGTTATGTACCTTCACAAAATTCTAATTCCATTGCAACCAAAAACTTATTAGGACCTTTTTGTTACAAATGGCCACTCAATACACATAATACATTTCCATAAAGTAGGTAACTGATTAAATAGCGATGTAATGTGAATGGAATATTATTTTCCAGGCGACTAACAATTTAACCCTTTACAGGGCAGAATATCCTGGCTTGTATGTTAGAAATAGAACACTGGGATATTCAAACTAATATTTATTGAAATTTTTTGAGACATTTTTTATCTTATGTATGAAATTGTGCAAAACATAGTGCAAATGCATAATGGTGCTTTGCATTTGACGCACACTATTTTGCTCTTTTTTCCAAGAGCTTTACTGCTTGCTCCATTTGTCTAACGTTTAGTTTAGCTGCGAAAATTCAAAATGATGTCCAATATATGGACGGAGCCCCATAAAGGATTAAAAGGGCGACTAACTATTTGCTACTAAAAATAATGACATGGCGACTAAAAATAATGACATGGCGACTAATATTAACCTCCTTCGTGTTAGGTTCGTGTTAGGTTCCTTTAAATCCTGCAGGCGGAAATAGGGGCCCCGCGAAGCGGGGCTCCGTCGACTATTTCTAATTATTATTATTAAAGATAATTAGTTAACTTGATATACAACCTCGTTGTTTAATTTAAGAATGCCCATTTTCTACTTTTTATCCGCCGTCCGTAGCTGCCAACCCAGATTAATTTGTCGCCAACCCATATTAATTTGTCGCCAACCCAGATTAATTTGTCGCCGCGTTAAATACATGCCAATGTGAATTACTCGTATCTAAGATAATGAACACTGCTATAGTTGGAAATCTCACACAAAGATGTTTTATTCATAACCTTTTAAATTATTTGTAACACAAGATTTGCATATCGTGTTAAAAATTATAATTAGGTGTAGTGACGATCTGATGAGGTTTGCAGGGCCAACATGGCCAGAGATCGCTCAAGACAGGGAGATTTGGAAGGAAAAAGGGGAGGCATTTTCCCAGCAGTGGGACACAATATAGGTTACAGAAAAAAAAAAAAAAAATTCACAACAAATTATGGAAATGAATAATCGATTCGTATTCCCATGAGATAACAATCGTTCACCCATATACGGTTATTACCGAGTGAAAAGCGAAAATCGAATCGATATCGTTCGGAAATAGTAAACAATGCGGAGAAGTGACAACACTAATTATAACTTACACGTCTCATAAGAGGTCGGATTAGTTAGGGCTGTCACACGAAGCCTAGAAAATGTAAGATTTTTATTTTAAACACTTATGTATTTCAAGAAATAATCGCTACCTATATGGCATGAATTTGCATGAAATGAAAAAAAAAATGCGAAATATGTGGTTAGCGTAGCTAACCACTGACCCTGAAAGAGTTAGGTAAGTGATGTCCAAACGTCAAAATGAGTGGTTAAACAGTCTCTAATCACTAATTAAGTTTAAAAAAAAACGTTTATGAATAAAGGGACATCTTTCTTTTTTTGCATGTCACATACGACATAATCTTTACGTTTACAGTTTAATTAATACGGTGTTATAAAAAGACGTGTACTTCAATCAAGACCACACACACAACAGTAACAGCCCTACTCTAACCAATTGTTCTATTGCGGATGATACAAAAACGCGGGCACATGCTTCTGGCTGGCGGTGAAAGCTGCCTTCCCACGGCGCTCTTATCTAACCGTGAAGTTGTGTCTTCTACATACTAAGAACTACGGCTTAGGGGATGAAAAAACTAGTTTGCATTCTCTTGAGCATAAAGTATGGAAAGGAAAATGTTGAAGAAAGCAATACTAACTTTAGATAATTGACACTTAGTTTAAAGGTAAAGATTAGTTTGTTCCCTTCTCTCTCTTCTTTCTCATTCTCTTGACTAGTCTAAACTTCTAAACTTAATATTATACCTAAAGAGAAGAAGAGAGATTTGATTTTTTGTATGTTTGTTTGTTACGCTTTCACTCTAAAACGGCTGAACGGATTTGGATGAAATTTGGCACAAAGGTCGACCATAACCTAGGTAAGGACATAAAATATTTTTATCCCGATATTCCCACGGAATCGACGCTTAGGCGGATCAAACTGCGGGGTGCAGCTAGTAATAATATTACAAACAGATAAAATTTATGAGTTTGTATGTAGGGGGTATCGTCTTCGGAACACCTGATCAGCACCCTAATTGCGTAACACTATTACTCTCAATTTGAATCATATTGCTAATCCATTGCTCCATATATTCGAAAAATGTGTCTGCTAAACAACGTAAATAACGCAATGAATGTTGTTGAACTGTCAAAATGAAACCCACTGCTACTGATACTGTGTTACGCAATTACCTTGCAGGTTTCAAAAATTCTTTCACTGATGGAAAGCTCCAGTATTGTTGAGTGTAGGTAATATTTTATGTTACAACAAGTTATTTCACAAACATAGTCGCGGGAAGAAGCTAGATTATAATGAGTACCTATGCGTTAAGAGAACTCATCAGCAGTAGCTGGATTACACATTTCTAAAACACAACTATGACACATTATCCTCAATACAACTTATGAAACGGATTGCCAACCTAACGAACATATGTTTGTAAATACCACTTTTATTACAAATATCTTCTACCAATACATAATCTAATGATTACAAACAAACCGGCTTGTTAAAGATTAATAAATACATAACTTGTGCTGATTACATAACTTAACGGCGGACTATAAAATTCAGACAATAAATTGTTGTTAAAATTCTATACAATACAGTTTAGGTCTCAGCTTGTCTGGGTTTTATCTTAACAGCCTTGTCGTGTCATGTTTGACGCCTTAAATTGTGACGAGTGCTTTATGGGATAAGATGAAGCGCATACTTAATCTTTACGCAAAAAATAATAATAATGATACAAGCCTATTATTTTCCCACCGCAGGGCAAAGACAAACATTGCTTTGAATACAGAGAAGGCAAAAATCAAAATCAAAATCTGCTCCCATCCTTCTTCATCATCATCGGCCTACAGCAGTCAACTGCTGGACATAGACCTCTCCAATTGCACGCCATTCAGCTCGATTCCTGGAACTCTCATCCAGCTGCCACCCTGCAAAGATTCTGGCTCCACCGAGCCTAAGGCCGTCCTACCTTACGTTTGCTGATTCGCATTCGACCAAACCTGAAATCGCGAAAAAAAAATCAGCTGTTCCCTACATTTATGTTCGTACGAGTCGTCAAAATGTAGGGAACAGCTGATTTTTTTTTTTCGCTACCTTACGTTTGCTGATTCGCATTCGACCAAACGTGAAATCGCGAAAAAAAAATCAGCTGTTCCCTACATTTATGTTCGTACGAGTCGTCAAAATGTAGGGAACAGCTGATTTTTTTTTTCGCGATTTCATGTTTGGTCCCATAGTAAAAGTTGTTCATAATGATGAGTACAATGACCCCTTAAGAGGTTGTGCGTTATTTAAGTTACACCTTGTAGTAGTCACTGACCAAAAGAAAGAGCCAGAGTGCTGGAGCTCTGTCTCGTATAGGGTCAGCATTAATCAGGGAAATACTTACATACTCCGAGGGGCCTGTGGCTAAATAATAACAGCCGCACAGGTCGATCGATCAGGTTAAGCTACGCTTGCTGCGGTTGGTCTGTGGATGGGTGACCATCTTTACATACCGAGACCCCTCCGTGCCTCGGAAAGCACGTTAAGCCGTTGGTCCCGGCTGTCATTCGTAGATCTTTGACAGTCGTTACGGGTAGTCAAAAGCCCGAAAGTCTGACAACCAGTCTTACCTAGGGGTACCGTATTACCCAGTAACTGGGTTGTGGAGGTCAGACAGGCAGTCGCTCCATGTAAAATACTGGTATTCAGCTGCATCCGGTTAGACTGGAAGCCGACCTCAACATAGTTGGGAAAAGGCTCGGCAGATGATGATGAATCAGGGGAATACTTCCCGAGCGGTGACGGTTAGATTCCTTTCCCGACGAAATTTTGGCGAAATTTTGGCAAACAAAAAAAAAGCGGAGTGAAACCGAAGCTCTTACGTAACCACTTCAATTAAAAAAGGATGCTTGTTTTTTTTTCCACTGTATTTAAAACGAAAGAGAAGAATGACAGGCCAATAATTATACATTTACTTCGCTTTGCTAAGTCTACAAAAATTATTTACTTAACATACATAATCAGTCTCCCTCTCAGAGGGAGTGGGCCGTAAACTACCACGCGGGCCCAGTGCTGGTTGGTAGATGTCACATGTCTTCAAAGTTTTAGTTCTAGGAGATGTTAGTTTCCTCCCAATGTTTTGTAACTCGTAAGTCGCAACCTTTACCGCTGGGCCACCACTGCTCTCAATAACATGATTTCCCTCAACGAATTTCGGTACCGTCTCAAAATATCGCCCATGAAATGTCCACATAGTATGCGGCCGACCTTATAGTGTAAACAAAACGCTACTGTTTTGTATTCTATAACGCTGTTTAATTTGTGAACTAGAGCAGTTTTGTTATTATAATCGTATTTAATTTAATATATTTAACTTTAAAGGTGTGTTTGTACTCGAAAATGTACCCTGGAGATTATTATCAAGTGTTTTATAACACCATTTTGTTTATACAATTAAACAGAAACAGCAAGTACTCGTAATACTTCTAACGTTAAACATATTAGTTAGTAGTTTTGTATGTTTAAAAGAATACGAAGTTTTAACGCTTTTAATGTATGTATCTTTTTAAAAAAAACCGGTCAAGTGCATGTCGGACCACGCACAATGAAGGGTTCCTAAGTTGGAATGAATCATCCCAAAAACAAACTTAACATTGTAGTTTAAAATCATCTTCTCCCATACATTGCAACTACAAATTTAAGTTGGTCGACTATTACTCGTAAACTTGTAAAGCCTACTTAGCTGTGATAGTTTTCCTTTTAACTTTGTTATTATATACTACTGCCGTGATTTTTTTTTAATATCCAAAAGCAACCATTTAGCTGGCAGGGGGGGATACTTGCCTCTAACAAAAATTAGCACTTTAAAGCTTAATATTTAAAAATCGGATTCCTGAATCGAAAAATTGTATTCACAAACCCGCAATATTTTTAAAAGACCTATCCAACGATACTCCACACCTTGGGGTAGACGAGAAAAAAAAACATCCCCACTTTACGTGTAGAGGATATACCCTAAAAAAATGTATTTTTCCAGATTTTGTTTTACCACTTTGTCGGTATGATTAATATGTATATCCATGCCAAATTATGGGTTTCTAGTACTAAGAGTCTCTGAGCTAAGCTGTGGACGGACGGACGGACGGACGGTCAGACGGACATGGCGAAAATATAAGGGCTCCTTGTTGACTACGGAACCCTAAAAATGACACACAAATGTTATAAGAGGCCAGCCTATTGTCATCAACCGGGCTGCTACTGAGAAATTCCAGATGGAACAACTCAATAATACTGCCCGACCCGGGAATCGAACCCAGAACCTCATGCTCAGCAGTAGCCCCTAGACTAACGAGACAATTCTTTTAAGAATACGGTAAAACGGGGTGAGTAGGAAATACAGGGGTGAATCGGGACGAAACTTTAAAATGGATTTTAACATTGAAATACTCGTAATATCGTTTTTTGCCAAAAGGTCTCTAATGTGTTTACTATATTATAATTAACGATTAAGTGTCCTTGTTGGCAACAAACAACGTTAAAATCCATTTAAAAGTTCTATCCCGATTCACCACTGCATTTCCTATTCACTCGGTTTTACAGTAGTCATAGTTATATCAAAACAAATGCCTGTCGGTCACACGTAGACAGATGTACAGTCTTAAAATCCGAACCCTCGTAGAAAACATTGACAAACAATTACACATCTTATTTAAAAAATGGCGTCTTATCAATAAATAATTAATCAATGTCTACGTTCAACAATGTCTACGTTCAAATCCCAAAAAGCAGTCATACACGGAGAGAAAAATCCTACAAAAATTAGTGTGCTGTCTCATAATCTGAGTGCATTTGAGTGGTAATGGAAAAATTCTCATGCTGTACAGTAAAAGTTATTGGACGAATAGTGAATTTTTCCCAATCTCACTCAGAAAATTTTCTGTAGTTGTCACTTGCACTCACTTTACAGTGACTTGCACGGTCATTTTTCTAAGAATTTTCTCTCCGTGTACGCTCGAATCCTCAACATACGAACGTCTATAACCAAATCATAGCCCATAGTGTTGTAATGAAATTATCATATTATCTAGATATTGACGTTTGAGATGTCTGTCTAGGTCTAGTTCTAGTTCTAGCTAATAGACTTATTACCATAAATACATAATGTATTCTGCAGAAGCCGAAAACGGTGTCAAAAGTACTAAAACAAGTTAGTACGCACCTACATTTTGTTGTACATTTATATTTTTGTTTACCTTGATCGCAAATGCACTAAGATCGATTCAAATACCTAGATCGAGGTTAGGATTCGTGTTTGGTATCTACGTTCTAGGTTCTCAAGTTGTCTTTTATTCTAGGTACGTAATTATAACACTGATTAAGTGTTTATGTCTATTTCTGTCTGTGGGGACATTATTGTATTTTATGTTATTGTTAGTCTGAAGTGGGGCTCGTAGCTAAATAATAACAGCCGCACGGGTCAATCTTCAAGGTTAAGCAACACTTGCCGAGGTCGAACCATGAATGGGTGACCATCCATCACATATTGAGACCCTACGTGGGTGGGCTTGATGTGCTTTATATTAAGCCGTTGGTCCCGGTTGTCATTCGTAGATCTTTGACTGTCGTTACGGATAATCAGAAGCCCGAAAGTCTGACAACCAGTCTTACCAAGGTGTATAGTGTTACACAGTAACTTGATTGTGGAAGTCAGATAGACAGTCGCTCCATGTAAAGTACTGGTATTCAGCTGTATCCGGTTGGACTGGAAGACGTCCCAACATAGTTGCGCAATGGCTTGGCAGTTGATGATCCTAATCTCGAAGCTGACCATGACAGAACTGGTACGATTTTTACCACATTTTAGAAGAATTTTGATATCATCATATTTTATTTACAATTAAAATAAAAATACGCTATCCTTATTATACAATCGATATAAAATTATAAACCGAAAAATTTCCTCAAACCACAAAGAATTGGATAGACTAATTTGCATATCAATATTGTTGATCAGTTTTATTTTAAAACGTTTTTTTTTATTTTATGATTATTCCAAAAGGTTGGTTATTAATATATAAAGTCAATGGATGTCCTCAAATCCGTGTTTGATAACCTGTTGTAAATTATCAAAGACATTTTGACAGCTGTCAGATTGTATCCATAATTGGAGGCCTGCGTTAATTAGTGACGACAATGATAGGTCTAATTGTGTATAATAAGATTGAGAAGTCGTTAACCTGAAGCTGGATCCATAGAGCCACGGACTGGTTCGAAACAGGCCAGTAAACTTGAGGTAGCTTTTGTCGAACTTCAAAGAGCGAGTAACCGATTAAATACCGACAGTTTGAGAAAATATTATATTTCATGTCTGGTCGATAACTTATTCTATATTCGAGTACGTTCTCACACACTACAACCTATAAAATCAGCTGACAATATCACCTACAGTGTAAGTTAGCCGGTGAAGCTGGGGCTGTATCGTCACTCGAAAAGCCAGACTCAAAGAAGTGGCACTCAGTGTTTGCATAGTTGCCTTTATGGGAGGACGTGCGGACATGGGATCAGCCGCACTTGGTGACAGGACCCGCTAGACATAACGGCCTGATACCAGTCGGGAGTGCGGCGAATGTACAAGTATTTCCCAGGCCCCCGACTCATGGTAGTAGTTGGAACAGTGGGGTTTTAATCGGTAGTAGCCCGACATAACCCTCCGTTCTCCCCAGACGGAGGGTATCTTGGAGGATTTGTACAGGAAAACGGTTCACGCCTTATACTGTTGCTTTATTTGTATGAAACATATGATTAAAATAGAGATCTCAAGTATTCTAAATGTCTTTTCATTTGCAATCTTGATAATCTGAACAACGCTTCTGATGCCGCAATAAATCTGGGCACCTACCCGCTCCGATGTCGCGAAATCTCCTAAAGATCGGTAACAATAGAAAAAGTAATTCTGTCTCATTAGTGACAGTTCAGCTACAGGGCCCAAACAGTTTATGAAACATAATGTACCGTCGAAACGAAGAAGAAGAACAATGAAATACAGGCAAACGGTATCGTTATCTTAACCCTCAGGCTGCAGTCTGAATAAAATGTTTACTTACACTAGCTATTAGCAATAACTGTAACCTAAATCTCTCAAGGGCGCCGATCCCCTTGTACACAAACTAAACTAAATTTAAGTTCAGTGCATCTTTTTCTTTCTATTTCATTAAGAAAAGGACAGAAGACAAATACATATTAGTTTAGTCCTGTCAAATCAGTCAACGCCTGACGTAAATTGAAATATTTTTAGTATCCAATGTTTTAATCACGTCTAAACTTGTCTATGGAGTATCTTAATTTGACAGGACCAAACTAATATTTATCTTCATACCTTTTCATAATGAAATAGAAAGAAAAATATGCACTGAACTTAAATTTAGTTTAGTTTATAAACAAGGGAATCGGTGCCAATGTCCGTCAACAAGATATGTAGTGGTTTTAATTCAAACCACGCCCAGGTTTTATAACTAACATTAATTATGAAACGCATATTTGAATTTACGATTGCGTAATATTCATAGTCGCTTTGACTGGTTTTCTAGTTATCTATTATATTTGAAAGAGGTTTTATTAAAAGTGGGTCGTTCAGAAAAAGCAATGAAGTATATCAAAATCAAAAGTCATTTATTCAAACTAGGCTGAGAATCAGCACTATTCGAACGTCAAAATTACAAAAGACAGTCCCCCAAAACGCCCGCCCTGCACCACTTCCTAGTGGTTTCGCTGGGGAGAAGAAGTGGCGCAACAAACTCCCCATATAATAAGGTTTTCGCTTATCTTGGGACCATGGGGTCCCGGAGCTTTGGTAGGCATACGAGGGGCCGAAGCCAACTCGCAGAAGGCCCGTTAGACTCAATAAGTAAATAAAATGAAGCATCAACGGACGAGTTTTTTTTTTTTTATATGGTTCACCAACAATTGATACATCATTTTTAGACAGTGGAACTGTTATTTAAAGGTAAATTTGAGAAATAAGCCTATTTGCTAATTTAAGCTTATTTCTCTAATTCATTCATACACCATTTGGGTGTACTTGCGCAATGCAAGTACACCCAAATGGTGTAGGACTATTGCAGAACATGGAAACAAAACATATTAGGCGGTTTGGGTGGCTATAGTGGATTGGGAACCTTGAACTGTAGAATAACTATGTCCCCCGCGTGACCGATATAGACAATAAGATTTTATGAATACAAGTTGTTGATAGTTTACTAAAAAAAAAATACAAAAACAAAAGTTTTATTTTACAAAATTAGCATTCGATAAGACAAAAATAGCAGTATAAAATTTTATCTCTTAAAATTCTATTTTTGTAAAATTATTCTTTTACTTTTTAATACTTTTATTAATAAAAATGGCCCTGGATGGTAATCAGCACAGATGACAAAATAATAATCATCGATTGATCACGTTGAGTTTATTATTTTTTAAGCTCGGTAATATTCCTTAAGATGTGTTTCATCAAAAATAAAAAGGTTCACTTATGCGAACTCATTAATAAATATTTATTTTATATTTAGTTTCATTAGTACAAGCTACGGTTTTATTTTTCTTTTAATATACCTACTGGTTGGAAAAAGAAAATACAAATTCGCAAATCAATTTATGTTAATGAGTAATTTAAAACTAGTTTCAATTTCATGTTTTATAGCAGAAGTTGTACATATCCATAGCTGTTTCTTGTTGTTGTAAATCCTCGTGTGAACTGTCAACTCGCGTACAAAACCATAGAGAATGATTTTAAAAATAGAATTGATATAGAATTGATTATAAACATCTGAAGGCCAATAACTCTCGTAATTTATTTTTATCGTTCAACGACAAACAAATGTCAAAAACTTGTCAAAAATGTAGGTAAATTAGAGGTATTATTGACAGATTGAGACTTAGATCATAATGTACGAGTAAACGTTCTTAAAATTACGAGAATTGCTCCTCTGTTCATAATCATTTCTATCTTCAAAATCATAAAACTTTATGATCCCTTCTATAGAATTATTAATATGAATCACTAATTATTTAATTGTTGCGACTCAAGTAAATATTTTAGTATGTTAATAGATTAAAATAAAACCTTATCACGTTCATAATTTTACTGATTAGTTCGTTTAATTTTAGCACGTAATTAAATTTTATGTTTAAGACGACATCTTCTATTGAATAATGAATTTGCATTATAAAGGTGACCGCCAACAGATTGCTCTAGTTTTATAAATAGCTTGTTTTGGAATATTACAAAACTCGTAATAATATATCAAAGGTGAATAGTTCGGGAGTTCACAAGCTGTTCTAAACTTTTCAATAAGCAAAATCAAATCAAAAGTAATTTATTCAAATTAGGCTGAGAATCACCACTTTTTGAATGTCAAAATAACATAAGACAGTTCCCCAAATCGCCCCCCCTTCACCGCATCCAGTGCTTTAGCTAGGAAGAAGAAGTGGTGCAGTAAACTCTCCATACAAATTGAGTCATCATATACAGGTATGAGGAACAGCCGGGCGATTCTGTAAAAATCTCACCGTGATAACTAACGTGAAGTGAGCTTAGAGTGAGCTGTGAGTCATGCTGATGCTAGGGATTGACACTATTGCCGACTCACTCCACGCTCACTTCACTCAAGTCTTCACGGTGAGATGGTTACAGAATCGCACGACAGGTATGAGGAACAAGGTGTAAAGTACACTCATCCAACATAAAAAAGGTAAGATCCTTCGACCAGATGGTCTGGTGTGGTGGTCTTGTGTCAGGTGGTCTACTGCCCAACGGTTTTTTTTTTTTTTTTGGAAAATGCATCTCGCAGTTCAGGGTCTCCCTTGTTTTACCGAAAAGAAATTGCCAAATTATCACTTCCCAAACAAATTTTCGCATAATTTCATTTGCCAAATTATTACTTACCAAAAAATCTCTTTACAAATAATTGTTACGAAAACCTATGTTTGGCAAGTGAACGTTTGAACAATAACTTGTTCACCAACTAGTACTTTTACCATTTTTTATCTAGTCAAATATTTCAGTTGGTATAACATATTTTACGCAAAATTAAATAAGCCAAATATTTGGTGTCGTCAATTTTAAACTTACCATTTCTGTTTAGTCGATTCAAAAGTCTGTATATTAGATTTCGAAAAGGCAGCCATTTTAAGCATAAGATCTAACTTTGAAGACGTTTTATTACAAGGGTGCTTTTTCCACTTGGGACAAATTCTAAACAGGTAATAATAATGTTATTATAATTATATTATTTCTCTCGATAGCCTCCTAAAAATAATCTCTATTTTCCATATTTTTTTCTATATAATCTAGTCGTCTCTGGCACTCGCCGGCCGCTACCGCGGCACCGCTCGCTTCGCTCGCTCGGCTCGTGCGTAGGTGGTCACAGTTTTCACCTAACCTAACCTAACCATTTTTTTTTAAATTAATAACCTACTGTAACTAGTTCCATAAATAACCTAATGTCTAGAAACCATAAATTTGACTTTCTTTGTAAGCACATAAGCTTACAAAGAAATACGCAAATGACATCAAATTTAACAAACAAGTAAAATGTTTATTGGCTTTAAGTTATTTGCCAGAAAATGAAATCATTCTATATTTTAACAAGCTAATAGAAAGTATAGAAGATTCTGATTGGAAGCAAATCGCGAATTGGTTTGAAGAAAATTATGTTAGCGGATCATGGAACACGCAACCGAAGTATCCACCAAGCTTTTGGAGTTGCCATGTTGTAAACGAAAGACAAATACCTAGAACTTCAAACTCAGCTGAGGCGTGGCATCGTAGAATAAACATTCTCATTGATAAACACCACCCTGGAGTGTATCGCTTAATTAAAGAATTAATAAATGAAGTTTCTTCAAATTTAGCTGACATTGAGATTATACTATCAGGTGAACCGCCACAAAAAAAGAAAAAAATATATATGGATAAAGACGACAGAATTAATCGAGTTCTGCAACACAAGTCTGAATACTCCGAAATAAATCTGCTAATGTCCATTGCAAAAAATTTAAAATTGTAAGTTACAAATATTTTGTACTAGCTTTTGCTATTTTGTACTCGCGTTAATAAATGATTACCTATATTAAAATAAAATTGCATTTTTAATTATACAATTCCCAAAAAAATCTTATTTTTACCTTTATATTTTTTGTCATAACAAATCATTTGACTAAACGTTTATTGTCTTAATTTTGTTTGCTGTAATAAATCATTTGATTAAAGACCAAAAGCCTTAATGACATTATCCTTGGTAATAATCTGCCAAGTAAACATTTGACCAAATGAAAATGTGCGTACTAAAATTATTCCAAATATTACATTGGTATAAAAAAGGTTGCTAAAATTTGTTTGGGTAATGAAAATTTGGCAAAATCTTTTCGGCAAAACGGCAGGATCCCCGCAGTTCAACCAACGAGGTTGTCGTCTGCTTAACCAGGCTAGCCTGTGGATGCCTCAATAAATTTAGTCCTCAAGCCAGGGCTCAAAAAACTTAAAAACTAAGCGACTACTCGCTAAGGGCACCCCCCGTAGGGTACGGACCTCGGCTTAGAGCGTAGCTGGGAGAGGGCAGCAAGGGACAGGGGCTGGATCGGAATTACAGCCCAACGATATAAATCACGTCGTATAATATGTAGTAACTTAAAGCTTGAAACAATCCTGACAACCATAAACAATTCTTGATGTGACCAACCTCAAAAAAAAATTACAAACGAATTAGCTATCTATACCTACATAGAAAATTAAGGATTTTGTAATCTGGTCACAATTTGCGAACGATCATAAAACTCATTTGTAATTTAAATATAGCAAGTTATTATAATGAGGTTGCTTTTATTCCACCATCGCTTCGCACACGTGGTTGGGGCAGCCAAATTTGTACATTTATATGAATTTGCATAAATACGGTATAGCTGAATAGATATGAGGTGAATATGAAATGGAGAACTTTGATTTTACGCGTCGATCGTGCATTTATTGTGAATTCTAGATTCAATATTTCGCGTTCCGGGAAACAAATACAGGCTGTTTATTTTATCACTTGCAATATTTGACGGGACAATTTCACTTGCGATACTAATCAACTATTCATGAAATCCAAATCTTATACCTACTTTTAAAAAAGTTCCTAAAAAGTAGACAGTCCCCAGACACCTGTGTGGAAAGTTATTTATTTTCACGGTTATAAAGTTGAAGTTGCTGGCGACACGTTTGTTTCTTTCAGGAAAGGCAAATAAATCACGTCTTAGTCAATATTTTTAGCTAATTTATGTTCATTCTTGAATAAATTAATGTCTCCGTTTAATTTACTTTAGTAGGTAATCAAAATATTTGGTTATAAAAACTTTTCAACTACACACATCAGCGCAAACTAGGGGTATTTTAATTATTCATGTATTGAAATGAAACTAGTTAGAAAATCTTATAACATAATGTGGCAACCCTGGTCTGGCCCGCGCAGTCCCCGGATTTAAATACAAAATTGAGCACGCGTGGGATGTACTCGAAGGGCTTTACAAAATGTTTCCCGTAAATCTGGTGACAGACAGTGAACTTTTCATGCATTTGTATTTTTTTTTAATGGCAAATAAATTTACTAAAAAAGGTGGCTGGGGTAGACTGGATGCGGAAGGCGGAGGACAGAGTGTTGTGGTGCAGTCTGGGAGATTCCTATGTCCAGCAGTGGAGTTGATTGATTGACTATCTTCGTCGAACTTGTGACCTTATCCATATAGATTGTGTGCATGAGCTTATTTTGATTGTATATACTATCTGAAAAAAGTTCTTATTTTTTGGCCGAAAAATTTTAACAACTTAATATATCACAAAATTACGGGTCAATTGATTTCACAACAACAGTGTTTGTATGTCCCACATTTCAAACGTTTATCGAGAACTTTCGAGCCAAATCCATACTTTATGATCGTTTACCCCATAATATGTACTCATTCTTGTGACTTTGATTCTGAATTTATAGAGGTTTCTCTTGCACAAATCTGTAATTTAAGCAAGAATGCTGAACATTTTTTATAATTATTTAACATATGTTTTGTACCTGGGTATCTATGGCACTACAGGTTCTAAATGAAAACTAATCTGACTAAATTAAAGTGGTATATATATATATATTTTTTTTTACTTAGAAATCCTTTTTACGCAGCAAAAATCTGTGTGACGATGTGATAACGCTTGCAGGGCTAACGTGGCCAGAGATCGCACAAGACAGGGAGGTTTGGAAGGAAAAAAGAGAGTCCTTTTGCCCAGCAGTAGGACACAATATAGGCTAACGAAAAGAAAAAAAAATATAATCTTTTTTCTTGATTTTGTATCAAAATGCTGCCGAAACAATTATTCGAACTTTCAAAACTAGCTCGCTTTTCAAGCAGTCTGATGCAGTTGGTGGCATCAAACCTAAGATTGAACTCAAATAACACACCTACTGTCTGTCGGGTTTTTATTATTTTTTCCATTTAATCTCATACATTTTCAACAAAAACACAATTAATAATATCGTCAGTGGAGCATCAGCTCAAATCCAACATTTTAACGCGGGCGTATACGCTCCACAGCAACCGATCATTTTGTTAGTCGAAGACGACTAAAACCTATGAAGTAAGAATAACTTTTTGGTCGACCTGTACATTATTAGAAACAAACATTTTTTTTTTTCTTTTTAATGTTTTCATACGCTTTTCTCAGTTGACTTTCCAAATTCAAATCACATTAATGATCAGCGGGTCATAATGAAATCCAGTACAATATTAATGCCTGGCTAGAGCCTAGGGCTTAAATGACTTGAAATAGGTTAGCTTTGTATGACATATAAATAATTTGAATTTAGCGAGCAGGTTGTGTGAAAATTTTATTTATGTTGTACCATAGATTGTATGTGTACGATTATCCTCCATTAAGTATATTTGCAATTTAGATGGGCTATTACTTTATATTTATTATTATATTTTCGTTTTCGCTATCGGCACGTGGCGATGTTGTTTATGGTATGTTTTACTAACGACCCGCCCCTGCTTCACGCGGTTTTTAGGACTTGACAAAACATTAATATTTCTTTATTATATTTATATTGAATATTAATGTATTACTATCATAAGCCATCCGGGATAAATTCTCTGAATGATGGTGAAAACCGCATCAAAATCCGTTGCATAGTTTAGAAGAACAACGCGGTCACACAGACAGACACGAAGAGCGACTCTAATTTATAATATGTATAGATTTTGACAGTACAACTTCTACTTGTCTATTATGTATCTGTCATATTGGGTGGTCCAGGTGATGACGTGGTTTTTTATGGGACTTATATTTGTATTCACGGTAGCTAAGCTCTTATAAGTTAATTAAGTTAATCACTGCCTCGATCTAAAATAAAATAAAATATAAATATTTGACATTTGGCTCGCTTGGGAAATAAAATTAAAAAGAAAGATTGTTCATAAGCAGAGGTTAAAGATTAAATACAAAAATAATAATATTTCTTGTCTATGATTAGAAATTATAATGTCATCTCATTATCGATATCACGTGCGGCTGCGCACCGGCTGACTGATGACGCCATTCACGTGCTTTTAAGAATTACGTATGTTTGTGTTCATTGGGTACGCGACATTATTTTATTAAGTGCTTTATGTAATTAAAAACATAAGTCTTATTCATTACATCCTGCCGCATCAAGTATCATCATTTCAGCCGATAGACGTCCACTGCTGGACAAGCCCCCAAGCGTCACCACTTCGACCGATTCTGTACTTCCCGCATCCAGCGGATTCCTGAGGCCGTCACATGGTCATCGGTCCACCTGTTGGTAGCAAGTATATGTTGTAAAAAGATGCAAAAGCCAAATAAATCGTACTTTTTCAGAACCATGAGGTCAAACGCGAGACTACCCATTCATTCAAATTCATCTGCCTAGCCTTTTCCCAACTAAGTTGGGGTTGGTTTCTAGTCTAACCGGATGCAGCTGCATACCAGTATTTTACATGGAGCGACTGCCTATCTGACCTCCATAACCCAGCTACTGGGTAATACGATATCCCATTGGTAAGACTTGTTGTCAGACTTTCGGGCTACTGACGACCCGTAACGACTGTCAAAGATCCACGAATGACAGCTGGGACCAACGGCTTAACGTGCTTTCCGAGGCACGGAGGGTTCTTGGTATGTTATGATGGTCACCCATCCACGGACCAACCGCGGCAAGCGTAGCTTAACCTCATCGATCGACCTGTGCGGCTGTTATTACTTAGCCACAAGCCCCTCCTTAGCCACAAGCCCCTTCATTCAAATTGAGCAATTTAAATCAATGAGTAGTCTTGCGTTTATCTTGGTACTCAGCTTTTCGTGCCTGTCTGTAAGTATGTCCGCGTTGTTCTTTTAAGCTCCACAACGAATTTTGATGTGGTTTTCACCACCATTTCGTACGTTTGCGATTACGCGTGAACAGACGCTTAATTTATCGACAATATGGGGATTGTATTACGTGCATATGAGTTTAATGCGAGAACAATTCCACAGCTCTATGACCCAGAGAAATTGATTATTGTTTGCAGAAAGCTATTTCAGTTTTAAACCCCGTTTTATGACAACAGCCTGCATTGGGTCAGGGGTGTAGAACCGAGTTGAGAACGAGGCATGGTTGCATACTAAAGTTTTTTTTAAACCGTTTGGTAGTTTTCGTCTTCTATAGAAGTACCTTATCATAATCATTTATTTGTCAGAATATGGTACAGACGTCAGCACATCGAGCTGCCCGAAACTGTCAAATTTTCCCCAATCAACTTTGAACCTTATGCTTTAGCGATGAAGTTGAAAATCTAAAGGAATTTGGCAGATTGTATTAACTAGATGTGCTGGCGTCAGTACATCCATATTTCACCAATTATGTTTAAGGTCCATGTAATAGCGGGCGAGACTATTGCCATCATATTCATTCATAACATTCAAAAGTGATTGGACAAATTTGACAGTTTCGGGTAGCTTGATATGCTGATGTCTGTACACCTCTACCTACCCCTTTGGTTAATACAGTCGTGAAGTTAAGGAGGTGCCTATAAAATGGTAACTGCAAACCGCAACCACACGTAACAAAACAATTGACAATCAATAAAATACGAATGAATGTAATTGCGTTCCAAAGGTGCTATTTGAATTACGAGCTGACAGAATTGGAGTAAAACCACAGATAAAATTACGTTATTCTTTGAATACTGGAAGCAACAAAAATTAAATCGTTATAGACCGGATACCATATAGTCCAACTATTAAATTATTTTAATAGTTACACGGGACTATATGGTAGAGAGAAGAGAGCTCTCTTGTGCTATTTCGAAGCATACATATTCGAAACGCCATCTACATATCTTAACGGGAACTAAGGAAAAAGATAAAAACAAGATTTAGCAAAAAGTACTCTTCCACGACTGGATTCGAACTTTACACACTTAGCACTGCAATCCACCTCTTTCTGTACGAGAGTAATTGACGGTCACTGGACAAAGTGCGTCTCGTAGCAAGTTATTATAGGTGTAGGGTATGTTAAGAAATGTTATATGTGGGTATGTGTAACAATAAATCAGTTGTCACTCGGAATCGCAGTTTGATTCATTGCTTCCCGCAATTATATTTCATAAATACAACTGGCGACGAGGAAAACAGTTAGATTCGTGTGCTTTATATCGTTTAAGGGTGGAACTACAAGATGCCTATCGGAAAGATTGAAGAATTTGATCTGTCAAGCAAAAAGTGGCTGGCGTATATCAGACGCGTGGAACAATTCATAACCTTAAATGAAATCAAAGCAGAGTTACAAGTTGCAACGTTGGTGACGTTGGTGGGAGCGGCAACTTATGAGTTAATGTGTGATTTATGTGCACCTAATCATCCGGAAAGAAAAACATTTCGTGAATTAGTAAAAATTGTGGGTGATCATCTTGAACCAAAACGTTCCGAAATAGCTGAACGCCATGTTTTTAGACAAAGACGTCAGAACACGGGGGAATCTCTCAGTGAATATCTACAAACACTCAAACACCTGGCCAGTACATGTAATTTCAATAGTACACTGGAGGAAAATCTACGCGATCAATTTGTGTCGGGTTTGGCTAGTGATGAAATGAGATCACGCATTTTTGCGGAACCAACGATTACCTACAAAAAAGCCGTCGAAATAGCGTTGGCGTTGGAAGCGGCTGAACGACACTCACAGACCAGCGGTGCAAACGCCGCGGGCGCAGCGAACGCGTCGGCGGTGGCGACGCGAACGTTTGAGGCGGTGCATCAAGTGGCGACGGCAAAGCGGGCAGGCCGGCCGCCCGAGCGCGGAACTGCGAGCAGCGGCAACTCGTCTACCGAGGCCGAGGGGAGCGCGGCAACATCGCGCTCAACGCGTGCTTGTTGGAGGTGTGGCAGAAACCATCGTCCAGAAGTGTGTCGGTTTAAAAATTATTCGTGTGATAAATGTGGTCAGAAAGGTCACATTAAAATAATGTGTAAATCGAACAAAGGGCGAGGTGTCGAGTCAAGCCGTGACACTTCGACGCGACGTAATAATAATTATCTCGGAAGTAGTGATAACGAATCGGAATGTGATTTTTATAATCTAAGCGTGTGTGGCGTTAACGAAAAACCGTACATGGTTATGGCGCAAGTGAACGGCAGAAAGATAAGTTTCGAACTGGACACTGGAAGTAAGTTATCAGTTATAAGTTTAGATTATTATAATAGCAACTTTTGTGATTTACCAATAATTAGCAACGATATTTCTTTGTATTCCTATGTCGGTTCCGTTATAGAACCGGTAGGTTTTGTGTCTGTTCATGTTGTTATAGGTGAACATTCAGCCGGAAATCTCAAACTGTATATTGTTAAAAATGGTGGACCACCACTTTTGGGTCGGTCGTGGCTCACTAAATTAAAAATCAATAAGATTAGTATTGATGAATTTTTATTAAAGTTAAATGATAATAATTTAGTTGAATTATTACAACGGGAATTTCCAACTGTATTTGCGTCTGGGCTTGGAACATGTATTAAAAAAATTACTTTAAAATTGGTGGATAAAAATCCCGTATTTATCAAAGCAAGGCCGTTACCGTTGGCGTTACGTAAACCTGTCGAGCGGGAGTTAGAACGACTCGAGGCTGAGGGTACAATTCGAAAAGTTGAGTATTCTGATTATGGCACGCCTATCGTGCCAGTAATTAAAAAGAACGGAGAAATAAGAATTTGTGGTGACTACAAGGTCACGGTTAACCCGAAACTCATGCGCGAACCTTACCCTCTACCACGAATAGAGGAGCTGTTCGCGGCGCTGAGTGGGGGTGAGCAGTTTTCTAAAATTGACCTCACGCATGCTTATCAACAATTATTTTTAGAGGAGGAATCTCAGGCATGTACAGCTATTACGACACATATAGGAACATTTGTGTACAATCGCACACCATTTGGACTTACGTGTATCCCAGAAAAGTTTCAGAAATTTATGGAACAAACAGTTAAAGGACTCAAAGGAGTCGCAGTTTTCATCGACGATATAGCATGTACTGGGACGTCCCGTGGTGAACATTTGAATAATTTAAAAGCATTATTGAGTCGCTTGCGTGAGGTTGGTTTGAGGATCAAATTAGATAAGTGCGTATTTATGCAGGATAGTATTACTTATGTTGGGTTTGTTATTGACAAACACGGCCTGCATCCCGATGAGAACAAAATTAAAGCAATCGTGGATGCACCAAGGCCAAAAGATGTGACGCAGCTTAAGTCTTTTTTAGGTATGGTGAACTACTATGCAAAGTTTATTTCCAACTTGAGTTCAATATTATATCCCTTACATAAGTTGTTGCGGAAAAATGCAGAATGGATTTGGTCGTGTGATTGTGACGTCAGTTTTAACAAAGTTAAAAAGGCTATTTCAGGTAGCAAAGTATTAGTACATTACAACCCGGAACTTCCATTAGTATTAGCAGTGGATAGTAGTTCTTACGGCATTGGCAGTGTGTTGTCGCATAGATACACCAATGGCGAGGAACGCCCCATATGTTTTGCATCGCGAACGTTAAATTCGGCAGAGCGCGCTTATAGTCAGTTAGATAAAGAGGCGCTGGCAATAATTAGTGGAGTCATGAAACATCATCAATATCTTTACGGTCGTGCTTTTATAATTAAAACAGACCATAAACCTTTGACATTTATTTTTGGTCCCAAGTTCGGTTTGCCGCAGACTGCGGCAAGCAGATTACAAAGGTATGCTACAAAGTTAGCAGCCTATGACTTCACTATAGAATTTGTAAAATCCAAAGATAATTATAACGTGGACGCATTATCACGCTTGCCACTGCCGTATGAACGTAAAATAGAAACGGGGCTGGATACGGTGTCATATATTAATTACGTAGAACAATCGATTCCTATAAGAGCTACAGACGTTTCAAACAAAACACAGGAAGATGAGGTTCTTAAAAATATTTATGTTTATATTATTAATGGCTGGCCAGCAGTAGCCACACGAAGTGAAGAAAAGCCTTATTTTAATCGAAAGGACAGTCTTACTATCGACAGAGGGTGTATATTATACAATCACAGAGTGGTCATTCCTAAGGTACTTAGGCAGCAAATTCTACAAGAATTGCATGAGGGACACCTAGGGGTTGTCAAAATGAAAAACCTGTCTAGAAACTATGTTTACTGGCCACAACTGGACAATGAAATTGAAACATTGTGTCGAGAATGCAGTGCATGCCTACAACAGCGCGATGCGCCGGCGCGTGCACAGTTGCATCCCTGGGTTTTTCCCACACGCCCGTGGCAACGATTAAATATTGATTTTGCTATATTTCAAGGTAAATATTATTTAGTGACGGTGGATGCACACAGTAAATGGATAGAAGTTCAAAAAATGTTAGGAACTAATGCAAACGCCACTATAAATAAGTTAAGAGAACTATTTGCACGTTTCGGAATGCCTACACATATAATTAGTGATGGGGGACCACCATTTAGCTCGTTTGAATTTACTAATTATTTAAATAAAAACCTAATCAACCACACAATCACAAGTCCATATCGACCAGCAGGTAACGGAGCGGCTGAAAATGCAGTAAAATCAGTCAAACGGGTAATGAAAAAAGCAATACATGAAGGCAAAGATGTAGATGCGGCCCTCTCGAAATTTCTGTTTCAATATCGCAATATTGAGCACGCCACTACTGGAGTGGCACCAGCGGTAGCTATGTTTGGTAGGAGATTACGAGGTCGGTTGGACAATATAAAACCGTCCACTGAGCGTGCAGTGGAGTCGTCTGCAGAGCGAGCGGGGCGCGCGCGGCCCGGCGCCGAGCGGCACGTGGAGCCCGGCGAGCAGGTGCTGGCGCGGGACTACCGTGCTCGCGCTGACAAATGGGCAGCAGCTACTGTGCTTGCACGGACTGATCCACTCACTTATAAAGTACGCGTGTCAGATGGACACGAGTGGAAGCGTCACATCGATCAATTATTGCCACTTACGAAACGATATTCTAGACATTCCATAATGAGTAGCACGGATAAGTCCGTAGCTGAGATTGATGCTTCTGAATCCAGTCCAGACAATCAAATTGAGAACACTTCCTCATCAAGTGATACAAAAACTTATCAGAATCAACAAGAACCAGACGCAAATACGGCTGTCAGTCCCAAAAACTTTACAGCCAAACAAGTTCCGATTTCTGATACAGAAAGTGTTAAACTTAGGCGTAAATGCATATACCAAGGCAAATACGCAAAGTAATTACTTAATTAAAATATGTTTCAAAAAATGTAACATTAGACATTATTATGATATAAGATGAATTAAAACAAAAGGTAGACAAATGTAACTACATGGCACAGAGGTAGTGCACTTGGTGGTTATTTCTACGAAGATATATTTTTCTCAACATTAAGTATTAAAATAAAAGGCAAAGTTAGTATGAAAATAATTAACTAATTACCACGGAGTGCACTACAAACGGTGCTAAACGTGAAATTATTGATCATAGGCTTATATGTTATAAATGTAATGATTGTGCGGCCAATGATCATCGTAATACTTTACGTTAAAAAAACCAAAATTAATTTGTGCTTTTTTTTGTGTTTTTAAAGGGGGAGGTGTAGGGTATGTTAAGAAATGTTATATGTGGGTATGTGTAACAATAAATCAGTTGTCACTCGGAATCGCATACAACTATAGGTAGGTGAGGAATTATAAAACTAATAGTTTCTCCGTTAAGTAAAGTTGAGGGCAGCTCTTTCTTTATTGAGGTGGTGCTTGTTCTGTCTCCCCCCTGACTGGAAGAATCGAATGCTCAATAAATACGCATGTTTTATTCAGTTTCGTCTATATTTTACGATCTACGCTAAATAGACAATGGATTTGGTTCAATTAAATATGTATTTGTTACAATTTTAACAATTCAATAGAGTTTTCATTCTATTAATTATGCCGGGCATGACTTCAAGCTGTGTTTTGGAACTAATAGGTATCTACCAGTTATTTTGCTGAAGCGAGCTAGACCAAAATCTTAACTTTTTACACTTCTGTAAATCCTTTATTGTTTTTCTTAACTTCAGTTGTACACTCAAATACTGGGTCATACATGAAAGCGTCTTATGAACAGTATTTTAAAATGGTGTGTTAAGTGCAAAATGTAAAATGCTGATTTCTGTCAATACCAGTCCTTCAAAAGTAAATATTGTCTGGAAACTTAAATTTTGCGTATACACTGGGGTCATTATTTTGTGTAAAGTTTAGTTGATGTCATTTAGGGGTTTTTGGTCACAATCCGACCATGCCAGCCCCATCATAACAATAAAAGTTTTATACTATTCGCATTTCAAAACCTTATATACTATTTTATAAAGTAAGATAGCTGCATTCGAGACAGGCTCTGATAATATGCTTTGAACAAAACCAACATCTATCAAATTAATTTTGAAGGTATTCATCGGCGCCTCTCTAGCAGCTCGGGTCCTGACGCACTCCACCAACAAGTGTTGGACGTCCTCCATCGTATGACATTGTTTACTTACCTATACATAATGTTTCTTTAAGTTCGTGCAAAGGTACAAATGATGATGGCAGAAGGTATACATCGTGTATTACAACTGCAATTATCAACTCATTTAATAAACATAGGAGGAAGCATCTACTACATTCCTTTTATTACCGTATCAGCATATAAAATGGATAATTGCCTAGAGGTTATAGAGGCAAACAACACATACGCAGCGATGCCGCGAAACAAATAATGAGTTAGGTACTTCCTTATTTAAATATTGCAAGTAAAGTTCTTTCCACACATAGGTATCAGGGTTGTGTTAGGGGCATGGATGGACCGTGATCCGACAGGGGCTTAAAAAATACAAGGCAGACGGTTTATTGATATCAAAACATGATAAATCAAAAAATAAATTAACTATATGTCTTTTTTTTGTGGTGTCATCAGCCGCAGGTATTCACTTGAAATATCAGTTTAAAAAAAGTGTTTTTTTTTTTTTTAATTTCACAGACGTGATAGATATCGATGTCTAAACACGATAAAACAAAAGAAAACAGATTTTCTCAAATCATACTTCAAGTAAAAACACCAACAGCGAACGTTGACCTCCAAAGTATAACATGACATCGTTTTTATTTTATTTAATCGTGTTTAGATAACGATATCCATCACGTCTCAACAGTTTCGCTAGGAGACCTTTAGGAGGTCCGACTTTGTTGATTAATGGTTTTTGCGATACTATTTTTAGAGTTTTAACATCTGAGAATTTCTCTCCTTTATTGCTCAATCGTTAGTTAAGTTGTTATTATTATTATACAAAATATTCGCTTAGTAATAGTAAAGATCCCAATTTGATTTAGAGCCGTCATCTTCAATTGTCCGCCATCTTAGTTTTCCTGTCAAGTTTTCCGCGCCGTCCCTACTCATTGTCAGATCGAAGGGTTGCGGAAATCATGAGAGGACAACAATACCATATTTTATACCAACGAATGTGTCATAGACAATTATTTCCTTGCTTACACTCCCTTTTATGCAAATATCGTGAAAATAACTCAAAATATCTCCGTGACTTTATGATACATACGTGGTCTTGTAGCATAATATTCTTTGTATGTGAATAATCGTGAGATGATATTCATCATGAGATGGACCACGGAAGTATATTCTTATTTATGTCTTCATAAGTTATAACATTATAATAATTATTTCATTATTATGACTTTGCATATTACGGCCTCGTTGCAAATTGTAAGTATTAATTGATGTTTGTTGAGAAAACCTATCCATAAACTCATATTAATATTGCCAATGTATGAAAACTATATGGCTTTTATTTTTGGATTGCAAATAAATGTGGTTTTGATTTCGAAGAATATAACCAGGCTGTTTGCTGTATAAATGGACACAGATGGTACGCACAGGCATATTTGGAAATAGAAAAAGTAGGCATAAAGGAATTGCTATAGAAAAGGCCGTAAAAGGCACGGATTAATTGAGCAGCAACAATGACAGGTTCTAATGGCATCATGACATTGACAGTTAAAGATTTGACACACGAAAATACCCGATGAGACACAATCATACCCGAGGTTGAATGTTACGATATATTTATTAAAATACCTACTTCCTTTTCTACTAATTCACACAGGAAAGTGAATCCGTGACCGTTGTATGCGTAAGCTAGGTAATGTAGAACAAAAGATACGCTAGGATCATTTCACATGCTATTTTAGACGTAAAATTAATGGATGTGCTTTTTATGTGGCTGGTTTGGAGATCGATGACTTGCAAGTCTATAAAAAAAATTATAGGTACCTACATAATTATACAGTGCGGAAAGTTCGAATTGGTCCTCGATTAGAACTTTCCACCCTGTATAGATATTTTATGTTTTGCTTTTTTGACGGTCGTAAACTCAGATTAGAATTATCTGATTTTTAGAAGATCGATTCTACTCTCTTTTTAAGGAAGAGTTTTGACCTACTACAGGATTTTTTTGTTTCTTTGTGGTTAAGGAAGAAGAAGATGTATTACTTCTTGACAGAATAGGTACACTCATGTAGAACCTAAGTAAAAAAAATATGAAGGTTTATTTCTTAGAATGATGTTATTAATCTCGTGGCCATCGTTGGGAATTTCCTTACTTCACGATATTTATTTTGTACCTCAAGACAGTTGGTCTGGCAATCATAAATTAGCATGTATGACTAGGCTGAAGGTAAAAGGATGATGCAAACTGCTTTATGTTAAGAATCTTTAGATAAAGTTCCATTTTGTCAAATGAGGTTTTAAGCTTTTGAATTCGGACTAATTATCTATGTAATTTCAACCTTTTAATGATTAGGCTCTATGAGGTAGATATTTGCTCTAATCTATCTCTCAAAGTGTTGCCATAGTTCTAGTGTTAAATCCAGATTTTAAATAAAAATGACTGCCTCTTTAAAAAAAAGGGCTTTTGTTTCATTTTTTGGTCTACTGGTCGCACGCGCTACTACGACACATGCGGTCTTGGGTTCGATTCCCAGGTCAGTTAGGTTTTTTTTTTTATATCTGAAATTTCTCAGTAGGTAGCATCCTGAGTCTGGATTTGTGCCCGGTTGAAGGTAATAGGCTTGCCCCCTATGCACCCCCCAGGTACAGACGCCAGCACATCAAGCTACTACAATCTGTCAGATTTCTTTAATAGATTTTCAACTTTATAGCTAAAGCATAAGGTTCAAAGTTGTTTGGGAAAATCTGACAGTTTTGGGTAGCTTGATGTGCTGGCGTCTGTACACCCCTACCCTACCTTCCGGGAAACAAAACGTGATGTTATGTGCTATTTTAAATAAAAATCAGATATAAAACAGAGCTCTTGTAATTACCCAAGGCTCGTGCCATAACAGCACAAAATACTCACAGAAAAACAATGAAAGTAAAAGTGATACGAAATCCTTTGTCTTAAACAATAACCACGAAGTTAAAACGCATGTTTTTGAGTAGACACATACGTAGAGATAAGTAAATAAATATATCACGCCCAGCCTCCGTCGGGCATTCAGATCACGACTGGGGAGTTCCCACGCTATTTCACATTTAGGCTAGCTAGATGCATTTGAAATTTCGTCACTGAATTGATAGTTTTCCTTATTAATGTTAATTTTAAGAACGACCTTACTAGCTGCTAGAAGCTACTGTGAAACTATAGTACCTATTGGTAAAGTTGACGTAAAGTGTGAATAGCCACGCATCTGTGCATTATTTTGGACACGAGTTCATCTTCTTAGCGTATCGATGGCAGAATATTCAAACATCTTCGGCCCAAAAGTCTACTGTTGAGGGCTGTTGACTCGAGTTGATTTTGATACTACATTGGGATTGAAGTTGTGTGAGACTTCGAACATCTGACACTTTTCATAAACATGTGCTACATTTGTAAAGGGGCTGTTCATGTGTTACGTAAGACGATTTGAGGGGGGAGGGGGTCCAAACAAGTCTTATTTTTTCTTAATTGAGGGCGGGAGGGATCTAGATTGTAATTACGTAAGATCACAAAAGTAAGCAAAAATTATAAGTTTTTATTTTTTTTGTTACTTTTTCTTTGCAATTCTGGTAGATACTGATCGTACGTAATAATGAAAGGGGCCGGAGGGGGTTCAATCATGTCTTATTTTTTCTTACGTGGGGGAAGGGGGGGTCAGAACGTGGTCAAAATAGTCTTACGTAATAAATGAACAGCCCCAAAAAAAAAACTTGATACATCAAGTTTCACCTTCTTAACACCAGCAAGCCAATTCCCGTAATTAAATCTATTCGAAACCTCATCTTAGCGACAATCAATGTCAAAAATGTAGGGATTTTAGAGGTATTTTGACAGATTGAGACAGTGAGATCAGTCTATGGACGTTCATAAAATTACGGGATTTATCCCTCAGATGTAGCCCAATATTATTGTGGCAGGTATTGTGTATTTATCTTTTGTTAGTGATCCTAAATAAATAAATACGATTTCTTTTTTCACAATTGTAAATTTGTTTTGTTTCGTCTTTATATACAAAGCTATAATCTTTATGCCCTTTGTCTGCAGGAAGATGAGGAAGATGTCGGCGACTTATACCAGGATGAGGAAAATGGAGCCGCGCTACTTATCAGAAGACATCCCAAACATGGCAAGCTGGTTGTGGTGAGTTATCATACCTTCATTCATACTCAATGTTGGACGTAGCGCTAGCTACTTTGTACCAGAATCGACTAAAACGATTTAATCGATTACAATAATACCATAGACAATTAGATACTGGCCAGTAATTAATTAACCAATTCATAATTCGAACACATTTGCAAACTGCCGCCATGCTTCTCCCAAAAGGCTGATAGGTACTACACTATAATTGGCGAGTTGCCATCTAAAGTATAATGTTATAAATTTACTCCACTGAAAAAAATTAAAGCGGTGAGACTGCCAACTTATTTAAAGGGCCTTAACACAATTGTTAAACGATGCGTGTCAAGAATGAATTTATTAATTATTATAACAGCTGTTGTAATATTTGGCGTCATTTGAATAAAGCGTCATTCATTAAAGTACTGCTGTTTGGTGAAGCTAAAGTTCACATATAATTCGTTGTTCGGCAGTTTATCCACGTCGTTTTAATTGAAAGATTAATAACCACTGAACTATTGAAACTGATTAATGGGTTTATCGATATTCCGCGGCCCTGTCCTAGACTGAATGTTGACTGTCCCTTTGCCTTCAAAGACAATATTCTAAATTCAAATGTGACAGTTATAAAGGTTTTGATTGACAACTTAAGCTGTATCCTTGGACTATGTAGAAAACCCGACATGAGCCATGATCCTAAATATTTGACGCGATTAACATAAAACGTCATACATTCAACAGGATGTGACAATCTCTGGATTTCGGACACGTCCCAATGTCAATGCTACCATAAACTAAGAAACTATGAGACGTGACTAGTAAAGATTATGGAGAAACTGTGTTACTATGGGCTTAGCTTTTATAATAACGTCACGATTGTATTCTCAGAAACAGTAGGTATAGATTTATAGCACATCCACGTTTCGCCAGCCATGTTTCACTGAATCAACTCAGCCTATCGCACTCCACTGCTGACATAGCCCTCTACCAGACTGCGCCACAACACCCTGTCCTCCGCCTTCCGCATCCAGTCTACCCCAGCCGTCTTCTTTAGGTCGTCCGTCCATCTAGCTGGGGGGCGTCCCACACTACGCTTGCCGATACGCGGTCGCCACTCCAGGACTCGTCAGTTATCTATAATTCTCATGTAATAGGGGGCGAGCCTATAATAGTAACCAGGCACAATTTCAAACTTCGAACTGCTACTGAAAAATTCCTAAAGCAAAAATTATTTGTCAAAACTGGGGGGTTGGAACCCTAATTGCGTCACTGTCAATCACGATCTGAATCATTTTGGACGATAGGTATTGCTAATCCATTGCTTGATATGTTCGAAAAATTTGTCTTCTCACAACGTAAATAACGCAATGAACGTTGTTGAACTGTCAAAATGAAAGCCAGTCCTACTGTTAGTGTCTTTCGCAATTACCCTGCAGGACCCCGCGCAGCTGTAGCACTTGCAACTGGAGGAATACACCAACAAGGCAGTCGCAAGCTGCAGGCGTGGTACCATTATATCCATGATTTACACACAGGAAAATAACTATATTGAGAGAGGAAGTGGATATAATGGCTATTCACGTGTATGAGGATATTTGCATACTAACTAATAAACTAACCATGAATGGCGTAGCAGACAGGCTGCGAAAATCGTTTGACGATAGTTAATCTTTTTTGAGTCAAGGACAAATGTCGATTGTATTGGCAGAAAAAGCTTTGTAAAAAGTTTGAATGACCGCTGTAGGTTGATCTTTCAATGACTTTAAATGATTAGGTTTATGTGTACTTTTGTAAGAGTTTATTTCGGCAATCGTCAATTAGGTAAGCACCTAAATATTTTTGGGCAAATGGAGGTTAGGTTAGCTGCATCCGGTTAGACTGAATGCTGACCGCAACATAGTTTGGAAGAGGAGGATTATGATGACGTTGGCCTTTTTTTTTCACCAGCCCTCCAATAATTCCATTCGAAAAATAAATAAATTCATGCGAAAAGTGCACCACACGCTGGAGTGCCCTAAGTGCCCGTACATCTGCACCTTGGAAGACCTAAACAATGCCACTGATGCCGCAATCAAACCGTGGCCACCTTCTGGGCTCAAACAATAAAAATAATAGTAATAATAGAAGAAGAATACCATCGCCACGAAAACCAGAAGATGCGTAATTGACAATTTAGACTAATATTATATAAAAATCGATGAAAGGGTTCTAAAGAAAAAAAATATACACTAAAATCTCTCCGGTGTTCTCCAGTATCGTAGGTTTTAAGACACAAATCTCACAAAAGTAAATAAACACCCTGATTCTGTAAAATACTTCATTAAACCTTTTATTACTTGTCATACATTCATCAACCAATCACAATATTAAAATCCAAGCCACTCTTACCGCTATCAAAGGTGTAAATCTAGCGGCTCTGTGAGACCATAGACACAATGGCGTTGCAAACCAGACTAAGGTCGATTGCTCAACAGCCAGCCAGTACGTAGGTGTGAACGAGAATATTAAGCTGTGAGGTTTTTGAGCAGCCTTCGTGGATTAAAAAAAAAGTAAATCTTAATCAAAAATCAATACTCTGTAGTACTTGACAGCTATAATCAAAAAATTGTTCTGCGTTCTTTCCAACCGATCGTCAAGTCAAAGTCAAATAAGCACTTAAAAGACACTTTTGAACGTCGACAATAAATTAAAATAGAATTGGTTCTAGTCGCCCCTTCAATGGAGTCGTATGGGCGAGAAACTTCACCGTTACTCTTTTAGGGTGTTTTACAATTTTTGTTATACATTAATTATATGTAAAGACGATGTACTTACTATTTAAAAGACAATAAAAGCTGTGTAACCGTGAAATTAATGCATATTTGCACCTGATTAAAGACGTTCTTCACAATGTATCATTAATGAACTGTGAAAATGAATCATAAAATTCATTTCGTAGCAACATTGTTATGAGCATAAACTTTTTATTGCATGGTATGTACTATGTATGTTATACTTCACCTTCTGCTGTGTTCCATAGAGACACCTCGTAAAATAACGGTATTGCTTTAAGATAGTAATCTTTTTCTTGTGATATGTTATTTTAAGTAGTACTAAAAGCTACAAAAAATTGTTTTGTAAGTTTTTTCTTATCTTAATGAAATCAAATGAAGGTACTTCATGGTGGGTATAAAAATGATGTCTGTATTTCCAGGGACTTTAGAAAATACAGGCAGGATAAAAAGCCCAAACAAAATATTAACAATTATATTCAATTATACGGACAATTTGCCTGAAAATGCCGAAAACGAAAAACTGAATGCCGAATGGGAACCGGCTGCAAAAAAAAAAGCCCTCTGCTAATTCCTATTGAGCATAATAATATGCTCTTACATATTAAGGTAAATACATACCTTATTGAGTTAAATACATACCTTATGAAATCGAATTCGTGACCTACCAAGCTAAACCAACGGAACAAGAAACAAAACAATCATTTGAACTTTATTTGGAAGTTCAAAATGATAACCGATACCGATAAGTACACAATTAATGTTAAGCCAGCAAAATAACCTTTGAACAAAGCCGACTACCTACTACTTCTACTTGGACCTCATAAAAGTGTATTAACTTAACTACAAGACAAGTGAAAACTTGCGTGAAGTGAACTGTCACTGATGCTACAGATTGACTAAGCAAACATTTACAATTATAATCGAGATTTTAATAATATTTTTTATGCTAATTCTATTGATCATCACACTAATATTATAAAGGCGAAAGTGTGTCTGTGTTTGTATGTTTTTTACTTCTTCACGCTCAAACGGCTGGATCAATTTTGAAGAAATTTGGCACACAGATAGTTTATAACCAGGATTAACATATAAAATAGTTTTTATCCCGATATTCTTAAGGGATCGAGACTTATGCGGGTGAAACCGCGGGGTGCAGCTAGTTTTATATAATTTCAAAACTAGTATTTTATTTGTCAAAACATTACTACCTATTTTGTGGGGTTAAATAAATGACCTACATTTATTTAACCCCACAAAATAGTAAATAAATGTAGGTTGTGGCAAGCGAATTGCTATGACTGAAAGAGAGTAGGCACTATAGGCACACCTGTGCCCAATGATTTGAACAACAAACAAACAAGGCGTTGTTATGTTTCTCATTGGAATGTGTTTAGAAGTGATGACGGTCTTACATTCTATTTTTTATTATGTTTGTTTTAGCTGTAAGTCATCCATGGTTAATAAATAAATTAGAAAAGTCTCTATAATAATGACATACAGACGCCAGCACATCAAGCTACCCGAAACTGTCAAATTTTCCCAATCAACTTTGAACCTTATGGTTTAGCGATAAAGTAGAAAATTTATTAAAGAAATTTGACAGATTGTAGTAGTTTGATGTGCTGGCGGCTGTACTACGGATCAAGTATAACACTATACAACGTGTAACGGAAAGGGGGTATCAACCCTGAAGGAGGTGAATGTGCTCATGAAACTCAACAACTTTCCCCAAAGAACATAGGTCGAAATATGAAAAAAAAATTTGGCCCTCCCTTACAAAACTGACTACCAGCTGATTGATTTACTATGGGAGGGCCAAATTTTTTTTTCATATTTCGACCTATGTTCTTTGGGGAAAGTTGTTGAGTTTCATGAGCACATTCACCTCTTTCAGGGTTGATACCCCCTTTCCGTTACACGTTGTAGATATAGACGTCCTTATTATCATATTGTATTCTTATCTAAACATAACATTCCTTTTTTCTGTCGCGCAGGAGGGCTCAATAGGTCACGATCTGGTGATCCGCCCCATGCCGGACTCCATGACGTCGGCAGCGCAAGACGACGAGATGTTCATGGACCCCTCCAGCATGACCGACATGGTCTCCATCGATACTGGACTACCTTTAGGTGAGTTCCTCACTAACGCTCATACTTTAGCCCTAAAAGAAACCACAGATTTTCTCTTTGATCGAACCATATGGCAAAAAAATTAACCTTATTTTTGAAATGCTTGCTCGCACAAGCAAATGCGAGCAAGCGTTTCAATGTGTTTTTTTTTTTTTTTTCTTTTTTTTTTTTTTTGATGTCTGAAAGGATGCAATGAAAATTGCGTAGAACCAAACAGATTTACATTAAAGGAAACAAAAATAGCGTTATATTCCTCACTATTGGTTGTAAATCGTAGCTAAGTCTTGGACTGAATTATAAGTTAGTATTATTTATCTTATGTCTTCGTAAACATTTTCCAGTGAAAAGAAAAAGGGCAGATCAACAGAAGTTATCACAGGTGCTTAATGGCGCCCAACACGTAATCATCAAGAGAGACCCCGCTGAGGCAGACCACGACCATTCAGAAGATTATGGTAAGTTACCATTTACTTACAAAGATAAAAATAAAATAAAATTTCACAGGCTACAAAACGCGATTTGTATTTAAATAGCCGTCTTTTTCCGAATAATAATCGACTAATCGTGATTTGAATATCTTTTTAAATTATCGCAATCAACAAAGACAAGGAGCATTTACTTTTGCATTTAAAAAGAGAACGTAAATCACAATAAGACTATTTCATAGCATGTCATCTAGAACACGAGTTTCTTCAGTCATAAACATGTTTACTCCTCATAAAATGATTTGACCAGTAAATCATTCTAGCGATAATAAATCAGAAAACAGTAGCGACGACGCCAAATAATATTTCCCCATTATTATTTATCTGTGTACACGTGCAACTCCATAGAGATGTCACGTGCATTGCGCATCCGATCGATTACATAAAAGAGTACTTTATAATCGAGATAATCGATTATGGTAATAGTACCGGTTTCGAATGCCACCACGTATCTCTATGTTTCTTGAATGATTATGCTTATGTGTTGTATTGGTTATACTGATATTAAAATCGTGAATATGTTCGAAAAATTGCTTTTATGGTATTAATAGAAAATATTACCAGTTTTTTTTAAAAATTATCTTGATCAACAAACAGGATTTTTTTGAGTATGATGGTTATATAAAATATATCTAATTGTTAGCCATAATAATTGACTCAAAACACTCACCTTCTCCGTCGCCTACTTTTAAAGGAAATTGGCCAACAATAATTATATAATAACTACAGTTGTGACTGCATATTATAACGTTTACATTGGAATCTAATATCATGATTGGCTCGACTAAATTATAGAGTACGCAATCCGATTACGATTATTTTAGTGGATTAGGTCAAAGGTCACGTCAAATGTTTTGTGGCGTTGACTTATTAATAATTTCAAAATATTATTTCTACTTATAAATAACTAAAGTTATATTTATTTTGAATGAATGAGACATGCGTAAAGATTTTTGATGCAAAATAACTGGTCACGAAATGGTACCTTTATAGAATTACGGACAATTTAAATATAGATTCGATTTGATTTGATTGAACATTTTAGAGTGTGCATCTGAATACAATAGTCTCATGTTCTTTTGAGCTTTTACTTGATTCTTAATTGGTATTCAGCTGCATCCGGTTAGACTGGAAGCCGACCCCAACATAGTTGGGAAAAGGCTAGGCAGATTAACGACTTGATTCAAATATCTCACAAGATAATTACCTACCCTAAACTGTCCGTAAAATCACGATGATCCTACCATACGACAAACTTCTATGTTATTAGGTACCTACTTAATTCATTGTTGCATGATGATGGGATACCTATAAAAATTACTAGGTAGCTAAGTATAAATTGCTTACCAATGCCGACGATGTTCGTCATCATTATTTTTAAATTTTAATACATTCATTAGTGTACCATAATATTATTGTATTTACCTATTGTTAATAATTATGTATTGTTGTTCTTCCGTCTTATTATTTTTTTTTCCATTATCAGTTTTCAATCACAATGACATATTAATTTTAACTTCCTCGCGATTCGATCAAAACATGATACTTCTACCTATAATGTCAAATTAAAATAATACCTACATTAGATACTAATTTATCATCGACAATAATATTGTTTACATTAAATAAAATGTGACGTAAATCTTATTTAAGAATCTTTTAAGTTATTTGGTTTCAAATCCTAATATTGGTTTATAAAATTAAAATGAATAAGTGCGCTTTAAAAATAAAAGAAATTGTTGATAAATTACACCTATTACAAAAACAGACAAAGCTCGGTCATGTCCCTAATGACACAAACATGTGCTATACAAAACACTTATACCTATTTATTAAAAGCCGCCTATTAATCAAGGAGGTGTGTTATATTATCCCAACGATCAAGAGAGAAGACATACCTACATAGTATTAAATATCTTTCTAATAATGAACAAGCATCCGCCCGCAACTTCGTTTGCGTAGAATTCGGAATACCGCCGTTTAAAAACATGTTGCTTAAATAATGTGGTTAATGTAATTGGTTTATTTATATATGTATAGAAAGATAGATTAGGTAGGCTTAATACATTCGTGTCTGTCAAACCATAAATACACATACAAAATGTCAACCCAATCGGTCAAGCCGTTTAGTAGTTGACATACCGACAGCAGCGCCACCTACCGGTACCAACTGTATTTTTAAAATAATCTAGGAAACCATCGAAATACCCATATACAATTTCAACCCAATCGGTTCAGCCGTTTAGAAGTTATGTGAAAAAGATAAGTACGGAAGGATAATTCATACTACCCGTTGTCCTATTACCCGTTTTCCCGTAGGAATTAAGCGTTTTCCCGTGGTAAAAAGTAGCCTATATTCATCAGGGATAATGTCGGCTTCTAATGGTAAAACAATTTTTCAAATCGGTCCAGTAGTTTCAGAGCCTATTCAATACAAACAAACAATCAAATCTTTCCTCTTTATAATATTAGTTTAGATTATTATCATTGGTCATGCCGACGCGGGACAATGCCTACTCCTTTAGACACCTGTCCCTACCGCCGGCTTTTAGCGTGAAGCGAGTAAAGCTAGCACCGAAAAACGAGTTGGCGAGCAACGAGCAGCAAACGCGCGACGGCAACGAATGCGTATGTGCCAAGCGAGAGTCTGTTCTGCCCGCAAACGAGCGTCGCTGAGCGAGTACTCTCTCTGATAGCTCTTGTGGCTGTGACAAACGAGTACTCGCCGGGGGTGTGAACACTCAGCGATCAACTAGCACCTATCTCTTTTACTTACACGGGACCTACAATCTTTTGTACGTTTCTTGAGTGAGAAAATCGTGGATAGCTAGTCGCTTCCTCGTGTGTGGGACAGAGGCAAAATAAGTAAAAATAGACTCCTCGAATTAAAAAATGTAAATAAATTGCACTGTCGTACGCAGTTGTAAAGGTAAATAGCATTAAGGTTGAACTAGTCGCGAGCGCGAATTGACTGGTGGGCATGGCCAAAAAGCACGCTGTCTCACCTGGCATCGTGTTCGACAGAGATAGTATCAGAGATGAGCAGTTAGACGCTAGTCTACACGCACAACGTCTAGTTCACAAGCACACAAACACCGTTCCGGACTTAAAAGCGCGTAAAAAAAATACGAAAAGTCCTTTGGAAAATCGAGTTTTATGAAAAAACTACTGCATAAATCAGTTACAAATAAATTAATTGAACTATTCGATAATTGAGCTTTGTCGGTACCGACTTCAGTTTTAAAGATTTTGCATTTCTTTTATTAGTTATTATACCCAAAGTTACGTTATAATTAGCAAGAAGAATGAATTTTTGTTGGTTTATAGCCTTTTAATGACTTTTTATTTTACTATTCTGTTTCCGCATAAACAAAATTAATAATAAGACCAAAAGATATACAACGTGTAACGTTAAATGCGCAAAACCTCAGACACCCCAACTGATTTTTAATTCAATTGACCTATTTCAGAGAGAAAAATAAGTAATTAAAAAACTTGTAAAGGTTTTATGAGCTGTTTTAGTTTTACTGGCCATGCTGATCGTTTCTTGCGTCTGCGACGACGCTTTATCGAGGGAGGAGTCGTCAGCGGGCCGCTGCGCCGCGCTGACATTGGGTTCCTTGACATATTAATAAATAGACACGGCAACGTTTTTAATGAAGATTTTTTGAAAAATGTGACCTATATTAAAAAGTGGTTCAATTAATTCTACCCGTTATTCTTATCAAACTATTTTCAGGTTTTGCGCATTTAACGTTACACGTTGTATATGTTTAACTTTGGATGTACAGGCGCCAGCACATCAAGCTACTACAATCTGTCAAATTTTCCCAGTCAGCTTTGAACCTTATGCTTTAGCGATAAATTTGAAAATCATTAAAGAAAGACAGCTTGATGTGCTGGCGTCTTTACAATGGCAAACAGTGGAAAAAAGTAAATCCCCCCCGAAATTTGTATGGAAACAATATAGAATAGTGCCACCTTAATAGACACAGTTAGACTAATTAACATTTAAATATCTATTGGATCTTATCGTAGATATTAAAGTTGCGAAATTATCATATTTATACCATTTCACGTGTTAATTTGTAGACATAAGTGTCAACGCTAAAATCTTAATGAACTCCTCGTTTTCTTATAATTAGTTGTTAGACTTTTGACACGTGAGTCGTGACCTGTAAAGTGAGGAATCTATTCAAAAGTGATAAAATCTTCTTAACCCTTAAATGCATCGTGATGGAAATTTCCATCAGTCAATCCAATGCCACATTTTCGTTTCCACAAAGCACGGGGATTCCCTAATTGTTAGAGATATTCAATCATTTTGTTCCCAGTAGATTTGTTCTGATTATATAAAGATGTAAATTTCCATCAGGCCATTAAAAAAAAAAAAGTATTTTATGAATATATTTTTTTAAATATTTTTTCCTTACTATAGAGCTAATGTTACGTCCAAATAAATTTAATTTGCTTAAAAAGTAAAAATCATGCAATTAAGGGTTAAAGAAGGACTTGCAAACAAGTACCAACCATCTCGGCCTATCCACTTTACTCCACTGCTGCATATAATCCTCAGCGCTCTCCCAATTAGCACCACAACATTCGGTAACCTACCTTCCGTGTCCAGTCAGTCCCAGGATCCCAGCCTCCTTTTTGCAGTCGTCAGTTTATTGGCATCGAGGGCGTCCCACGTAACGCTAGCCCATTCGCGGTCTCCCAAGAACTTGTCTGCTCCAACGGCAGTGGTCTTCCCTACCCGATATGAAAACTCGTGAGATATATCGCAGCCTACTTTAAGCCCTGAAAGAATCATCTTGCTCCATTCGTCGAAATCCGACTCTTGGACGAACTAAACTGTGGCTAACACGCTGCTACCAGAGTAGGGCATGTTCTTGATGTCTCTATGCTTCTCCGATGACAGAAAGTGCCTTGATTTGATTCCAGCTCATCGCTGTTGCTGTTAACAAGCAAATTTGCACATATCCTAGCCTCAATAATTTCACTATGTTTTACCTCAGTAGGTATGCCAACAGAAATAGCCATTCATTTCGGCATATCCAAGATGGTAACCGAACTGGTTTGTAACAAAATGTCACCTCTAGACTGTATCTATGTGATCTCGCTAAATATATGTAGGTACCTACAGAGCTATCAATTAAAAATTAATGGAGATAACATTTACCTCTGTCGATTCTCTGAACCACGAACTGTCATAGTTCAGTGGAAACGTGACGATTGTCTTTTGTTATATTTCCCAACATTCAATGATTTGCGAATTCTTTTTCTTTTAATTGTTTAATGGCTGAAGAATTTTGATGATCCGGACGCAGTCAGTGCTAATCACGCTACGCTTCGTGACTGTGTTTGTTTGAGTTCCTACTATTTAACACATTCACCTACTAACTGCTACAATCCCTGCAGACCCAGAGACTGACAGGCAAATAATAGTAACATTAGATACCAGTTTTACAAACAAATTCTTGTTCTTTCAAAGACTAATTTTAGCATTAAACTGCATAAATAGCCATGCAAAAACAAATTGTCGAGATAAATATTATACCTAGATATGTATTATATTTTATTATAAAATCGTTCGTATAATGTCACTTTATCATAGATTTCCGAGACAAATCTCGTTTTGCTAATAAGTTAATTCGTTATTCCGTCTTAGACGGGGTCATAAGGTCAGACTCTAACGTCACCCATTATTTTAATTCAAGATAGAAAAAAGTATTGAATAATTCTGCGGTTCATGAATAATCCACTATTTTGGGAAAACCAACGAAACGGCAGCCTATCTAAGTGTTTATTGCTGGGCAAAGGCCCCACAGGTGCACGTTTGAACATGTTTGTGACCACAAGCTGTCTAATAATATCGATTAAACTTTCAGTCGATTTTTGGAAGACGTAAAACGTAACCACTAAACGAATTAATAACGCGGGGTGATGCTCTTGCTTATGGTTTCTAAACATAGAAAAAGTGCGATGATTCCATACCCAATTGTGTTTCGATTAGTCTGGTGAAAAATAAATAAAAGGATTTAAAATTAATGACGATGCGATATTACAAAAATATTTGTTCAATTTGCAATGGAAAAGTATTTTAATAATATTAGTTATACTAATCTACATTTTAGCACTACGAATCTTCCTCGCTGTTACTTTTCTGTGATAATATTTCTTTTTTTTTTCTTTAAGTAAAAAATGAGATTTCGATTATCCTTGCGCCATCTGTTGATTTTTGTAAGAAACTGTCCTAAATAGTCACCCAAGTTCATCAACAGATGACGCTACATAATTGTTTTTATTCGTACAGACAACTAAAAAAACTTTTCCAGTCACTGTCTTTCTCAATCCACATATTTATTTATTATGTTTTCTTTTAATATTTACAGCATTCATGGAGCCAGATCACCTAGGCAAGCGATTCAGGCGGAAACGCTCGACTGAGACGCATTCCAGGCGGAAAAGAGAAGCACCATATGTCATATACCCGGAGATTCTGGTCATTGTAGATTATGATGGCTATAGGTAAGGGCTAACAAAAAAAGAACAAGATTTGTGTCTTTCGATTTGTGTTAAAAGTAAAAAACAAATCAACGAATAAGACTGAAAAACTTGGGCTACAACCGAAGCCAACACATAATTGGTAATGGCGCCGATTCTTTTGTTCACAAACTAAACTAAATTTAAGTTCAGTGCATCTTTTTCTTTCTATTTCATTAAGAAAAAGACAGAAGATAAATATCCCTCTCCCACCGAGTTAAAGAGATCGTGAGTTTCGACTTTACAAAATTCTGAGCAAAAATGTAAACAACTTTAGCGGTCGCAACCGGCGTCGATCTATTGTTACTCTATCTAAGGGCCCTTTCCCACGGCAAAATCTAGTTATTGCAGGTACGGTTTTTAGAATAGAATACTCTTTACTATATACACCATAATTATAAATTACAGACATCAATATAGAAATTTTACAAAGGGTGACCAGAGTCTGCATTTAGCTAGTCCACAACACCAGGTTACTGTTGTAATTTGCGGGTAGGCAGGTACTATGTATAACCTCTGCCTGCCTTCGGGGAATACTTAATTATGTTGTTTTGTTTCCAGGCTACACGGAGGCGACAACGTCCAGATCAAACGTTACTTCGTGTCGTTTTGGAATGGCGTAGACCTCAGATACAAATTGCTAAAAGGACCCAGAATACGGATATCCATTGCTGGTATCATTATTTCTAGGGTAAGTTTATAGCCAAAGAATTTTGGCAGTTTTTTTTTTCTAGTTTTAAGTGAATTCAATCAAAGCTTTTTTGTTGCATTTACTGGGATTAGAAATAAATAGCCATGATCCTACAGTACAGTGTCTGCAGTAGGTGCCTAGAGCGTTACAATCGGGTCAGTAGGTATGGTAGGACTTTCTTCTACCTACCTACAATAAAACTCAATTTCCTAACAGTTAATAACGACAACAGAGGGGGGAGCATTAAACAACATAAAAGATACAAAATAAAATGTATAATTTTTTATTATAATCAACATAGGTACAACACTAGCATGACAATAACTAGGCATTTGCCATCAACTTAAAATCAACCATTTCATCAGTCTCTACACAAAGTTCTTCCAGTAATGTTTTCTTAGACTTAGGATAGCCTTCTAGTATTGCATCTAGCATGTCACTGAAGATACTTTTGCGTTTTCTGGAAAAAAAAATATTTATTGGTAAAGCTCACTTTTGATAATAAATAAAAAAAACATGTTGATAGACTATTTAAATAAAGAATTGGCCAATATTGAGCAATGTGTAAAGGACCTTCTCTCAAAAAAACAATAGAAACTATAAAAGAAAAATTATGCATCAGTACTTTACCTAAAATCTTTAAAAACATTTACCTGTATTCTTTCAATAATTTGTCATGCTTAGTAACTAGAATTTTCTTTTCCTCAGCACTCATGACCTCTGTGGAGGTTTTCAGTACTTCCAACTTCTTCTCTGTGGCTTCTATTCTGTTTTTAATTTCATCTATTTTTGTTTTGGCTGAATCAGTAGTTGGTGTAGAGATTAGGCTCTTGAGATTTATTTCAATAGTTTTCAAGGCATTTGTTTTGTCTGCTAATTCTTGCGTGAGAGTTTTGGATAAAGCATCATAGTCTAAAAAAAGGAATATCAATAAATACAAAGTCAACTTTTCTTATGAAAGTACTTGCATAATAAAGTACTTAAATCATAAATATGATGTACTGAACCTGTTGCATCCCCGTCTTCTACTACAGTTTCTGTTTGTATAGCAGCGAAAACTTTTTGTTTTCCATACAATTTACACTTTATTTTACCTGCTTCACTCAAAGCATCTAACGCTTTTTGAATAGCTGACTTAGGAAAAGCTCCGCGCAAATTAACTGTTACGTCCGCGCAAGAATACGGGCGATTCGTATCTACTAAATATTTTAACACTGCTTCACTAGCCATTTCAATTAAAATATTTTGAAAAAATACTTTTCGAAATTGTTTTCGTTTCTGACGCGTATTTTTAAAACCCCGCCGCAAAAAGCTTGGTTTTGACAGTTACTATTTTTTATTGCCAACGCCAAAACGATATTAGTGATGCACGTAATTTCGATTTAGTAACACATAAAATTTAGTAACATTAGTAAAATCTTCTCAAGATTTAATTATGACATTTTAAGTCTTAAATTCTGGTGAGTGATGACATAGAGCAATAAATTATTTAGACATAACAAAAAGTTACGTTTACATTGTAAATATTTTGGGTAATATGCAAATTTAATGTATCTCGTTTTAAATAAATATCGTGTCTTGTGTCTATTTTCAAAACGAAACTGCCTTATAACCAGTCTTTGAGCAACTGGATTTAAACTTTTCGGGATTATTGAACATAATATTAACCCTTTAATCAGGTGCTAATATATTTTTTCCTGCAATTTTGAACGTTGTAGATTCTAAAATGTTTGCTTAAAAGGTCAATAAACATTTTAAAATACTACCCAATACTCGGAACACGCGTGGGTTTTAGTAAAAGTCTGACACGCCCTCCCGCTCCACCCAGAGCGGGAGAATTTATTTGATAATAACCCTCCAAAAAAAAAAAAATACCTGCATTAACATAAATATAAACTATATTGAATTCAAAGGAGGAAAGTACATTCTAAGTCAGAGCAAAACCTAAACTAGCCAACTGGCAAGCAAGAGTATCTGAATCAATTTGTATAAATTATAAACACCTGCAATATTAATGAGATGAATGGTGGTTATTTAATTGTTATGGTATAAAAATCATGTGAATTTATAATACCTAACGAAAACAAAAACATAAGTCTGCGAGTGGAACAAGTTTTGTTGCCAATTTGCGAAATTACAAAAAGTCTGATTATTCAAGGTTAAGAAAGTTACCTGGACACAAGATTTGACCTTTAAACCTTTAAGCACATTGTGACTAATATTATAAGTCTCCTTGGGTATTTCAAGTAGCGTCACTCTCTATCATTATAATAACGTACTTATAACATGACGCGGGAATGTATTTTTATATACCTACATAATTATGTCCCCATGGGTTTTGATAACTCCATACTTTGAATTATTACGTATGCCAAATAATTCAAAGTATGGAGATAATTCGAACTCCAGCTATCGGTATTTGTCCCCCTTTTCTTCCCGCTTCAGTTTCACTTCACTTTAATATTGTGTCTGTGAGGAACCTGTTTCTTACATAAACCTACATACCTATGGGTCTAAAACTAGACTCTGTACTTACCAGTCAATTTTCTATGTTCCAGGGTCGGGATGCTACACCATACCTTGAAAGAAATCGTGTTGGTCGAGACGCGATAGACTCGGCAGCAGCGCTCACTGACATGGGCAAGTATCTGTTCAGGGAGCGAAGATTGCCTGTCTACGACATAGCTGTTGCCATCACCAAGTGAGTTCATAACTGTTTTTCATCAATAGTGTCATAAGCTGAAAACAGCATTGCTGATCATGCATAATAATATGTAGTTTTTAATTATTTCTACATAGGCAGGCATGAGGATATACCAACTGGCCAACCGCCATCATGACTACGCTTGTCAGAGGGATTGGTGATCGCTGTGTATGTTGTCATCAGCTTGACTGGTGTTCTACAATAATTCCTTTTAAGGAATGTCTTTGTGTATAACCTGTGCAATCGCATTAATCGATACCATAGTATGCGATGTTTGAACTATGTCGATAGTCATTTATCATGGACAGTGTTTCTTAATATTTTAAAGCGATAATCCGTTTGTTGCACATAAATTATATAACATATTGTGTTTTGTTTAAAAAGTTTTTAATTTAAATAAATAATGGACACAACTGAATAGAAAATTAAACAATACCTAGTCATCGAGCTGTCAGAGGCATTGCCAGTTTCGAAACACAATTACCACGGAGAACTATTTCAAAACTGTGTGATCACAATATCGCGTGAGAAGATTATAGCTATTCAAATTTTATTGCATTCAAACACATGCGAATAGAACTTTATGCAAAGCAGGTTATAATATTACTAAACAAACTTTGTTTTAAATTTAAATATAAAAAATTTGTATAATTTTCTTATTTCGATATGATAATAAAAGTTGCATTAGCTTGATACTTTGCAATCATAGAATCTGCTGAGGTTCTATTGGTTTGTGTTTATGATGATACTCCCGTTATGAGATCTTATATTCTGTTTACACTCAACATCATTTTATCATTTTTATTTTATTGTCCACGCAACATTTACAGGAAAAAAGGTAAGATGGTAAGTAGGTATATCAACGCTTTTAAATCATAATTTAGCGCCATTATTCAAAGTAATTACTGTATAAAGTTCCGAGTACGATCTTGATATTTATAATTTTAAGACAAGATAAGGTGAAGGTCAAGGATTTATTATGAAGACTACGAAACTAATTTGACCAACAGGTATGACATGTGCCGACGTCGCAAGGGTGGTCGCTGTACAAAAGGCACCGCTGGTAAATTAAATTTTAAAACAAACGTTCATTAGGATGGTGTTGTCAAACGGCGCGGCATTAACCGAGGCTTGAGAGTGAAACATTAATTACTTGCTTCATTATTTTTATTTATGAGGTAAAGGATTCGGTAATGGCGCTGAATATTAAAAAAATACACTATACAATAGTCGCTTGCACAAGATAACGTTCTTGTATGAGAAGATTTCAGTTTTATTTCATTTCTTACATGGAATGAGGTAAACCAAAGAAATTCCACGACGAGCCGTCGTAGGTCTCTGTAGAACAACAGTAAAATATAGCATCTTATTGAGTTTTATTCTTTCCATACAATTTCAGACTAGACATGTGCAGAAGACAATTTCCCAACGATGCGTGCAATAGAGGGACAGCAGGTAGGCGTGTTACAGAGATCTTACATTTTCCAAAAGCACGCCTTTTTCATCAAAGTCCCTCACCTATATGTTCATGATTATACACTATGGATCCATATTCCACTTGAATATACCTTTACCCAATTCCGTGATGTCATTCGCACCTTGTGAATAATATTCTGTCTTTTCTGCAATTATTTTCTTCTAGATACATTGTAAATCTTTGTGAATGCATCATTTTACATATCTAGATAACGTTGTAAATATTAATATTCTTCCATTTTATGTAGTTTGATCATAAAAGTTTATTGTATTTTATTATGTCTACGTTGTCTCTACCTAATTATTCTTAATAATTTTGACTAAAATATTTTAGCGTTTATTTTCATTGTAATGTATTGTTTTCTAGATACTATCTGACAGAGTCATATAAAATGACGCCTGAGTACGTAAAATAACAAAGTTATAAATTTAGGCATGAACTGCTTTCTAAAATCAATTATTAATAGCATGTATGAATTTTATTTACTAAATATAGTCATTGGTTGTTTTCTTTCGTCTGGTAATTTATTATATCTTGGAACATAGAGAATGTGTTACAATTAAAGTCTATGATCCTATTTTGGAGATACCCAAATGATAATATCGATTCAGTCATGTTCGTAATCAACTTACTAATACATGGCTGTATAAAAGATGTTTGCTTCACGTCACTAGTGTGACTTGATGTCAAAATATGGCATCAGTTTGTAGAAGTACCTACTTAAAAGTAAGGCGCGGGAAAATTTAATGTTGTGCTTTTTGCTTCTACTTTTCTTAATAATATTTTACTAAAATGAATAAAAGTTGCATGTTATTATATACGAGCTTTAATAATATGCACTATATCTTATTTGCATGATTTATTGCATGAAAATGGTTGAATAAGTACTAAAAATGACGAGGTTGTAGCATAATTATTTTTAATTCGGTGACTTAACGCTTCTGCACGTTAAATAAGTTTGCAATGCATGTTTTGTGTCTCCTTTTATGCTCAACACATCACTGTGAGTATTTAAGCATATATTTAAGTATTTTTTTATGTCTTTTCACCTACTTGTATTTCATGTATCGATCATCAAACTGTAAGTAGCCTTAGCTTTATGAATATTTATTACCTCTTTTTACCCGAAACTCCTTAGTCCTACGATCACGCATTCATTTAAAAGTTCTATTCTTACTTTGTACCTACGTACTGCCAACTTTTGGCATTTTCACTGTTCATGGCTCACAAAAAAGCCAATCGAATTCCACCTAAGAGTTCAATTTCAACCAATCAAATTCATTTTTAACTTCTGAATTCAAAATTCTCACACATTATTCCAATGCAAAGGTTTCGCGTACGTCGGTGGCGCTTGCGTAGTGAACAAGAGACTCGAGAAGGTGAACTCCGTCGCCATCATTGAGGATACCGGTGGCTTCTCTGGTATCATTGTTGCTGCTCACGAAGTCGGACATTTGTAAGTACCCTTTTTTATACCAACCATGGAAATCTCCATCTTTTGGTCCTTTTACATGCTTTTACCTAGGAACAGCCTTATTCTAATAAAAAAAAATGGTTGTCTGTGAAGTAGGCTTACGTAACTATGATAATTTTATTTTACGTGATAACGTCATAGTGTAAGAGAGATAGATGCGTCACAAGCCGGACGCTTAGGCCGATCATGCCTCCCTATCGCTTGTTCCGCGCTCTCGCTTGCACGCTCGGCTCAGGCGGAAGAACCTGACAATGAGTCATGCTTTTTCGTGCGTGCAGCCGGCGTTCATCGATTTATAAGACGGTTATCATTATCACGTCAAAATATTTAACTGGTCAGTAAGTACCTACCTAACTCTGTAGCGAAATCTCATGTTGCAACTGTTGTAAGTGTTTTACCAAAATAATCGTATCTAAGACCTACCATGCCTAAATGCACGATATAAGCCCACGTGGGCACGGTCGTAAAAATCGCGGCGGGATTTTACCGCGCACTGTATTTTCAACTCTCTGTATTGACCCCAGCGTTGAGAATCGAACATCCCAGCGCGTCATATAACACTGTTGTATTTCAACTCCCGGCGCTAAGCAGGGAATAACGCGACAGTGCGTACCTCGGCTAAGGGACAGAAAAACACCTTCAGAAACCTAGGGTCCTACCTACTACTAGGGGTTTACCTACTAATTTGTATACCTAGTTTTATTTTTCAGTACCTATTATACTTGCTAAAGAGTTGAGGCACAAGAGAGATAGCCAGAGAATGCCTACTTACTCTTTTTTCTCATCCGTTTTTATCCAATCACCGGCTAACATCATATCTCTTCATCTTCCAGACTAGGAGCCGTGCACGACGGCAGTCCCCCGCCCTCCTACCTCGGCGGCCCCGGCGCTGAGAAGTGTCGGTGGGAAGACGGCTACATCATGTCAGACTTGCGTCACACTGAGAAAGGATTCAGGTGGTCACCGTGCAGTGTGCAGAGTTTCCACCATTTCTTGAAGTGAGTACAAGATTTGTGAAAAAAAAATTGCAAATTATCGGTGTGATAGTCGGTGATAGTTGGTATTATTGTGGTGATCCGGCGCTGAGAAGTGTCGGTGTCACTGAGAAAGTATTCAGGTGGTCACCGTGCAGTGTGCAGATTTTCCATCATTTCTTGAAGTGAGTAGAAGATTTGTGAACAAAAATTTGCAAATTATCGGTGTGATAGTCGGTGTTAGTTGGTATTATTGTGGTGATCCGGCGCTGAGAAGTGTCGGTGGGAAGACGGCTACATAATGTCAGACTTTCGTCACACTGTGAAAGGGTTCAGGTGGTCTCCAAGCACTGTAAAGAGTTTCCATAATTTCTTGAAGTGAGTAGAAGATTTGTGAACAAAAATGTGCAAATTATCGGTGTGATAGTCGGTGATAGTTGGTATTATTGTGGTGATCCGGCGCTGAGAAGTGTCGGTGGGAAGAGGGCTACATCACGTCAGACTTGCGTCACACTGAGAAAGGATTCAGGTGGTCACCGTGCAGTGTGCAGATTTTCCATCATTTCTTGAACTGGGTAGAAGATTTGTGAACAAAAATGTGCAAATTATCGGTGTGATAGTCGGTGATAGTTGGTATTATTGTGGTGATCCGGCGCTGAGAAGTGTCGGTGGGAAGACGGCTACATCATGTCAGACTTGAGTCACACTGAGAAAGGATTCAGGTGATCACCGTGCAGTGTGCAGATTTTCCATCATTTCTTGAAGTGGGTAGAAGATTTGTGAACAAAAATGTGCAAATTATTATCAGTGTGATAGTCGGTGATAGTTGGTATTATTGTGGTGATCCGACGCTGAGAAGTGTCGGTTGGAAGACGGCTACATCATGTCAGACTTGCGTCACACTGAGAAAGGGTTCAGGTGGTCTCCAAGCAGTGTGAAGTTTCCATCATTTCTTGAAGTGGTTAGAAAATTTGTGAACAAAAATGTGCAAATTATTATCAGTGTGATAGTCGGTGATAGTTGGTATTATTGTGGTGATCCGACGCTGAGAAGTGTCGGTTGGAAGACGGCTACATCATGTCAGACTTGCGTCACACTGAGAAAGGGTTCAGGTGGTCTCCAAGCAGTGTGAAGTTTCCATCATTTCTTGAAGTGGTTAGAAAATTTGTGAACAAAAATGTGCAAATTATTATCAGTGTGATAGTCGGTGATAGTTGGTATTATTGTGGTGATCCGACGCTGAGAAGTGTCGGTTGGAAGACGGCTACATCATGTCAGACTTGCGTCACACTGAGAAAGGGTTCAGGTGGTCTCCAAGCAGTGTGAAGTTTCCATCATTTCTTGAAGTGGTTAGAAAATTTGTGAACAAAAATGTGCAAATTATTATCAGTGTGATAGTCGGTGATAGTTGGTATTATTGTGGTGATCCGACGCTGAGAAGTGTCGGTGGGAAGACGGCTACATCATGTCAGACTTGCGTCACACTGAGAAAGGGTTCAGGTGGTCTCCAAGCAGTGTGAAGTTTCCATAATTTCTTGAAGTGGTTAGAAGATTTGTGAACAAAAATGTGCAAATTATTATCGGTGTGATAGTTGGTATTATTGTGGTGATAGTCGCTGTTATACGCCTGATAGTAAGTATCACAACTGTGTTAACTCTGATTATAGTCAATACTACAGAACTATCACAGCTCTATCTATACCTGTAATAGTTATGTAGACATGATAGCGAATAAATACTACATACTGAAATAAAGTATCGCAACTACTATTAGTCACGCACGTGACACTATACGACGTGTAACGTTAAATGCGCAAAACCTGAAAATAGTTTGATCACAATAATGAGCAGAATTAATTGAACCACTTTTTAATATAGGTCACAGTTTTCAAAAAATCTTCATTAAAAACGTTGCTGTGTCTATTTATTAATAGGTCAAGCAAGCCAATGTCAGCGCGGCGCAGCGGCCCGGTGACGACTCCTCCCTCGATAAAGTGTCGTCGCAGACTCAAGAAACTATCAGAATGGCCAGTAAAACTAAAACAGCACATAAAACCTTTACAATTTTTTTAATGACTTATTTTCACTCTGAAATAGGTCAATTGAATTAAAAATCAGTTGGGGTGTCTGAGGTTTTGCGCATTTAACGTTACACGTTGTATAAGAAATATGTTGGCACAAGAGCGCAGTTAGTTTACACACGACATACCTACTCGTTATTCATTGAATATCGAGTTGACTATTAAATTCGTTATAGGGGTGATAGTATGTAGTAGTAGTATAATATAATAATAATAATAATATTCCACAACTTTCACACAACGCCATCTAGTCCCAAACTAAGCAGAGCTTGTGCTATGAGTACTAGACAACTGATAAACATACATATATATTTCTAAATACATACATATTATAGATAAATTACACCCAGACAAAGAACAAATGATCGTGCTCATCACACAAACATGTGTCCTATGTGGGAATCGTACCCACGACCTTGGGCATAGCAGTCAGGACCACTGACCACTAGACCAACAGGCCTGTCAACTAGACCAACAGGCCTGTCAACTAGACCAACAGGCCTGTCAACTAGACCAACAGGCCTGTCAACTAGACCAACAGGCCTGTCAACTAGACCAACAGGCCTGTCAACTAGACCAACAGGCCTGTTAACTAGACCAACAGGCCTGTCAACTAGACCAACAGGCCTGTCAACTAGACCAACAGGCCTGTCAACTAGACCAACAGGCCTGTCAGTTACAGATGTCTAACATTGACTATCACCCCTATAACGGACTGTGATAGTCGTGGCATGTTTGTAGTTTAATAAAATGACCAAGGTCATTAAACGGCCGTATTCATCTTCATACCTAGTCAAAATAACAAATACATGTTGTGTTACAGCGGTGACACAGCGACTTGTCTCTACAACTCGCCGCACGAAGATGACTCTCTACCGCGCGTACTGCCCGGACGTCTGTTGACGTTAGACGCGCAGTGCAGGAAGGATAGAGGGACGAGGTATGCTTAACACATATTTAAATAAAAAACATAGAACATTTTTGCGAAAGTACCTACATCATATCAAAATATTAAGCCTGCGTATGATTTTGTTAGTTCTCATGAGAGTTTTCATAGAGCCACGTTACTCAGGCGTAAATATGACTGACGAGCTTTAAAAAGAGACTGTCACGTACCTATGTGACAGTGAGACGTATACAAAACTAAGCTAAAGTTTTTCGAAACTCGATGTGCCATATTCACGGCCGTGTAGGTACAGACGCCAGCACCCTAATTGCGTAACACACTATTACTCTTAATTTGAATCATTTTGAAGCATATTGCCGGTCCATTGCTTCATATGTTCGAAAAATGTTTCTGCTCAGCGACGTAAATAACGCTATGAATGTTGTTGAACTGTCAAAATGAAACCCATTGCTACTGATAGTGTTTTACGCAATTAGCCTGCTGCACATCAAGCTACTACAATCTGTCAAATTTCTTTAATAGATTTTCAACTTTATCGCTAAAGCATATGCTTCAAAGTTGCTTGGGAAAATTTGACAGTTTCGGGTAGCTTGATGTGCTGGTGTCTGTACCTATCTTCTCCAGACACTAATATTACCTATTATAGTTACGATCATAAAGTACTTATTCTATTTTCTTCCATTTCCAGCGCATGTTTCAAGGACGAGCGAGTGTGCGCTCAGCTGTTCTGTTTCGACGCGGCGAGCGGGTACTGCGTCGCATACAGACCAGCCGCTGAAGGATCGCCTTGTGGCGATGGACAGGTAGATACTAAATTTACGCAGATATTACGGTTATAACATAATAGCAGGTTTGAAATTGCCTAGATCAGTTATTTTGCTGCACCTTTGATAGACATCAAATAACGAAGAAAAGTCTGATATCTATGTGTACTATACTTAGAATAAATAAATAACTTTTTTTTATTTTTTAATGACGTAATAGAAAGAAGAAATCGTCTTCTTAATTTTCATGCTGTGGGCGGGATTTTTGACAGAAATTCAAACTAAAGACCTGGCTGGTTGTTGGTTTTATTTTCTGAAAACAGACATATTTTTTTTTTTTTAGTGTGCAGAAAAAATATACCATGCTCCTAGGTTCGTAAGTTTTTATAAATTAATAATAATATTTTTTTTTTTCTAGTATTGTATAAACGGGCGGTGTATAACCGAACATGAGAACATAATCCCTGACTATTCGCAACACACGCCGAGCTACGTGCGTCCTGAAACGAGCCCGTTCTTCGGAAACATTACCAGGTGTGTATCATTATGATACCGATAGTTAGCCTTATAAGTATGATAGTTGATATTATCAGTGTGATAGTTGATATTATCAGTGTGATATTTTGTGTTATGACTGTGAAATTTATGCTACAGTTGTGGTAGTTTTTTTTTTTTTTTAGTTATGTATATTTTTTTCTGGTAGATATGTTTGTTAAATGTTTAAATTATGAATCCTTTTGTTAGTAATAAGCGATTGTAATTAAGAAAAACTTTTAATATAATGGCCACATAAATATTAAATATTTATAAAACCATACCACAGCACAAACCACATCAATATAGTCACAGCTCTGGCCCAGCCAATGAGAACACAGCACATTCTCATTGCAACCAGTTTGTGTACATACAGGGGCACACAATACTAATCCTGTATTTCTTTAACACGTAGTAACGATGGAACGACACAGCCGTACGTAGCTAGTACATCGGCGCCACCCGCACAAACCCCAAAATACTACCAAAAGAGCACAGCATACACTACAAAATCTACAACTACAACAAAAACAACAACAACAGCGAAACCATACTTCCAGTTTACAACAAGAAAACCTTACCAATTCTTCACTGACAAGACTACTACGACGACAAACCCCAGTTCGAGCGTCACATACCCTCCTTCAGTAAACAAATACTCTGTCACATCAACGAAATCTCCTTACGATTTCAAAGACTTTACTACAAAACCACCAGCACCTGCTGTGAGTACGGAGAAAAGAGGGTTTTATAGCAAGGACGACTTGGACGGCTTCTTTAGAAGGTCGACAACAAAGAGCCCTTACCAAGACAAGGGCATCAAACCAGTCTTTAAAATTGGAACGTATTACTCTCAAGCAAAGTCGAGTGACAATTCCATTCGACCGGATGCGAATTCTCAGCAAGTACAAATTGAGCCAGCGAGGTTCGCGTTCTCTTATCGAAGGAATCTGACGAGCGGCGAGTTAGTTCGACAATAGGTTGCCAATTATTGGTAAGGAATAAGAATGGACGATGGATGATCATTCTCTTTCATACGTCGACATCTCGATCTCTTATTTCATGTCTTGACTTTTGAATGTTGTCATGGATTGAATTCACTTATTATGGTATATCTAGTTTCGTTTTAAAGACTCTTGGCCAGAAGGCCAATTCTCGTAACTAAAAACGTTCAAATCTAGACACATTACACAATCTAATCTCAGCGACATTCAATGTCAAAAACTTGTCAAAAGTGCGGGGAAATTAGGAGGTATTTTTGACGGATCAAGACTGAGATTAGAATGCGAACGTTCCCAAAAATACGAGAATTGCCCTTTGTTTAAGTATACAGCAAGCTTTTTTTTACCGGCTCCAAATTTTTACAGAGTGTTCCACTCATGAATATGAATAACTTTCACTATGGAACCAACTGAGATCACGAAAAAAAATCAGCTGTTTCATTCATTTTGGTCAAGTCGGTATTGAACTTTTACTTTTATTAAACAGCTGACTTTATTTTTGTGATTTCAGAGTTGGTCCCAGTGAAAGTCCAATTGAAAGTTGTTCATATTCATGAGTAGAACACCTAGTAAAAATTTGGAGACTGAAAAAAAAACCACCAGTATACCTCTGTATAATTTATGGGGAAAGTAAATTTTGCATTTTTATTAATTAATATGGTTGATACTATTTAGTGTGGACACTGAAATAGGCTCTTAGCGATATTTAGAAAAAAAAAAACGATCATCGAAAAAAAATACAATACGATGATGATAAATCCGCCTAAAAATTACAGAAAATATACATATTCCTAAGTCTTGACTCTAAAACATGATCTGGAATGACATCATATTATGTACATAAATACTTCTACATACACAACGAATATCTTCCACAACCTACTTCAAACATTATGGATACATTACCATCTACATTGTACATATAACTTACCTACTCTTACTTCTAAGTTTTTGTGCCATACCTATGTTAATAATATTACTTACTTTACTATTTTATGTCTTCTCGAATGTACTATAATCATAAGCATGTGTTTTTCAGGCTTTATTTTAGAATTTCAATCCTAAATATCATACCTATAATTTTTATTACCTACTGAAAAACTACCTATTTTATACAATTGTTCGATATCATTATCTTCTTAAATCACTGTCTAAAAACAGCCAGTCATATTTAATCAGTTATTTTTTCTAGCAGCCGCCACTAACGATTAGAGCGAGCCGAGCATTGAAGACTGTCTCACTGGAGCGACGCGACTTCTCCCCACGACCCTCGAACGGCGACTACCGCCCGGGTACAGGGCAGTCCCCCTCCAGTCTCAAACACATTACAGATTGTGAACCGCACACTACCCGACAACGAATATCACCTCGGTAATTCGGATAATTTTAAATATCAAACGTGTAATACTCGATAGTTAAAAAAATAATCGTATCTTTAAGTAATAGTAATAAAAGCGAGCAGACTGTTATTTGCTTGTTTTTATTCCGAATATCAAACTCGTTATTATTAGATGCGGGAGTGTGCGAATTGTGTGTGAAATAAATTGTGTCCGAAGACAATGCTTTATGAAAGTGTCGGACACAGTTCCGTGAGTGATATTACAATGTGATTGTGTTATTAATGAACTTTTAAGTACACTAGATTATTAGAAACGTTAGGAACAGAATAGTCCAAGTGTCCTGCGGTCTTGGATAAGGAGAAATACTCTTAGCTTTGAGTTAAAAAGGTTGTAAAATCAATGTTACATAAAAGAAACTGCCACGAAGTGCCTTTTATACAGTAATTATTAAGAAATGTTAAAATAAGATTTATTTTTTATTTTATTTTTTTTTGTTTTTAAAAACTGACTTCAAGAGCGACTGGTTCGCGGTCTTTTGAAATTAGGTTTATTTTCTTACTTTTTAAGTAAATTTTACATCTTACAAGCTTCCATTGGTTTTTTTTTTTGTTTTTATGAAAAATTCAATTTTGTTATAATTTAAGCTGTTTTTAATGTCTAAAATTATTTATGAAGAGATATTAGTTACCAATAGTGTAAACAAATCTTTACAATGTATTTCGGTTGTATGGAACACGCCTTAGGAGATCAGTGATATTGTAACTTTGACATCACTTGCCGTTGATATAACTATTTATTGTATTCAAACTATTTATGTATAAAATCCCTTTTTCCTCCAAAACTTTCTAAATTTTAAGGAAAAAATATAGAAAATAACGAATATGGAATTGTGTTGTTTTATTGTTAGTATTCTGATTTTATTCCACTTGAAAGTAACCTACCTTCCTACAGACTTATTAATAGGGATGTGACAGTGACAGTATACATAAAAATCGATTATCAGTTAATCGATTTTTTATGCCTAGTAATAAAATCGATTAAAAAATAATTTATTTTTTTAATAAAAATAATCGATCTTTTCGCCTGAAATATCGATAATCACTCTACCACAGCATTCACAGCTCAGTTTTATTAATCAACAAGTTACACACAAATTTAAATTTCACACAAAAAAGATTTTTTTTTCATTTCTCCTTTCGCAGGAAGAAATAAGATGAATTTAGTGTAGTGGTAGCCGCGAAATTCAAATTTTCTTGGATCAAAAGAGAACAAATCTAACTTAGAGATTGTAGATATTGATGATTCTTATGGTTATAATTATGTAAATACATATTTGTTCTTGTCGCGAATCATATTTTGATCAAGATAAAACCTGACACTGGCCTGCAAATTGCAAAAGACGCGACGCAAGATAATTAGAATTTCACGGGCTACCACTACCCATTCACCTGGAACTTCCAGGTGAAAACAGTCGGCAGTGAATAAACAAACTATTATCACAACCATATTTATTAGTATGTTTGGAAATGGCAACACTTGCAGATATCATGGTGCCCGTGTGCACACACGTACGAGTGACATGTTTCGAAGAACGGAAGAAGGCAATTGCAAGCGTTGACGCGTGTCGGCGACAACCGACGATTGCAGTTAGTTGCCTTTGTCGTCGATGCATGTCGCTAACGCTGTTTTTTGGTAAGAGCAACAATTCAAGTGCATAAAATTCTATGTGAAATTTGTACGAAGTATTGAAAGGAGATTACTTAAAGATTTTTATAAGGAGCCTGACAACGTCGGGCTATTTTCAAAATGGCGGCCACGCATGATACCTATATGTATAAATCGATAGCTGACATCAATGCAAACAGATAATAATAATCACGTGACTCAATCATCAACTTTGATCGATAATATCTCGGAAACACTACGGGGTTTGGTCTTATTATATTATTTTCAAAATGGCGCGACAACATGTAGGTCTGCCACGGATCTTCAAACCCCTTTGGACAAGAAAACGTCTGTCGGGTGAGCTAGTTTAGAATAAAATAAATAAAAACAAAATCTTCCCAACACCTTTTATTTTGCCATCACTTATAAAAACATTTCAACTTAGTAAGTATTAGAAAAGTTATAAATAAAGCAGTTTACTCAACGCAAACAAATGAACACAGATATTGCACCAAGAATAATTGTGCGGGCATATTACATACACTACAAAATATACAAAAAAACATCATACTTTTAAAAATAAACGCTTTTTAATGCACTGTAAACTTCACTTCATTCTCTACTTCCACACTGTAAATCGGAAAATTAAATAAACTGTAGCAGCCATTAGGCTACGTACACACAGGTGGCTTGCTTAGTGCCTGGAGCCTAGCGAGCACATGAGAGGGTAGATAAACGGAACAAAGCTTCATTAGAACGTGCAAAATTGTTACCAATTTTGGTAGGGTTGTCACAATAGGTTATGACAAATTAAACAAAACATTTGTGTTAAATAGTTCTATTATTCAGTATGATTTATATTATATATAATACTTTGCGAAATTGCGAATTACTTACTCTAATAATTTTCTTTTTATAATTCTTGTTTTTTAATCATTTAGGTATTGTTTCTTTTAATGGTGTGGTAAGTTCGGAATCTAACATATAGTTTTTCAAGTAATCTAACGGGAAACACTCACATGGCATTTCAAATTTACAATCTTTACATATGTTTAAGTTTTTTTTTGCCAACACTGACAATATTTATTTCAAGATCGAAATATTCGTGGGCTATCCCAAGAATATTTCGATCAATGAAATAATAGTCGATCGATGAAATAAATATTGTCAATGTAAAAAATAAAAATATATCATCCTTTAACTATTTAAAGGATGATATATTTTTATTTTTTCTGGTATTATTCATACACACAGTACAATAAACAACCATTATGAGTTATAAAATACCACGTTTTTACATTAAAATATTCGAAGTTGCAACTAACAAAACAAACAACGTGCGTCGCACTGACCCTGAGACTGTCAACTGGCTGTGCCAGCGTAAACCGGTTTTTTCCAGTCTCGCCCCGTACGCGACAAGCGGGCACGCACACATGCCCCGCGTGCTTGTAGTAGTGCAACCGATTCGCGCGGTTGTCGTAAGTTTTGTCTCTGTTCCGTTTATCAACTCATGTGCAGGGTCTGTCAACTTTGTTCTACGAACTGTATGTAGGTGGGCTTGAAAACAAGAAAAAGACAACGCCATCAGAGTAAAAGAGATGAATATATAATGTTGCCACTAAAAAAACAATTTCGTATTTTCCATAATAATGAGCTTATTATTTGATTTTTAAAATAAATTACCCTTGAAAAAACCTTTAGCCAATATTCTGATATTACACAAATATATTTCATTGAGGAATATAACATAATATGTAATTGATTATTACATAATAAAAAAATTATATGGAGGATAATGTGTGGAAACACTAACGTCCGCACGTCATTATTGATTATGACTAGAGATGGGTCGGATTAGGTAAAAACGATACCTAATCCACCTAATCCTAGTATTTAAAAATACCTAATCCATTTACCTAATCCGAATATTTATTCAATATAGCCGCTGGCCTGTTACCGATATTATGTATCGTATGTGGATTGGGTAAGAAATATTCGGCATGGAGTATGGACGTTCCGTTTCTGATATATTGAGGAACGGATTGTATTTCGTTTTTTATGGGCAAACGTAACGACGACGTATATTCGTTACGAGATACATCGCTAGAGCACTAACTAGTCCAGTGGTATCCTACATAGATGGCGCTGGCGGCAGTGCTAATTAAACTTGAAACTTATTCCCTAGACATTAAGGTACGAAATATCTTCTGTGTAGACTGAGTACGAATATTTTGTGCCATACCTAATCCTCGACGCTTTGGATTAGGTACGGACTCGCATCGAAAAATACCTAATCAACATACCTAATCCAATATTTATGCCTCACGTCTAATTATGACATTGACCGTTGACGTCACAAGAAAAATGTCTGCCGCCGCTTGCGCACCATTTTATGTTGTACTTGTTTATTTGTAATAAATAAACTAGTTCCATTTAATTCTACAAACATTGATAGCGTTGAGTTGAGTTTGCTCCTGCGTTCCTGTGTTTTGGTGAAATTAAGTGTGTATTTGTGAGATATAGACTCGGTGTTGAGACAGTGACTCTTGTTTGATTTTGTGTTTAATTTCGCGATGAGTTCGCAGTCAGCAGCAAAATCAGTCATAATATAATAATTAATCTGTTATTTAAATTATAATTATTCACATGCTAAATAAAAAAGTCAAGTACTAATCTTTGTTTTACTAGACTGCTCTGTATAGATAAATTTTAGCATTTTATGTACAAGTACAGTGTGTTTCTCGATAGTGATTGTTGATGTCAATTATTGCTGAGCAAAAATTGGCCATCTTGTAGGACACTATCGAGAAACGCACTGTACTTGTGCATAAAATGCAATACAAAGTATCTATAAAATGCACTGTAGTTCAAAATTCGCGCCCTAGCTTCTACTACTTAGTTTTCGTGGGCGGAATATAGATGGCGCCAGTCGGTAAGGAAAAATTTCCTCCTAAAATTTGTACGGAGCAGTTATTCTTCCCTCTGTAGGGTATATATGTTCTGTGCTCATGTGCTAGCGCGTAGCGAAGTGAAACGAACGCTCTAAAATCTTCGCAACCGGCTACACTATGTAATCGCCTAGCGTGTATTGTAGGATGTAAGTCACTAGGCTCTAGGCGCTAAGCAAGCCACATGTCAGTGCGTACGTAGCCTTACAGATTGTGAAATAGTATGAAAATGGAAAAAAAATTACATTCCTTCAACCTAAAATAATAAATGTCACTGTTTCACTTAAAACTAAGAACCAATTTATTTTCACTCAGAGAACTTTTCATATTTTTATTTTTTTAATCTGGGATTGTATTAAAATATTTCCCAGAGTTTCTAAATAAAAAGGTTCTTTCCATAATTACCCTTTGGTGGCTAGTGAGGGGGAAGGGGCACCAACGTGTTTGAATACAATCTTGGCCAACATACCGACAGACATACAGAACACTAGACCTGCTGGCATGAACTTCCTGCCAGTGTAATACCTGTAATTAAGTAGAAAAAAGTTATTAGTTCATATTTCCTTTGGCAACATAGTGCACATGCGGCAATACAGTTGCAGAGCAAAAAGGTTATTGTCTTTAAGTAAGGTCAAATGGATTCATAGTGTGCTGAAAAAGATGTTACCTTTTGAGCATTCCACATCTATTCTATATCGAGTTGAAATTTATTAGAAAGTAACAGATTTTTATATGGTACCGTGTGCATATAAAACAAAATCAAAATTAATTATTCAAACTAAGCTGACAATCTGCACTTTTAGACAAAATTACCAACAAGTGAGTCCTCCAACATGCCCGCCATTCACTACTTTAGGAAGCGGTCAAGGGCGGGCGTGCTTTAACTGGGAAAGTGTTCAACAAACTCAGCAGCACAGCTGTCTGTTCAGTTAAAATATACCATTAATAGGTCCTAAGTTGCTTTTGACTTAATAACTAGTTAGTCGCTGAGATATCCTAGGGCAGTAATTAAGGAAGGAATAATTACCTGTATCCCATAATACCTCCAAGAGCCGATGTTGTTCCTAACATAAGTGTGTAATTTGAGGGGTCCTGACTCAGCTGGTATGCTCCAACTCCTGAAAATGAGAGAGAAACCATTAAGTGTTGGATTTATTCTCTCATGACGTTTTAATGACTGATGTTAGCAATTTTTTTTTAAGACTTCATAACTTTATGCGGAGTACTCAGGCAGGTGCCAACTTATTTTGTATCAAACTGCATATAAATTTATAGTATTACTGTGATAGTTAAAGCTTCTTACCTAAAATTGAACCGAATATGAGGCCAGCTCCCAAAGAAGGTATGGATCCTGAAAAAAGAGGGAATTTTCTTATAAATGTAAAAATGGAATTCTTCTTAGCGTATCAAAGGCATAGACAAAAAGTTCAAACATCTTTGGCCCAAAAATCAGCTGCGCCAATCTGGTCACTGACGCAATCATAAGATCATCAAGTGCACAGGTGAGAGGGCAGGCGGCGCAGGATGGAAGGTGGGCCATTGTCGGTGGGGAGGTGCCGCATACGCACTTGAGATCTGAGCCTTCCGCAAACCCTAATCTGTGGAGATTGTCTTTGCTACGTCCGACTTGTGTACAAAGTCTATTTAGAGATTTCCAAGTTGGTAGTAGACCAGGCGCAAAGCTCTCAAAAAGCAATTGAAAAGATATTAAAAGAATTGTTTTAACTAAACACTTTTTCTTTCTTTTGAGTTATTTATATTGACGGTACATCTTGTTTCTTTTCAATTTATCCAGCCACTATATCACTAGAAAACTACACAATTTTTTAACACAGTTAGTGCAAGGAAATAATAAATAATGGTAATTATGATCGAACAATACTTGTAAGACAATTGTAAACTTCATGTGCATGCAGGTGTTATATGTACGTAATGTAAACATGGCATTCAATTTAAATACAATAGCGTTTTCAAAGTTTAAACCTATACATTGGACATAATTGAGTGCTTGTGGTGTCTTATCTTGTAGTTAATTTATTATCTTTTGACCTTCTTACTAAATAAAAACCCTCTTACGTCAAAACTACAGTTTTTGAGTCCTATGACATCACTAATCATGCTTTAGGATAGGTATGTTTTGAAAATAAGAATGGAAAAATAACTTGTAGCAACAATTTATTGCTATGGAATCTTCCAGAACAATTTAGTAATAATGTGTTGAGATTGAGTATGACAGTAGAAAGAAGATACTGGTTGTTAACAATTTAAAAAGAACAAAAATAAAAGTTCTTTTATTACTTTGCTAATAATAAATTTCTGAAGAACCCCTAGCATGGTTTATATCTGTGGTACCATACTAGCAACTTGCATAATTAGCTTATAATGTTTCCACTGCTAGGACACATGCCTCCTCTCTGTGAGAGGGAATAGACCACGCAAGCAGGTGCGGGTTGGTAGATGTCACATGTCTTAAAATTTTTCGTTCTACGACATGCTGGTTTGTTCACAATGTTTTCTCCTTCACCGTTTTGAGAGAAGTGGTGATAAAATTATTCACACAAAATAAAGCTGGGTTGGAAGGAACAACTGGTAAGTCGGGGTCGTTATCTGCTCTTAATTGCTATGCTTAAAATGGCATTTCAATCAAACCATGAAGTACTTACAATTTATTTATCTTTTAGTACAAAAATCCTTAATAACAGTATAAATACTGTGATTATCATCAATAGGTAGCTATAAATTTTGAGCAAACAAACATGCATTATAAAATTATGTTTAGAAAATAATTTCAAATAATTATTATTACTGGCACAAAATTTTAACAAGTGAGTTGGAGTCGCCACTTTTGATTCGGTTAACATATCCGCTTCCACCTATTGGCTAGCCCGCAAACACGTAAGAAAGATATATATTTATCAAATTGATTTTCAACTGATTACATAAAAGATAATAGATACACATATAAGTTATAAAAATATTTCCAATCTTTTCAAATGATTGCTCGAATCTACTTGCTATACATTAGATGTTTTCTTTTTTTTTTAATTGTGCGAAGGAATTCCTAAAGCTATTATAAAAAACTAACCTGCTTTAGCATAACCCATTATTCCACCGGCAGCGACGCTGGCGGCGTAAGCAAAACTCAAAATATCGACGCCCATTTTCTTGATTTTAAGCTTAACTTAAAACAATTTTAAGTTTTATTACTTTTCGAGTAACTAAAATCTGAATTATAATCAACACAAGCGCTATCGGTCAGCTGAGTTGAAATATCCTGTGTCCTGTGTAATGTATTTCTGTCAAGTTCCTTCTTTCCTGTGGTGTTCGTATCTTGTCATTTTGACTTTGTCATTGTGGTCAATCACAACTGACAGCTTAACTTTATAGAGGCGCTCTCATTGACTTTAGTTTTAGTTGATTTTGATTTACGAATGTTTTTTTTTTTTTTTGAATAATAAATTGATCTTTAATTTTTAAACAAAACATAACTTACATTAACCTGTTTTGACCAGTCCGTCTGTTCTTTCGTCCGGCCATCCATTCATCCGTCCGTCCGCAACATAGCTCAGAGACTCTTAGTACTAGAAAGCTATAATTTGGCATGGATATTAATCACACCGACAAAGCGGTTAAATAAAATTTTGAAAAAACATTTTTTTAGGGTACCTCCTCTACGCGTAAAGTGGGGATGTTCTTTTTTTCTCGTCTAGGTACTCCATGGTGTGGGATATCGTTGGCTAGTTCTTTAAAAAATATTGGTGGTTTGTGAAAACCTTTTTTCGATTCAGGGATCCGTTTGTCAAATATTAAGGTTTAAATTGCTAATTTTTGTTATTCAGTAGACGGTTTTTATCGATTTTCTCATAAAATTGATTTTTACACATAAGAGGTCTTAAAGTCGCAACGACGTAATGGTATATCGTGGATTTTGCTTTGCAGGATCGTGCAAAGTCAATAAATTAGCAACAGTGATACCCAAGTAAAAAGTAATTCTGGTATGGTGGATTTTACACTGTATTACTCGTACGCAAAGTCAAATAGCAGTTGTCATGAAAACCTTTCCTGCGCGAAGTGCGAATAGGGAAAAATCCCCGCCAAAAGCATTGTGGAAAAAGAGGTCAACTTCGGTATAAAAGTAATTGTCGGATTTACCGATAAGAAAAATTGGCATCTATGCAAATAGGTGCCAAAGTAAGATTAAAAGCTCATTAGGTTCCTCTTTTGTAACCGTTGAAACTTAAGTGTTGAAAACTTGCCAAGTTACAATACAAACTTTAGCATTTCTTTCAATTCTATAGAACTTAGCAAAGACAAAGACATTTATTCGTCGGATATGGTAGATACAAAGTATACAACATGTAACGTTAAATGCGCAAAACCTGAAAATAGTTTGATCAGAATAACAAGCAGAATTAATTGAACCACTTTTTAATATAGGTCACATTTTTCGAAAAACCTTCATTAAAAACGTTGCCGTGTCTATTTATTAATAGGTCAAGCAACCCAATGTCAGCGCGGTGCAGCGGCCCGGTGACAACCCCTCCCTCGATAAAGCGTCATAGCAGACGCAAGAAACGATCAGAATGTCCAGTAAAACTAAAACAACACATAAAACCTTTACTTTTTTTTAATGACTTATTTTGTCTGTGAAATAAGTCAATTGAATTAAAAATCAGTTGGGGTGTCTGAGCTTTTGCACATTTAACGTTACACGTTGTATAAGGGTAAGTTCGTTCGTGACACATCCGCCGCTAATAGCGACATACGAATATTTACAATGTGAACCTAACGTACACGTGGATATAACAACCTACCTATTCTACTTATACTCTAATAAACGATACAGCACCCATTTAGATCTCAACTCTTTTATCAGCGAAGCCGACAACCCCAAACATTCATCCTAATACGGATGAGACTGGGTCATGTCTGCTCTCCAGCCTATCTTGCCAAACTTCATATCATTGATAACCCCATTTGCCTGTGTGGCACAGACGTAGGCGACTTAAATCACATTTTTTTTCTCCTGTCCCTTATATGACCGTTCATCCTTTCTCAGTAACCTCTTGTCCCTCAGTACTCCTTTTCCTACCTCAATACTTTCTTTACTTTGTACAAATAGCTTTCCTGTATATAAATGTATAGTCTCATTCATTACTTTTAATAATATTAAGTTATAACTTTTAGTGATTGTATATATTTAGCTAATTACTTTATTCGTTGTAAATACTGATCCTATAGATACTATCACTAAATCCCACTGAGATGGGATATAACAGGAGATGCCCTGTTATTCTATACACGGTTGTAGGTAGGTGCCAGAGCAGCCATCTTTGTCGCCAAGTTTCGTGGTAGTTCAGCTGTCAAATGGTTGTTTATTTTTTGTATTATTGAGATTTGCGAGAAAATTACGAGGACTTTACCTTTTAAACTGCATGTAAATGTTGAAAAACAGCAATTCAACATGCCTGTGTGTTGTATTGTGAAGTGTGGTGCAAGGAAGAATGAAAATCAACCTCAACTTTCTTTGCACAGGTTAGTAGCCGGTTTTCATGCAATAACACATACAATAATAGACATTCGATGATATAATTGTAACGCGATCATGAATTCATGGCTAAAGTATTGATATTTGGGTGAATTTCCGTATAACAGACCTTTTTATTATTTTGTTAATTCATTCGTTTGTTTACAATAATATGTCATAATAGAATAGTGTTGTACCGTTGCCTAATAGTTTCCGGAACTAGTTCCTCCGCTGGAACGATATCGGTATATTCTGCTATGTTAACATAAATAGTCCTGCGTCTTATTAGCTCCGATTGACCTTGCTAGGTCCGGCCCGTGGTTCACAGCACCAAAATCAAAATATTTTCTTTCACATAAACCTACATGGGCACTCACTTCACTTTGAAGAAAGCTGTTTCAATAGAACACTTGATGTAATGAGATTACATGATACCTCTGTTCCCACAGCATTTTTGGTAAATGTGTATTAAAATGATTGATTAATAATAGCCTGGCCGTTTGGCCTGAAATAAATAAATAGATATATACTAATTACATATATAAAAATAATAATAAATAAATAAATCATATTCCACAACTTTCACACAACGCCATCTAGTCCCAAACTAAGCAGAGCTTGTGCTATGAGTACTAATTATAAAGTATGTTTATCGAAAATAAACTAGGATACGTTACTATAAAGTAGGCAACCTTAGTTAGAACGGACTATAAGTTAGTATACTATATTATGATCCAAACGTGATAACTAGTACGACTCGTATTTAGTATCGATACTCGTTATAGTAACACCAATGTTCCTTGATTGATACAACCCTAGCAATGGCAGCCATTTTTTGAGACAATATGAGCTGTAGGTAGGCACCCTTTTTTCGTAGGTATTTCCAGTCCATATATATATGTCTATGCTAAATCCCGATATAATTAATTCCGTTATCCTTTTTCGTTTCCCTACCTTTTTTCCCTTTGTAATATAAGATGAAAACGTGACACTGGCTGAATGCACAAACCGTGCGAAGCCAAAAAAAAAAAAAACCCCAATCATTGTGATCCGTCACAATCACAACCTTTACTCATTCCCGCCATAAAAATATGGCTAGTGATGAGAACACTATCCGCATGAAATATTTCACGTGCACATCGTTTCGTAGGTACTTTTGTCCATTATAAATCCATTAACTATTTTATTTCCGATTTATTTCTTTTGTATACTTCAATAATATATCTTTCGCACCTTTATGCTAAATTTCGAGTTTCAACTTGATTCAGGGAATGGTTAAAAATCGCGCTCCACCCGCGGCAACGTGGCAGGGTGGCAAGGCCAATCTAAGAAATTGCTTGCAGAAACATCACAATTTTAATGTGGCAATTAAGGGTCATCCCCACTTTTACATCCTAGATTGTCCCTGTGGCAGGTGTGTGAGTAGGCCCCTTACTCATGTTCTAATTTTTTTATACTTATAGTGCGTTTTTTAATCCCAGAGACTAATCTGACATTTAAGTCTTGTGTTTGCATTTGTTTTTAGTATAAAAGGTTGACATTACACCTATCACATTAGTCTCTGGGATTAAAAAACGAACTAGGTATAAGTCTTACCAATTTCATGAAAAATCCTATTGAAGTTAGGCTATTTTGGTTACTTTCCGCTCTCCGACAAGATTTTACTGTGTATACTGAGAATCAAAGAATACTTAACCCGTGAGAAGGCGCGCTATGAGCAATTTGCTCACACAAAAATCTAATTCAAAAATTTTTTGTCTTTCCCATGCCACACCAATTCAAGCACTTAAGTACCTTCCTAAATATTCACCCCCTCTCCCCTGACGCAATTCTCGATCCGCTCAGTGGCGTTGCGACCGCGCAGCAAGGCGTTTGTGGAGGCCGTGTACCAACGTGCGGCAATTTGCTCATCACGCGCCCAGCAATTACTTTGCACCGAACATGTAAAATACATGTGTTCAGTGTGTTTCGAGAGGCACATTAGTGTAGATTTAATGGATGAATAACACTTTTTAGTTTTTGTTATGGAACAGTTTTTATTGTGATTTTTATGAAACGTGCCAAAAAAATTAATTAATACTAGGTTGTTTTGTTATTTGCGTTAGAAGTTGCTATTATGTTTAATAGTTTTGATTAAAATACTTGTTTTCTTACTTACTAAACCTTGTGTTATTTATTTAAATACATTATAAGCCAATAAATATAGAAACACTAAGAATATAAACATTTATGATAGTGTGAGCAATTTGCTCGCACGCGCCTACTCGTGTAAGAAAATTAGGCGCGCCTTCTCACGGGTTAACGACATGAAGAGGTCTATAGTTAATAATAATAATAATAATAATTTATTGGCATAAAAATGTGTACAAACAAAGTGAAGCTCTGACTCCTGCGCTAGGTAACAATACCTGTGTTACAGGAGCCAGTGTCTTCTCCCAATCAGTAGGTTCTGGGTTTTATGCAATATACATCGTTTATATTTACTACAGACAAAATTAGTAATTAAAATTTTTGAATTGTGGTTACATTATTAAAGTTAGTTATTAAATTAAATTATTAAATGTGTGATTATAATAGTTATTAAATACATTACAAAAAAGAGCAGTAAAAAATTATGATAACAATTGATTTATTATATTGTCGTTAAACTTGTGTTTGAGTGTGAGTGTGAAGAGTAGAGAGTGTGTTTAATGTGTTGATGTGTGGAGTATGGTGGTGTGTGAATGAAAGTTAATGAGAGGGTGTGTACGTGGGTAATGTGTGATCTTGTTGAAGTTTTGTAATTAGATATATACCTATATTAATATGGATTCTGTTTCACTGTATTCCTAGTGTCAGTAGCCATGACTTAGTTTTAGTTTTGGCTTCCCTTATTGTAAGAGGATTAATAGACCTCATCATGTCGTTAATTATTGTTCAACCCTGACCTCTTCATGTCGTTAATTATTGTTCACCTCCAACGTAAAAATATTCTTGCCTACTTTATATTTTTACATAACATTTTTGCTCGGGCTTCAAAAATGACTAGCTGTACCGAACTACTTGTGTTTTGTGGGAATGTGCGTGATTAAGAACAGTCCTGGAAAACCCGGGAAGCCCGCCTATCTTCATTGTTGGTCTGGCGCGGGCGTCCCCTCTTCTTACTTCTTAGATCAGTCCACTACTACATCTCAAACATGGCTCCAAAAAATTCGAACAAAAGTAATACCTAGTAGAAAGAGATGTTATGGTCGAATCAATTCAGTTACGGGGCGGAGTTTGAAAGGAGTCTGCCAAGTTTGCATAGGAAAATGGCCCTTACCGCACAAGCGCCACCTCACGGTGACGTAAACTAGGGGGTATACTGCCTCGAATGCAAAAAGAACCATTGTTCTAAGTACATGGGAACATTGTCAAAATAGCCTCCAACGTTACATTTAAGTTTATCGGAAAAATAGTTTTTCGGCCCTCGGCCATTTATAAACCTAACAATCTGACTTTCGATAACGTGAGAAAGTTAGATATAAATAAGCCCTATCGAATGGTGCATTGCAATCTTTGGGGAAATTTCACTTCACTTGTCACTTTCTGACTGAGCTAAGCTGGGCTCAGCCCGTATGGACTACTTTGTTTGTTGATATCATCAACGCTCCCTATCACACTCGTTGTTACCTCCTGCACTTCACCTCCTTCCTCCCTTACTGAGTTCAGAGGGGAAAAAGGAAATAATTTCCACTGGGAACTGGGACGGCTGGAGCACACAACCTCTGTGTTCATGTTGAGGGGCAGTTTTCAGCAAACTCCTTTGTGGCTACGTCCACCACCGGTAGCTAGTTACCTAGTCCCATAGGGTAAAAAGGAAATTAGTTCGTTAATCGTATTCGACAGGCAAGCGTATTGTATGATTTTGAAAATATATTATGTTTATGCAGATGCAGTCTAAACCACCTGCTAGAGAAAGCCCTGCGATAGAAAATTTAATATAATGCTAGTGTTACACTAGATCTTTGGACTGCATTTAGCAGCTGTGTGAAAAAAGTGGTGTAAGTAAAATATGCCTTAGTCTTTAGTCAGCTGTCAAATGTCATTCATAAAATCGTGATAGAATAATTACCGAGAAAATAATATGAAAATTACTTGAAATTCTAGTTTTGCTGACTCATTATTCGAATGCCATATCTTCGGCAGCCAACAAAATAACTTTACAAACATGTTGTCTCAACCACATTGAGCGATTTCGTCATACTTTGCAATACGTCTCAGATAAAAGTTCTCCAGCTGATTGTGTATAAAATTATGAGTTTCCTCGTGCAAGGCCAGTATTCAGTCGTTCACAGTTGCCGATAGCGGTCGGCTGCGCGTTCGCATTTCAAATATTGCGCTTGAAGTATTTTTTGTGTGTGTGATATTGGCCGGTAACCTTGGCTAAGTGTGAGGCGAAGTACCTATCTCGAACAATTAAAAAAGTTAATCTATTTGGCCACTATGTTGAAGAGTGCGTCTAAAGTGACAATTAATACTGGGAATGTGCTGAACTTGATCGATATCAAGAAGAAGGCAGGTCAAAATGTAACAGAGGAGGTTAGTATTTTTTTAATTTCAAGGATAATAATATAGTACGGTTGGTTGTGTAGCAGTGTAACTAGTCTGTTGACATGACATTCTTACTTACATCATAAAACTGCTACTCAAGTACCATAAACCGCTGTTTTTGTCAAAAATATCCTACCTACATTTGAGATAATACTTTATATCTTAAGACCTATTTGACTTAAGAACATTTTATATCCTTATATATGTTCTTTTTTAATCAGTAATTTTACTCCCAATCCCAATTAAATTATACATCCTGTTGCATTCAACTGATTCATAAATGCCTCTCACAATATAATTACTGAAGTAAATTCTATTTTTGAAAACATCTTTGAGACTGGCATTATCTTAAAAGTACAGGACAGCCTTCCAAAAATACAGGCAAGATTCATAATTAAAAATAAATTAATTTATTAAATGACCGCTTACCAATGAAACCCACTAATTAATATTATTCTGTAAGCGTTAGCACAATGTTAGTTATAGCCTATTGTTACTAAGATTAATGAGATTTCTTTTAGTGCTAATAATTTTAGTTGCCATGCAATACAGATGCTTACTATGTTTACATTTGTTAAATATACCAGTTGCTTGATGTAAAATACTGGTACTCAACTGCATCCGTTTAGACTGGAAGCCAACCCCAACAAAGTTGGGAAAAGGCTAGCAGATATGACAATGAAATATACCTAAATAAACCACAAAAAAATAAATAAAGACAGTAACTTAGAGGGTAATGTAGTGATAAAAGAGGATCTAAATATGATTATTTATAACTTAAATAATCACAAATAAATAATTAAACTTTATTGCTAAATGGATTACAAAGGTTTTACGTTGGCCCCAAACTAGGCAAAACTGTTCCTTGGGCACTAAAATCTTGAGTCAAATACTCTTTAATGTAGACTTTTTTTATTTATGCACCAAATAACTTTATTTTTAAATGTAGTGATAAAGATTAGCAGAGTATGCAAGTACATTCTAATACAATTATTATTGAGATATCATTACATTTTCCATTGAATCTTCTTTGACTTTTTAGACTTACTTATGTCAAAGCTTTTTTGTTTTGTTTTTTAATTAATATAATATGTATATTTTAGAAAATGAAATGAAATTTTCTCACTTGTAATTGGTCTATACATCAGAAATATACTGTGGGCTTACTTACCTATTTTAAATAAATAAGTAAAACTTCATTTAAAAATCCTCCTTAGGAGTTAGGCGGTTATCACACTGCACCAGATACTGCTCAGTGCTTGGGCTGCTGTGATGTTTAACTTTGACTGTAAAATCTTGTTTGTATACAAAAAGTGCAGGGCATAACATACCACATTGACACTGCATCTCCATGTGGTCTATTGTCTAAGTTAAAAACCGCAGCACTACACAACAGACCGGTTTCCGGTGCAGTGTGATAACCACCTTACCCAGTTACATGAACAGTTTACTAAATACATTTCTACTACATTTTATTCAATATATAAACACTTAGATCCGTTTTAAAATTAATATACAACATTATTTTTAGTATATGGAAAACCTGAAACATGTATCTAGTATTTGTATGTAAAGAATCTATGTACAAAATTTCAAAACTGTGTCATGAAAAATCACAAAGTTATAAAAAAGTGGGTTACCACAAACCGGCTGTGACGCCTGTGACCTGTGTTGTGCGCATATGATTGCGGATATGTACTTAGTGTCGCTCGGTGTCCAACTTCTTACCTTTTTTAAATAGTTTTGGGACAAAACATAACATGGTGTAAAAATGATTGGAATTGATTCAGTTACTTATTCTGAACGAACTATATTCAGGTTTGCAATAACTAAAAATAATGTTGGATATTTTATCTACAATAATGAATGAACTTCCTTTATTATTAATTGTTGAGATAAGGAGCTTCATGTGGTATTTTCTATTTTTGTGTACTTTGTCATAGATAGCTAGATTATCATCATGACTGGCAAGTTTTTGAATGTTTCCTTATCATTATCTTTAAAGCCATGGTAGAAGTTGCTTCTTCAGTCGTGGGTTCGATTCCCACCAAGGACAAATGTTTGTGTGATGAGCACGATCATTTGTTCTTTGTCTGGGTGTAATTTATCTATAATATATGTATTTAGAAATATATATGTATGTTTATCAGTTGTCTAGTACTCCTAGCACAAACTCTGCTTAGTTTGGGACTAGATGGCGATGTGTGAAAGTTGTGGAATATTATATTATATTATTATTAATATATTATATTATTATTAAAAGGTTCTTTATGAATGTGTGTTAAAAATTTTAACACTTTTTACCAACCTGCACTGGTACTGTGTGGTGGATTAAGGCCCACTCCTTCTCACCATGAGGAGGCCTGTGTCCCAGCAGTGGGAACATTAGCTGATTATGCATAAAAAAACTAAAGTCATTCTGATTTCACATGTAAATAATTACATACTATTTATGTCATGTAAATAATAGTTTGTTGCAGTATTTGATCCCAATCAGCAACACTATTGCCAATTGTAAAATATCACAGGGATATTTTTATATTTCTGCAAAAAGTTACCCAGTTGGATTCCTAACTGAACTTTAAACAAAAATGGCAGCTTTAATTAACTCGTAAATTAAACTTTAAATGGTTCCTTTGAGTACTTTGCTCTAATTACGCTTTTTGTTTCAGTGTTCGCCCCACCCCCTCACCTAAAATATTCATAATGTACTGTCCTGTATATATTATAATATAAAAAAACTACCTATGTAGTTAGGTTATATACAGGCAGTTGCTCCATGTAAAGTAGACTATGTTACATGGAGCGACTGCATCTGGTTAGGCTAGAAGCCGACCCCAAAATATTGGGAAAAGTCTAGGCAGATTGATTATATTGTATGTATATTAGTATAGATGAAGCATTAATACATTCATGTTTTTCCCGATATCCAGTCATAGAAAATAAAAATAAATATTTTTCCTTAAACACAATAAGTACCTATTATTCATAAATATTATGACATTTGTTTGAATGAATGTTAACTAATGGCACCTTGTGATTAATTATTTATTATCCTTTCCTACAATACATTATGGTAGGTAAATTTATTCAATAAGGTTAAATAGTAACATACTTTTTCTTAATCATAGGTAACTAAGTACTAGACAAAGTAACAGAAAAACTAAAATGTTTGACTTGAAGATGTAAAAGAAAAATATATTAAAAAAATATATACAACGTGTAACGTTAAATGCGCAAAACCTGAAAATAGTTTGATCAGAATAACGAGCAGAATTAATTGAACCACTTTTTAGTATAGGTCACATTTTTCAAAAAATCTTCATTAAAAACGTTGCCGTGTCTATTTATTAATAGGTCAAGCAAGCCAATGTCAGCGCGGCGCAGCGGCGCTGTGACGACTCCTCCCTCGGTATAGAGTCGTCGCAGACGCAATAAACGATCAGAATGGCCAGTAAAACTAAAACAGCACATAAAACCTTTACAATTTTTTAAATGACTTATTTTCTCTCTGAAATAGGTCAATTGAATTAAAAATCAGTTGGGGTGTCTGAGGTTTTGCGCATTTAACGTTACACGTTGTATATATGCTAAATTATTTTGAAATGAGAACTATATTTGATTCATATTATTTACTTATATAATATATTTAAAGTACCTATATTTCCCCTCCTTTTTTATCTAGTTTGAAAAAAAAAAGAAAAAACAAGAAAAATCTTTGTAAGTAAGTATTCATATTTTTTTTTACTTACAGCAATATCTTAAAAAAAAATCTCTATTTTAAATTTTCCTCTTTGAGGCTAGAGACCATGATTATGTGATTATTGTGAAAATGAAAAAGATTATATTTTTCATTGTGATATCTCGGGACCCTGGGGTACCGGACCACTGGAAGGAATACGAGGGGCCGAACATGTTCTGAGGTGCTTGAGAATTGGAGAGGTATTCCACGGCTATCAGAACTAACCCAAAGTCCAGAAGATGGTCAAGATCCCTACCAGCACTTACTGGAATACTTCCTTCTTTCGACGCACACGCACCTCCACCTTCCTCCTCGTTCCTTTGAGCACGTTTGCTCTTGCGAATTTCCACTCAAGCCGGCCAATAACGGCAAGAATGAGGTGGGAGCTCTGGTCCTCGTTAGTGTTCACTCTGGGCGTTCAATAAAGGCAAACAAGAGATGAGGGACTTGACTTCTCCCGGGAGATAGGGTTCATGGGGTCGCTACCGCCAAACAACTCGTCACATGCTGCCCTGCGGGTTTCTGTATCTCTCTTGGTCTGGTTCCTCACCCTAGACCTGTAAAGTAAAATCTACTGGCACAAACCTAGAGTTCAAAGCGCGCAAGCCCCACCACGACGTCAATGTAGATATACCATTCTGCATTCGGCCATTTTGGGCATTCGGTCTTATCATTATTATTATTATTAAATACTTAATTAGTACCTGTCTAGCCTAGCCAAGGACAATTTATTTTATGATGAAATACTTTTTGTTTTACCTTGTGCCAGTTTTTATAAATGACTAGGTGTTTTTTTTTATTGGTTTTTAATGTAGCATAAAAAATAATTGTTAGTAGCTGATCAGATTATCTAGACACTGGTGCCGATTCTGTTGTTCACAAACTAAGTATTACTGTGAGTGTGAAGACTATGTGGGTCATTTCTTTTTTTCGGTTTTCCTTCTTAGTTAGTTTTAATCATGATCTGGCAGTTTGAGTCATTTATTAGCGATGGGCGTTGAATCAACGAACTAGTTGAATCAACGTTGATGTCTCTTCAACGGGATTAACGTTGACCGTGTACAAATCAACTAGTTGAATTCGTCAACGAGTTACGAGACAACGACGTTTATGAATTCAACTCGTTTGACGAAACGAGAAACTGAACCCAACGTTTTGTTATTTTCAACGTACGTAAATTATATTTCTTTAACAATAAAACTCCCGCTACGACGCGATAATAATGACAATATTTTGAACTCTAAATAACGAATACAAGATTTGATATTTATTTAGTAATTTGATCAATGTCATTATTTTTTAAAAAAAAGTAAAGGATGACATTATTAATTCTTAAAATTATCATATTCGTGCGCGGAATGAAACGTTTCCGCGCCGGCGGGCCTGTGACTGTAGGTAGTAGGTAAAGTCATCATAAAATGTTATCCAATTTCATTAGGTAAACTGCATAAAATTGTTCGTAAATTAACATTACAATTGCATACGTTAGTAAAAGCGTTTAGGCGTTTATCGTTCATGCAAGTTGACGTTCGTAACACGTTAACTCGTTGACGAAATTAACTAGTTGATCAACTAGTTGACAAACGCAATTCAACGTTAACGTTTCGTTGACGGAAAAACCTTCAACGACCCATTACTATCATTTATGCGGCCTACCCAAATGTCCTTTCATTGGTATTGTTCGTCGAATCGTAAGGCTCCTCAAGTTCTGAGTTGAGCTGCACGATTTTTGACAAATGCGTGCACTGACTGGACAGGTCCGCTCAATCTGTGTGGTTCTTTACTCAAAAGACCATTTCAGACACTAATCTACATGGTCTTCACATTATCTGACCAAGATTATGTCTGGACTTTAAAAGAGACTGTGACCTCTGAGTTTGTTTCGGCCTTTCTTCTCAGAGTAGTCAGATAGGAAACGCCGACCTCATCTAGTTTAAAAAAAAATATGATTGACATGTAAAAGTGTTTGTACAAACCTACTTACAGAAAATAAATCATTTATCATTATCATTAAACTAAATACAAGTTCAGTGCATCTTTCTGTGTCATTAAGAAAAGGACAAAAGGTAAATATTAGTTTAGTCCTGTCAAATTAAGATACTCCATAGATAAGTAATAGACGTGATTAAAAAATTGGCTACTAAAAATACGTCAATTTACGTCAGGCGCTGACTAATTTGACATCACTAAGCTAGTATTTATCTTTTGTCCTTTTCTTAATGAAATAGAAAGAAAAACATGCACTGAACTTAAAAGTTTAGTTTATGAACAAGAGAATCGGCGCCACTAACGTTAGAAATGCAATTTATCAAAAATTTTGTCGAAGTTTTCATAAATTACAACACCGCTAGATTTTATGAGAATATAGGTCACTATATTTTCCCCTTAGGCACCTATCCCACCGGTGGCGATTGACGAGAAGCGAGGAGAACTAGCAACTAAAAACGAGTGGACGAGCAAAGAGCGCGCGACGGCGACGTGCGACATCTCGCTGAGCGAGTACTCTCTTTAATAGCTCTTGTCGCTGCGTAAAACGAGTACTCGCCGCGGGGCGTTGTGGACTGTCAGCGATCAACTATTGATATTATATGATCTCTTTTGCTATCATGGGGACTACAATCTTTTGTACGTTTCTTTGAACGAGAAAATCGTTGATAGCTACTCGGTTCCTCGTCGGCGACGGGGCAGGTGTAGAGAATACAAGCCTGGGGATCCTAATCCCGGGTTCCCGCGATGCCGGCCGTTTTCTGACCCCGAAAACCCCGAGACTGTACTTGGGCAAACTCGGGATTTTCGGGATTACCACTCCTTAAAATCCCGGGATTAGGATACTGGTATTGTATTCTCTAGGCAGGTGCCATAGCATTGATATTTGTTAGTTACCAAGAGATTCATGGTACCTACACATTGTACGTAAGTTGTTTTCTGCTTGTCATGCCCTTAATACAACTGTAGCAACTAAATACTGCCGGTCGATTCTGTAAAAATCTCACCGTGAAATCGTAAGTGAAGTGAGCTTGAAGTGAGCAGTGTCAATAGTGTTAATCCCTAATGACAGCTCACTTCCCGCTCACTTCATCTAAGTTCTCACGGTGAGATTTTTACAGAATAGCACTGCTGGATTCGTTTTTTACAAACATTAAAATCGATGACGATCCAATTATAGTGACTATACTATTTTAACATTCATGCAGTACAGTAGGACCAGTTAGTTAGTATTCAAATACAACGAATGACTTGGCTAATTCTTCGCCATGTAACGATGCGTCATTTCATATCTTTGTGGAACTCTTAAAGTACGCAACCATAACTATATTGTTTATTCATGAAAGTTTGGTTTGAGTCATACTATTATTACCATAATTGATTAACCGGGGTAAGTACTGCTCGTCATATAAAAAACAGCTTATCACAATTCATTGAGGGGTTAAAGGCTCCCTCTTTTAAGGCTACGTACACACAGACGCATTGACAGATAGCTTCCTTAGCGTCTAGTGACTTGCTTAAGCATAGAGCCTAGTGACTTAACATCCTTCGATTACAGGCTAGGCGACTAGCGAAGCCGCCAAGCGCGCAGAACCGCCAGTTGCGAAAATTCTAGAGCGTTCGTTTCATTTCGCTAATCGCAAGGTGACTCGCCAGGTTCTAGGCGCTGAGCAAGCCACCTGTCAGTGCATATGTAGCCTAAGTCAACCTGAGTGGCGAACCACTTGATTCACAAAGATCTGAAGAAGGATCTTGTATTATAGAAATAATACTAGTTCCTTCTTCAGAGCTTAGGTCCTTTTGTCCTTTGGTCCTCACTTCATTCGCTATTAGTCCTTCGATCGATACACAATGACCAGCAGGGTAATTGCGTAACACACTATCAGTAGCAATGGGTTTCATTTTCACAGTTCAACAACATTCATTGCGTTATTTACTTTGTTGAGCAGACACATTTTTCGAACATATGGAGCAATGTATTAGCAATATGCTTCAAAATTATTCAAATTGAGAGTAATGGTGTGACCCACTGACACTTCAGCTTGCTGATTCGATAAACTTTGTTCTCAGCAAATCCAGTTTGCCACATACATATTCGCCTCCCGGGAGGTGATCTGCAGTGGCCTATACAACGTGTAAGGTTAAATGCGCAAAACCTGAAAATAGTTTGATCAGAATAACGAGCAGAATTAATTGAACCACTTTTTAATATAGGTCACATTTTTCAAAAAATCTTCATTAAAAACGTTGCCGTGTCTATTTATTAATAGGTCAAACAAGCCAATGTCAGCGCGTCGCAGCGGCCCGGTGACGACTCCTTCCTCGGTAAAGCGTTGTCGCAGACGCAAGAAACGATAAGAATGGCCAGTAAAACTAAAACAGCACATAAAACCTTTACAATTTTTTTAATGACTAATTTTCTCTCTGAAATAGGTCAATTGAATTAAAAATCAGTTGGGGTGTCTGAGGTTTTGCGCATTTAACGTTACACGTTGTATAAGGAAAGCTCTCAATCGATTGCGTACCCAAATAGGCTGCTGCTGACACCAGCATTGATTGTACAGCAATGATTCAAATTGTGATTGATAGTGTTGTACACAATTAGGGTGTTATTTATGTCCAAATAATCCTATCCAAGTTCTAACTGTTTTAATTAATGACAGGAAATAGCAATACTTTTCCGTAGTGCAAAACATTTTTTTCGGCCGTGGATGCGAATCGTGTTATTTTTCACAGATTGCGACAATCGATAAAATTACAGAACTATCAAGAGAGCTCACAATGTGGTAAACAATATCGCATCGCTATCTAATCAATTTCTAAAGTCATCTAATAATAATACTAGGTACTATAAGCTCTCACGTTCTTCCCCCGGGAGAGGCAGATTCTACAGAACGCCACCTGCCGATCGATTCTGTAAATAATTAAGTATCTCACCGCGACAACTTAGGTGAAGTGAGCTGTCAAAGGTGAAATGACAGCTCACTTCACCTAAGTTTTCACAGTGAGATTTTTACAGAATAGACCGGCTGCTATGATCCTTACCTATTCCTTTTGCTTCGTTTACGTTCATACTGGTCACAAGGTTGCGAGTATCTATTACTGGGTAGATACCTACTGCCCATAGAATTAGCAATGATTTGTTTAAAGACCTCAGAAGGTACAGATATTTTATTTTATTTATTATGGAACAATAAACAGCTACAATATACAACAGCACACACACACCAAGAACAACCACAACAACATTGCTATAACAATCACGTTTAATGATCTAACAAACTAATGATCTAACAACCATACATTTTAAACATTGCTAATGACTTTACTGGAACATAATTGCATCGTCACACACACACATACAAAAGACTCACACAAGCATACATTTTGCGGTAGTTGAACGTTGAAAGATAACGCCGTATTGGATACCTTCCTTCACTGAATGAGTGTGTTACAAACATCACATGAGACAATGTGCCTTTCGATTTAACGTTTTACTTCCTTCCTTACATGATTCTTAAATCCTGCGAAAACGTGCCGTAGGTATGTACATGCGGAAGGAACGTCTTCCTAAGGAGTCCGTTGACACATGCTGAAAAAAACCCAAAAGATGATGTATTGTACAGGTATATTTATATAATATTGATTTGTCATAATCGAGGAAAAAATGTTGAGGAAAACTATGTCCTGTAATGTGACGTGATGTGTATCTACCTATAGAGGTATGACGAACAGCCGGTCGATTATGTAAAAATCTCACCGTGAAATCATAAGTGAATTGAGCTTGAAGTGAGCAGTGTCAATAGTGTTAATCCCTAATGACAGCTCACTTCCCGCTCACTTCATCTAAGGCGGTATTCCTCGAAGCGCACCAACTTTAAACCGCTCCAAATAAAATGCAGCAAAAGTATTCCTCAAAACGATGGTGCGTTTCGAGGAATACTTTTGGTGTGCTTCATTTGCATTTCAAAGTTGGTGCGCTTCGAGGAATACCCCCATCTAAGTTCTCACGGTGAGATTTTTACAAAATAGCATTGCCAGATGTAAAGTAAACTAATCCTCCATCGAAAAGGGAGGATCCTCCTACAAGACGGGTGTTCTGTCTGGTGGGCTGCTGTACGACGGTTGATGTCGGGATGTTGTATACAATATGCTAGTATAATATGCTAGTTGCGTAGTAAACTTGCTAACTGCCCGATGCAGGATTTGGCGTGTCGTCAGTTTGATGCGTAGTTCGCATGTGGCGTTGTAGATGCCGCCACATGCCTTGTGAAAATTGCAAAGGAAGATCTTTTACCATTTTCCTACTTACAGGAAACTAGATTCGTTTTTTGTTTGGGTTAATAGATTGGACGAACCATTAGACGTTCAACCTGATGCAGAAGGGTCGCCAACTCAAGAGCACCTACAGACCCGCATGTCAGTTTTTACCGAAGCATTGACAACCACAACGTCCGCAACCATTTACACTGTTATTCTGCATGACGATGCAAATCAGTATGATCGCCCGGATGAGCCCTTCTGAAAGGAGGAAGTTAGCTCCCTGTGAAAGGAGATCCACTATTGGGACGAAGTTCTTTAACGAAGCTTTTGTGGCTTGCGGTAAGAGTTGACTGGTAGAAATCGTCACATAACGAACAAGCGTTATGCCTCCTCCATGCAACTATGCGAGTATCGTGTAAGGAACTTCATTCCTAACAGGGGTCCCCCGACCGCACACGTATTTTATTATTTCATAAGCTCGTCACTAACAACTTTTATTTCTCCAGCTTTCAGAAAGCATCAAGTTAACGCTAACAGAATGGGGGACCCAGAACGGTGCTCCCGCTCCTGTCCCCATTCAAAACGGCGTTGGTCTCCCAGGAGGGCTCCCCCAGACTTCGCGCCACCATTCTAACTACATGGTGGTATCAGCAGCAGCGGCTGCAACCAGTCCTGAAGCCGTGGTCAACATAACCAGGCCACACGATGACGTACAAAACAAAATGGCGGAGGAAGAACGGAAGAATTTGAAGATAGGCGTCAAGATTTTCATAAATGAAGACAGTACGTCGGCGTTGACAGAATGTTTGGAAAATGGTATGTTGTCTTTATATTTTTAACGACACAAAACCAGAAAAAAGTTCTATTGTAGATTGCTTCTTGGATGTTACACCTTAGAAACAAATGAATGTGTTAGTCCCAAACGCGCGCCGCCGCCACCGTTCCGTTTATAGAACCAGTCATGTACAAAAATGGCATAAAATAGTTTTCAATTGGCGTAGTTATTACGTTTATTGCTCCGGCACACAAACATTTGCTTACGGAACTTGATAAAATGTGACATAAACATAAAGACGCGCTCATCAAATATTTACTTTGATGCGGAAATCAAAGCGAAAAATGGATAAACGTACACATTACCTAAACTAATTGATGTTGAACTGGACGCAAGTCCTAGGATCAACGGAGCATAATATAATACGAGTAGACTGTTCGGGAAATTTGACATGATTTTTTTAGTATGAAGTTTAGAATATGGTACTACCCGAAAAAAGGCAATAGACTCGCTCACTATTGCTTTTGCGAAGGAGTAGGTGAAAATGGCCGTAGGCTTGAAATAAGCAGGTAACGATAACTTGATGGAAATAAAGTGTGTAATCAAATCCTATTTGTCATTTCCACACAAGATAAACGATAAAATCTGAGAGTTAAACTAAAAATAATGTCTATATATGCTCACACACGAGCAGCATGCGTCAACGGCGGAGGTGACTTCAGCCGTCGACAACGTGCTGCTCATTTTTTTCTATACGGTGCTTAAATACACGAACAGCCACCGTGTCAGTGGTACGACTGTATTTCAGATCTTGTTGGTCCAAAACTTCGCCACTTCCACGGCGTCGTCGGTGGTAGCGCACAGGTCTTTGACTGCATGTTTTGGGACACAGAGGGCAGGAGAGAGGGTGAAGCACGGTTTGCGACATAGCTCTACAACATTGACGACTTGACGACGGCGGCCGTCTATGTGTGTCATAGCTATATGCGAATAACTTACCCCGTATATTATTCAGGATATCTTCATTGAAGTTTCTTATTCAATTGACCCGTAACCTTGGCCTTCCTTGACAGCCAGACATTGGCGCCGATTCTCTTGGTTATAAACTAAGCTAAATTTAAGTTCAGTGCATATTTTAAAGGACAGAAGATGAATATTAGTTAAGTCCTGTCAAATTAGTCAGCGCCTGGCGTAAATTGACGTCTTTTTAGTAGCCAATTTTTTAATCACGTTTAAACTTGTCTATGGAGTATCTTAATTTGACAGGACTAAACTAATATTTATCTTCTGTCATTTTCTTAATGAAATAGAAAAAAAAGATGCACTGGACTTATGTTTAGTTTAGTTTGTGAATAACAGAATCGGCACTACTATCTTCAGACGACTGAAAATTACTAATTACTCGAGTTTTTCATCGATTTCAATGTACGACGAAACCCATACAAATACCTACGATGTCGATAACTTACGTTACTCGTTACTTCGTAATACAATTGTATTATTCCCGTCGATGACGTCATGAGTTATACTTTGACAGTTATAGTCATTCAAGGTTTTCTCTTCGTGTTTGCATTTTCAACGAACAATAATACCTGCGTAACACACGATCAATCACAGTCTGAATCATTTTGAAGGATATTGCTATTTCATTGCTTCATGTGTTTGAAAAATTGGCGTGCTTAATAACGTAAATAACGCAATGAATGTTGTTGAACTGTCAAAATGAAAGCCATTGCTACTGTTAGGACCCTTTTCCATTGCAAAATCCCGTTTTTTGCAGGTACGGTTTTTGCAGGATCCCGTTTAGTAGGGGCATCCCGTTTGCGGTATCCGGAAAACAGGATGCCTGTTTGAATATGTATATTTAAACACGTACACTATTAAACGGGAGCCTGCAAAAAACCGTAGCAGCAAAAAACGGAATCTTGCCGTGGGAAAGAGCCCTTAGGGCCCTGTCCCACGGCAAGACCAACCGCGGCAAGCGTAGCTTAACTTGATCGATCGACCCGTGCGGCTGTTATTACTTAGCCACAAGCCCCCCCTATTATCACATAGTAAAGAGAGATAAACCCACATTTGTGTTTTAATACCCCTTATTATACAATAGTTGCATAAATAACTATTAGGTTGTCTCATAAGTTCTTGCCATATTTTATTTTACTCGAATTTTCTCGTATTTAAACTAAAACGAATTCAAGACAGTTTAGATCTTTCTAGTAAGGATGAGTATCTTTTATGGTTAGGGTATAAATAGGCGCGGACGCAACGCAATAATTAGTCTTTAGTGAAAATGGATCAGCGTCAACTGCGAGCTATTATGCTATATGAGCATCGACTTAAAGTCTCTTCAACAGAAACGGCTAAAAAGATTAACACTGCATTTGGACCGGGTACTACTAGCGATCGGACTGTTCGTTTCTGGTACAAGCGTTTTGACACCGGTGATATAAGCTGCGAAGATCAACCTCGCTCAGGCCGACCAACCAACTTCGATGAAGATGCTTTGCGTTACGAATTTGAGCTACATCCAGACTATAGTACGCGCGATTTAGAGAAGGAGCTTGGACAATCCCACACGACTATAGATCGTTATCTCAAATCGATGGGATGTCGCAAAGTGATGTCACGTTGGACACCTCATGCGTTAACGGACCATGACCGGGCCGGGACGTGGCCATTTGTCAAAGTTTGTTACTTCGTCCGCACAGACGAGACTTTCTCAAGGACATTATTACATGTGACGAGAGCTGGATACATTATGAAACTAACACGCGTTATGCCTATTGGATTCCTCGCGGGCAAAACCCATCAGCCCAGCCTAAACTTAATGAACACGGTCGTAAGATTATGTTGTCTCGTTTTCTGGGATTGGCAAGGAATTATTTTCTGGGAACTCCTCGAATCTCATCAGACTATTAACGATAATCTGTATACGCAGCAGCTTTGCAAACTAGCAGAGATGTTAAAAATTAAGCGGCCAAAACGACTTGGAGTACAACTTTTGCATGACAACGCACGACCTCATTGCGCCAAGTTAACACATAAACAGCTGGAGGAGCTAGGATGGCTGACTGTTCCACATCCACCGTATAGCCCGGATCTTGCGCCTTCAGACTTTCATTTATTTCGAGCTCTTAAATTTAATTTAATAGGAAAAAAATTCGAAAAATCTGGAAGTATTAAAATTGAACTTGAAATATTTTTCGAGTCCCAGCCTGCCTCATTTTGGGAGAAGGGTATTCAAATTTTGCTCAGTAGATGGCTGACTGTTGTTGATAAAGACTATATAATTGATTAAATGTATTTTTATTAATAAAAAAAATATTAATAATAATTTGTATTTTAACTGGCAATAATTTATGAGACAATCTAATATTAATGTACCCATTATCATCTTTTTGGGTGTTTTTAATAACACCATTGTTCTTTTTTTTATTTCCAGTATTCACAGCCCTGCACACAACGTACATCGACAACGTGATCCTTGCCTACAACCCCGACACGCACCGTGAAGAAGCCACCGATAACACCAACCTCAAGACCACCTACACCACCAAGGCGTCACCCATCTCCATGGGTAGCAATGGTAAGTTCAGCTATACTGAATTATTCCACACATCACATCTGCCTAGCCTTTTCCCATCTATGTTGGTTTCGGCTTCCAGTCTAACCGGATGCAGCTGAATACCAGTATTTTACATGGAGCGACTGCCTATCTGACCTCCACAACCCAGTTACTGGGTGATACGATACCCTTGGCAAGACTGGTTGTCAGACTTTCGGGCTTCTGACTATCCGTAACGACTGTCAAAGATCTACGAATGACAGCCGGGACCAACGGCTTAACGTGCTTTTCGAGGCACGGAGGGGTCTCGGTATGTAAAGATGGTATGGTATGGTTTGGTTTGGGTTTGGTGGATGGTATGGTCACCCATCCACAGGCCAACCGCGGCAAACGTAGCTTAACCTGATCGATCGACCCGTGCGGCTGTTATTATTTAGCCACGGACCCCTCTTATACTGAATTATTCCACTGTGACCCAAAATAATCCTGTTCATCATGTTGTAGTTATACAACGCGTAACGTTAAATGCGCAAAACCTCAGACACCCCAACTGATTTTTAAATCAGTTGACCTATTTCAGAAAGAAAATAAATCGTTAAAATTTTTTTTAAGGATTTATGTGCTGTTTTAGTTTTACTGGCCATTCTGATCTTTTCTTGCGTCTGCGACGACGCTTTATCGAGGGAGGAGTCGTCGCCGGACCGCTGCGCCGCGCTGACATTGGCTTGCTTGACCTATTAATAAATAGACACGGCAACGATTTTAATGAAGATTTTTTGAAAAATGTGACCTAAGTATATTAAAAAGTGGTTCAATTAATTCTGCTCGTTATTCTGATCAAACTATTTTCAGGTTTTGCGCATTTAACGTTACACATTGTATAGCATATTCAGCCGTTAATGTTTCCACTGCTGGGACTCAGTCTCTGTGAGAGGGAGTGGGCCGTAATCCGCCACGCGGTCCCAGTGCGGGTTGGTAGATGTCACATGTGTTCGAATTTTTGGTTCTAGGACATGGCGGATTACTCACGGTGTTTTCCTTCACCGTTTTCAGAGCTGTGGTGACGAAATTGTTTACACAAAGTAAAGCGCCTGTGTGGGTGCGAACCTACGACCGGGGCCGTTACCACTGGGCCACAACTGTTCTCATAGTAATCTGAAACAGCCAGAACGAAGTAGAAGTAGAAAAAATGTCCGTCTGCATCACCCAAAGGTTGACTAGTAAAAACTGAACCGCTTGAAAAACTGAGTCGCCGTACATTTGTGTGTTTAAAGTATTAAATATATAGGGTGACTGGTAATGGATACTTAAACACATGATTCTAATCATCATTACAAACAACTTTTACTATTGGACCAAAATCCGAAATCGCGAAAAAAAAATCAGCTGTTCCCTACATTTATGTTCGTACGAGTCGTCAAAATGTGGGGAACAGCTGATTTTTTTTTCGCGATTTCAGGTTTGGTCCCATAGTAAAAGTTGTTTGTTGTCATGAGTAGAATCATGTGTTTAAGTATCGATCACTAATTACCAGTCACCCTATATACACGGACTTGAAACAAAACTGGCAAAAATATGGATACAGCGCGCCCGCGCCGCTTAGTGGCGACATTAATTTAACACATGTATACAGTTTCGCGTTTTCGCTTGAACATATTTTAATTTCATAATCCTTAAACGTTACGTATTATTTACTTATTTACAAAAAAAAAAAAATGCATCTTGGACCAACCTGTACCTAAAGAACTGTATCGCACGGGTCATTTGCCGGGGTCACGGATCATAACATCGCATCAATGAAATTAAATCGAATAACGTGCAAAGAGTAGACGAATTGAAGGAGAGAGAGAGAGAGAAAGAGAGAGAGAGAGAAAGGGAGAGAGAGAGAGAAAGAGAGAGAGAGAAAGAGAGAGAAAGAGAGAGAGAGAGAGAGAGAGAGAAAAAGGGAGAGAGAGAGAGAAAAGGAGAGAGAGAGAAAGAGAGAGAGTGATAAAGAGAGAGAGAGAGAAAGAGAGAGAGAGAAAGAGAGAGAGAGAGAGAAAGAGAGAGAGAGAGTGCTATGTCGGCGAGTGGCGCAGGCGGTAGTTTTGAAATTACGAATTATTTTATGTTGTTATAATTTTTGTGATTACTGGCCACTAGCCCTACCCGTATGTTAAATTAACGTCGGCATTATAGCGGCACGTTGTATATAAAACATCTCTGCCTACCTTTTTGGGCAATCCAAGAGTGATTGTATCATATCAACGTCATAGAAAATTTTTTTGTACCCTTCACTCAATCTGGAACTCGTATATTCTTGCTAGGAGACGGGCGTTGGCAACTGCGCCACAGTTCTTAACTTTTGCAGCTGCCATCGTTTGTATCTGTTTAAGACTGTATCTGTTTCTGTTCCAAATAAACGATTTTTATTTTATTTTTATTTTAACGTTCCACCATTTTCTCAACATTCGGGAATGTTCCTAAAATGTACAGCAAGCACCGTGGTTTCTATTTCCGTCCGGTTAAGCAGACGTCAACTTCATAGGTTGAACTGAGAGATGCCATTGTTAAAAAAAAAAAAATGTGTTTCAGTGCGCATGTCCAGCACGGAGGTGGATGCCGACAATGAGGCCGACGCGCGCAAGTGCGAAGCCATCTTGCCCGGGATTAAGATCCTGTGGGATGTGCTCGAGGATTTCGTTAAAGAAGGTAATATGACATTTCGATATTTTTTTATTCCGTTTTCTGTCAAATAGAATTGCCATAAGGGAGATGCGTTAAGTCATCATCATCATGATCTTGTCTAGCCTTTTTCCCACTATGGGGCCGGCTTTCAGTCTAACCGGATGCATCTGAATACCAGTGTTTTACATTGAGTGACTGTCTATCTGTCCTCCACAACCCAGTTACTGGGTATCACGATACTCCTTGGCAAGACTTGTTGTAAGCCAAGGGCGTATTATGGAGTCTGCAACGAAATAACATGGTCGAAGAGATCTTTCTAAAACTTACTTTTTTTTTTTGTACAGGACGCGTCCAGCAACTAGGCGTCGCCGACGTCGGTGGTGGTTGCTTGCGGAAGCTACACGCGTGGGCGCGAGTACGACCCTCCATAGCGCAGATCAACCTAGCTTCCTGCTGTGTAGTTCCACCTTCGCTGCACGCCTTCTGTCGCGCTAATGACGTGCAGCTACTCACCCACGCCGACCCACCTGGTAACTAATATAATAATAATAATAAAGGACATCATTCAAGTGTCGAACAATTTATACCCAAAAATTAAAGTGCCGGCCAGAAAAAAAAAGTATTATTTTCTTATGCGTAATAACATCTTGAGCATTTTTTACTATTACAGCCAAAGCCTAAAATTAACCCCCCGGCTGCTATTTGAGATTGAAAATGTCAAAAATCATATTTTTATAACAATGCATAACATTAAAGAAATACCAACTTTTAATTGAATTTAACACCCTGAACAGGTTTTAACTGTATATTTGTTATTAAAATATGATTTTTGGCATTTTCAATCTCAAATTGCAGCCGAGGGTTCAATGGTACACTTTCGTTGTAATAGTAAAAAATGCTCAAGAGGTCATTTCCCATAAGACAGCAGTACTTTTTTTTTTCTGGCCGGCACTTTAATTATTTGGGTACGAAATGAATGATGTCCTTTAATTTAATAAAAACCTTTACAAAAGGTGTACCTACATGTAGCCAACAGTAATGATGGATCGGAATTAGAATGTTAAGTAGCGACCCGCCCGATCTACATAGGTTTGTTCAAACCTGGCCTGTGTTTCAGGCCATCACTTTACATTTCAATTACATTGGGACATTCAAATTTTAAGTACAACTGGTATAAATAATTACCTATGAGATATTATTAGATTATATATTAGATTATATATAACTATGAGAAAAAGCATATTGTTACATTAATACCTAAAACTAGCTTATGTAAATATACAAAAGTAATAAGATATACAACGTGTAACGTTAAATGCGCAAAACCTCAAACACCCCAACTGATTTTTAATTCAATTGACCTATTTCAGAGAGAAAATAAGTCATTAAAAAAATAGTAAAGGTTTTATGTGCTGTTTTACTGGCCATTCTGATCGTTTCTTGCGTCTGCGACGACGCTTTATCGAGGGAGGAGTCGTCACCGGGCCGCTGCGCCGCGCTGACATTGGCTTGCTTGACCTATTAATAAATAGACACGGCAACGTTTTTAATGAAGTGTTTTTGAAAAATGTGACCTATATTAAAAAGTGGTTCAATTAATTCTGCTCGTTATTCTGATCAAACTATTTTCAGGTTTTGCGCATTTAACGTTACACGTTGTATACAAAAGTGATAACATACTTACGAGGGAATAAATCATCATCATGACAAAATTTCTAGAAGTTTTTCTGTGGCTGTGTAATTGACTATCGCTAAACCTACTTTGTAACAGATTAAAAAAAAAAAAACTCCCGCAAATGTTGCGCAGTTGTAGTGTGACAACTTGGGAAACCAAGAAGGAGCATTTTTGCTGTGTCAGCAAAACTAATGATATCTTCGATTCTGAATGATCACCTCAAAATTTCATCGACTTTTCAACGTTTTTTAACACTAAACATAAAACCATGATGAATAAAATAATGTTGTTATAAATTGGCGCGCTTGCTAATTGTTTTTTTTTTTGTCGCTACGAGTTCTTAACACTTGGCATGCGGGCATACTTCGCCGCCGAATTACGCGTGCAGCGGGCCACAAATCTACTAAATACGTATTTTTACGTGACCCGCGCTCAAGTAAAAGTACGTTGCCCGCATGCCAAGTGTTAAATGACACCGCTAAACTTCTTCAAACTTTAATTTTTTTAATTGAATCACACTAATATTATAAAGGCGAAAGTTTGTGTGTTTGTATGTTTGTTACTTCTTCACGCTCAAACGGCTGAGCGGATTTGGATGAGATTTGGTACACAGATAGTTAAAATCGGGATTAACATATAGGATACTTTTTATCCCGATGTTCCAACGGGATCGACACTTATGCGGGTGATAAAGCGGGGCGCAGCTAGTGGACAATAAAACTAAATTCAGTAATTTCCTTTTCCACAGATCTACTGTCAATAGCCGCAGTGAAGACTCTCTCTGACGCAGGCGTCGGCTGTAACAACCTAGACTGGTGCGCTCGCTACCAGGTTCACATAAAATGTAGGGGCGTACTCGCACTAAAGGGATACGTCTGCAAGGCCACGCTCGGCAACAAATCAGAGAAAATTGAACAGATTGAAAACATATAGTGTGATACATTAAGAATGTGTTGATAGTAAGGTATTTATTTAAGCATTTTACTTAGATGTTACGACACAGTTGCGCAATACTTAGCTGTTTTGCGCATATAGTTAACCCAAGTTATCCTTTCGTCCAATTTATTGGTTTAACACTTATCATTGTTGTTTCACATTATTTATGGATTTTTTCAATAAAATTTTAAACAACTACCTCGGAATATTGCTACTTGCTTAGGTTTTCGACACGCAGACATATACTGGCTTTATTCTTTAAATTAGCAAGATACAACATTAATGATAGACAGTGAAACAACGGCGATAACGGGGTGGTGGGGAGTATTTTTGTTTTAAAGTAAAATTTTATTTCCACTTTTTAAACATTTCGTGAAATGACAAAACTTCTTATCTTTTCACTTTTTTTTTTAGAGTTGCCTACATCTCATTTAACCCTTTATAGGGTAGAAACGAAACTTGTACAGCGCCTGTACCCTCCCGACTAGTCTAAATTCAAGGTCGATTTTTAATTGATAAAATCGACCTTAAAGTTATGTATATCAAGGTATTTATATTTTGCACTACAGATCCAGATGAAAATTCCAACTTCATAAGTGTCCTGATTACGTAGTATAACATTTATATATGAGGGGCCCGTGGCTAAATAATAACAGCCGCACATGTCGATCGATCAGGGTAAGCTACGCTTGCCGCGGTTGGTCTGTGGATGGGTGACTATCTTTACATACCGAGACCCCTCCGTGCCTCGGAAAGCACGTTAAGCCGTTGGTCCCGGCTGTCATTCTTAGATCACTGATAGTCGTTACGGGTAGTCAGAATCCCGAAAGTCTGACAACCAGTCTTACCTAGGGGTGTCGTATTACCCAGTAACTGGGTTGTGGAGGTCAGATAGGCAGTCGCTCCATGTAAAATACTGGTATTCAGCTGCATCCGGTTAGACTGGAAGCCGACCCCAACATAGTTGGGAAAAGGCTAGGCAGATGATGAGTATAATATTTATATATATTTTGTAACTACTGTTAACAGTCTTAAATGAGTAATAATAATATGTAAAAGTATATAAAAAGGGAAGGGTATATAAACACAGGACATCAAAAAATACATCCGCATCGCTGTCAACAGGAAGAGTGCCCCAAAACGCTGGCAGTATTGCCACGTTGCATGGCAATGCTTTGGCCAACACATAGGCCAACCCTCTGGTCACGTGAAGAGTCGACCAACCGCTTGGCGATGTCTAAAGCTTACGCTACTGAACTACAAATTTCGTGTCTGCCTTTTTAAAGTGTTAAAACAACATTTCTCTGTCAATTTCAAGCCTTATTTTGTCAGATACAAGTGCATTTTAGATACATAGACTTATCATTTATATAGCGTAAATTGTGATACAGTTCAATACTAATGTGTGTACAGACGCCAGCACATCAAGCTACTACAATCTGTCAAATTTCTTTAAAGTAGATTTGGAAAATTAGACAGCTTCGGGTAGCTTGATGTGCTGGCGTCTGTACTTATATTATTGTTATTTAATTTTTCTTAGACACTGACGAACATGCCCGAAAATTCTGATAAATAATCGTTTTCTTTTTAATTCAGAATTTTAACGTTCTATTTTGAAAGCTTCTTGATCATCTTCATCTTTAGAACGAAATTGGAAATTCAAACTATCGATTAAAAGAGATGTAGTTTTTGTCGATATTCGATATCGATATCATCTTTCGGTTTCGATGTGAATGCGAAAAATTATGATTTACCATGTTTTAACAGTGTCTGAGAAATATTTAATATTAATGTAGTTGGTGCAAAGCTAGGTGTTGTAGTTATTTCAATATAAACGTACAATACGATTAGTTTTTACGATTAATGGTTGTCAACTTGAATTCAATGAGGGTAGAAAAAATAATGGGAAAACCTAATATTTTAGAACAAGTATTATTGAGAATATAATTGAGGGGCTCGTGGTAAGTAATAACAGCCGCACGGGTCTATCATCAAAATTAGGCAACGCTTGCCGAGGTGGGTCCGTCGATGGGTGACCATTAATTACATAACGAGACCCCTCCGTGCCTCGGAAAGCACGTTAAGCCGTTGGTCCCGGCTGTCATTCGTAGATCTTTGACAGTCGTTACCGTGCAGTCAGAAGCCCGAAAGTCCTGACAACCAGTATTACCAAGGGATGTCGTGTTCCCCAGTAATTGGGTTGTGGAGACCAGACCAGGCAGTCGCTCCATGTAAAATACTGGTACACAGCGGCATTCGGTTAGATTGGAAACGGACCCCAGCATAGTTGAGAGAAGGCTAGGTAGATAATGAATTATGGAGAAAAATTAAATGCTTACAAACGTCAAATATCTAGTTACTTTGGACAAGTTGACAACTTTTATTATTACTTAAATAGTTACCTTATAAAAATTGGTTTTGTATACAAGGAAACGGTACTTTTCAAAGTTGTGATAAGTTTTAGGCTAGACTCAGTTTTATAAGCAAGAAAAGTATTATGCGCAGCGCCTGCCAATTTGATTAGAGCAACATTTACCGGTTACGCATTTTTGCGATGTTGCCAGCTACAAGTAACGATGAAAAGGAATGTACAACCCGCAAGAGTTAACTTCAGGTCCGAGCGGCCCCTCCCGCCCCCCGCGCTGTGACCGCTCTCGCCAAAGACTTTTCAGTACCGCGCGCATACATCATCCTAGCCTCAAGTTAACTCTTGCGGATTGTACAATTGGCTTATTACCCGATTACGACGATATTTTACAACATTATTTATAGTATATAGGAAACCCGAAACACGTGTCTATAAGTATTATTATGTAAAGAATCTATGTACAAAATTACAAAACTGTATCATAAAAAATCACGAAGTTATAGGCTTGTTATGTTATCTGATTGTCCGTACAAAAAGTTGGTTACCACTTAACACGCGCCGCCGGCCGACCGGCTGTGACCTGTATTGTGCGCATATGATTGCGGATATGTACTTAGTGTCGCTCGGTGTCCAACTTGTTACCATTTTTAAATATTTTTGGGACAAAATATAAAATGGTGTAAAAATTATTGGAATCAATAATTACTTATTCAGTTACTTATTCTGAACAAACTATATTCAGGTTTGCAATATACTAAAAATAATGTTGTATAATAGCTATTCACAACCATCCGACTGGCTATCGTATCGAAAATGACACATTTTGATAACCTGGTTTGCCTTCCCCCGACAGCCGACAGCTGTCGGAAGAATAGCGGGCGTCTATTTGATTGAAACTGACAAAATTTTCGGGTTTTGGACTTGTGAACAGCGTATTGAGCTCTTCTACGATAACCTTGGTTGATGTTCGATACGATACGGAATCGTATCATGTGGTTGTGAATGGCTAGGCTGGAAAGGTTTCACATGTGAATAATTTATAGGTTTCATTGGTGTTAACGTATTTTTCTTACATATAAATTTATAGTCTTAGTTATAATAATAGTATTTCCATACAGTTAACCATAATTTTACTTAAACGTTACTTAAATATATAGTCACAAAATTATTAAGCTGACTGTACGGATTGGAATCGGATTTGAAATCTCAATTATGTTTTTGTTACCTAATTTGGAAAATTTAAAATTGAGGCATTAGTTTTAAAACTTTTAGCCATTTTTGTCGGTTTATGTCGGAATTATTAGTTGTTAAATATATAAACAAGCTTTGAAATTTTCAAAAGAACGTTTTATTGCTTAGATACAATACGGCTAATGAATCATCGCCGGTCTGAACACAGGCTCTCCGAACTTTCGCGCATCTGCACTCAGTCACACCTGAAAAATATTCAGCGCAAAGTTCGAACCGGCCCTGATTCATCGGCCGTATTGTAAATGGTTCCCAAATATACGAAGAATCCGCTGAAAATATATCAGCAAAAAATAAATCTAAATAAATAATAATCAGCAGAAAATATATTTTGCGTAGGATCATCTGTGGTTGTTAAAAGATCATGTCAACTATGAAACCAGTGAGTAATTTTAATTAACCAACTACCATACACCATTTTTTTTATAGCAACATTCCTAAATGCGATTCTTTATTTAAATGCGCAAATGTCCCAAAAAGGTTGTATACATTGATGCGATGGCGTGAAACGCACACTTTCTTAATTAATTCTCAATTATTACAATGTAACACAGAAAAATGGCCCTTGACTTAAGCAGTCGATTATTGCACAGTGTGGTGCTAAACGCCGTGCATTAATATATTACAGTAGAAACTCGAGTATCCAGCCCTCAGTTATACGGATTCAAGTTATACGGATTCGCTGTTATCCGGACTATCAACCACGACCAATAAGTGCATACATCGTATGTTGAAAAATGTATCTCTTAATAATTTCATAATAAACATTCATTTTCATTGATATGTATTTGTTGTTTTTAATAAACACATAAATGATAAATGATTTATTTTCTGTAAGTAGGTTTGTACAAACACTTTTACATGTCAATCACATTTTTTTAAAACTAGATGAGATCGGCGTTTCCTATCTGACTACTCTGAGAAGAAAGGCCGAAACAAACTCAGAGGTCACACATAACATTATCTATGTACTACATATGCACAAAATCCGCTTTTCTTCATGAATTCAATTATCCGGATTTTCGATTATCCGAATCCCTGACGACAACAATTAGGGCCCTTTCCCACGACAAGATCCCGTTTTTTGCAGGTAAAAAACCTTACCTGTAAAAAACGGGATCTTGCCGTGGGAAAAGGCCCTTAGTCCGGTTAATCGAGTTTCCACTGTACTTAAGTTATACGTATTGTATACTATTTTATAGCTCGTGTGACCTAAACCCGCACTTAAGTCACGCTTTTCTGTTAAATGCACTATTTAAGTCACAGAAAAGAGTGACTTAAGTGCCGAGTGTTATAAATATTTTTTTAAAATAGTTGTTCATAGGTGCCTCATACTTAAATTAAGATGTTCTATGTAAATTATATGAAAATGCTTGATAAAAATAGTGTAAAAATGTTTATAATACATTCAAAAATGTGTAATGTAAGATGAAACCCGAATTGTTTTAAAATTAAAGTATTTATTGAATATTTGCGTTTGATTTATTTTTTACACCACTGCCATATAGATACAATCACAAACTGAATGATTTTGAAGAATATTTCTAATCCATTGCTTCATGTTACAAATTTTTTTCTGCTCAACAACGTTAATGACGCAATGAATGTTGTTGAACTGTCAAAATGAAACCCATTACTACTGTTACTGTGTTGTGCAATTACCCAGCAGTTCTGTGTTTCTTGCATTCAGCGGATTCCTGCGGCCTTCACCAGGTCATTGGTCCATCGTGTGGGAGGCTTTCCAACATTACGTCTTCCGGTGCGCATTTGCCACTCCAGAATCTTTCGGCTCCATCGGCCATCTGTTTTGCGAGCAATGTGCCCTGCCTATTGCCACTTAAGTTCGGCAATTCTCCGGTCTATTTCGGTTACCTTGGTTCTCTTGTGGATCTCATCATTTCTGATTCGATCACCTAGAGAAACTCCAAGCATAGCACTCTGTATTGCCTTTTGGGTTACTTTTAGCCTTCAAAAGAACCAAACACAAACTTATTACACACTAACTGACCCCACGGTTTCAACCGCATAAGTCTCGATCCAGTTGGAATATTGGAATAAAAAGATCTTATTTCCTAATCCAGCTCATGGTCTACCCATGCGCCAAATTTCATCCAAATCCGTTCCGCCGTTTTAACGTAACAAACAAATATACAAAAAAAAAATCTTATCTTTTTATATCATGTACTAGCATCCGCCCGCAACTTTGTTTGCGTAGAATTCGGAATTCCCGCCGTTTAAATACTATCACCCGTTTTCCCGTAGTAATAAAGCATTTTCCCGCGGTAAAAAGTAGCCCATGTTCATCAGGGATAATGTCGGCTTCTAATGGTAAAACAATTTTTCAAATCGGCCCAGTAGTTTCGGAGCCTATTCAATACAAACAAAAAATCAAATCTTTCCTCTTTATGATAGTAGTGTAGATAAGTTAACATTGATCGCCAAGCAATTGCTAAGCATGAAAATAACGGTAGGCGTTTACAAGGTTGGACTTGTGCGAAAAATAAGTCTCGTATCAACTGATCTGATTGGCTGTTGATATTTTGATAATTTAGTCAACTAATCACAACAGTTTGTTGGTTAGTTGTTTGACAAATTTTTGAAGTGAAAACTTCTTTAGGTGCACTTTGCGGTCTTGTTCTGAACAATGAATGAAAAACAGCCGTTGCGCTCGCTCGGGTCGGTGATGCTGAATCGCGTATACTCGGCTCTAGTAGTAAGTTTTCACTTTTATCGTGTGGTCAAAATCACACCCTCTTTTTTATCTATAATAAAATGATAATTTTTGAGTTGAATGTCGTTTCAGAAACACTAACCCAACAGACGATTTCCTTCTAGAACCGTATCAATCAAAGTCTCCTTGTTGATTTGATAAATCTGAAAAGCAATGACCTAAAAGATTGGTACCTATGGTTAGCCTGGTTGAGAGCTTCACGTTTTTGATTCCGCTTAGCCCACTATTTGGTTTGAAGTGGCAATACAAGGCTAATTAATAGCTAATAATAAGAAATTCCAATTGAAGCAACGGACCAAACTGACGAAACGTTGAGCGGATGCAGTGTAGTTGTGGAATTGACCATCAAACCATTGTCTCGGATACTGCCCTACTCTTCGGGCCACCCACTCTTTGTTTGGGCCTCAATCTACACCTGAAGCAACTTCTGTGCAGCCATGGGTAACGTCGCGTCGTAGGCGAGGTCAAGAATCGAATCTTTTGATAAGAAGACAGAAACGGGAAAGATTTACCGAAGGGATCATATTGATGGGTCTAGTGTACTTTGTATATTTATAGGATAATTTTACCAAAGTCAGATATCTTTTATCCGTGGAATAAAATTGACGTCTGACAGTTCTAGTATTAGACCTATCCAACGATATACACAGGCATCCTGTTTTCCGGATACTGCAAACAGGATGTTTGTGTGAATGTGTATATTTAAACACTAAACGGGATCCTGCAAAAACCGTACCTGCAAAAAACGGGATTTTGCCGTGGGAAAGGGCCCTTAGGAGACGAGAAAAAAACATCCCTAATTGACGTGTAGAGGAGGTACAAAAAATATTTTTTCACGATTTTATTTTACCACTTTGTCGGCGTGATTATTATGTATATCCATGCCCAATTCTAGCTTCCTAGTACTAAGAGTCTCTGAGCTAAGCTGCGGACGGACGAATGGACGGACAGACAGACGGACATGGCGAAACTGTAAGGGTTCCTTGTTTCAACTGCCGGTCTATTCTGTAAAAATCTTACCGTGAAAACTTCGGTGAAGAGAGCTTGAAGTGAGCTGTCATTGCACCTGATGCTAGGGATCATGAAGACTGGAGAAAAGGAGTCCAAACTCTAGGGCATCGCATACGGAAAATTTGTCCCGAAAAATTCTTAGAGCAATAGTTCTAAAACCAGCCACCAGCCGCGCTGCATTACGTAGTGTACCGAGTGAATTTAGCGGCATGTAAGACGCGTGAAGTTAGTTAGCAATTATGCATTTAAATATACCTGGAATTTCCCCCTCTACCTTGGTAACTTAGCGACCTCAGCGCACTCTGCCCGCCAACGTTATTTTTTCAAATTTCTGACACAACTCTAATGTACAGAGTTTGGACTCCTTATCTATAGTCTTCATGCTAGGGATTAACACTATTGACAGCTCACTTCACCTTAGTTTTCACGGTAAGAATTTTACAGAATAGGTCGGCTGAACTGGGACCAACACCATTGCGAACACACTATCAATCAAAATCCGAATCATTTTATAGGAGATTGCTAATCCATTGCTTCATAATGTTCGAAAACTTTGTCTGCATCAACGCAATGAATGTTGTTGAACTGTCAAAATGAAAACCATTGTCACTGATAGTGTGTTACGCAATTACCCCGCTGGTTGTGATGATGAAGTGAATAGTTTCTTTTTATTGATTGGATACTATATTGAAACGGCGCGGCGTCATTTCGATAGGTACGAGTATAACTTTCCCTTCAAATCCACATCGATAAAAAGTTCACGTATAGGAACATGTTTTTTGTATGATGTTCCTGTATTTTGAATGACAAGCTGCTTATCTTTCCTCGAAATACAAAAGTCAGCTGTTAACAAAAACTCTATTAAAGGAATTCGACATTCGTCCTCAAGAATCTTGTTAATACTTAAATTGTTGCATTCTTTTCACTTAATAATTTCAAATACTTTTCGATTAAATTCGTCAACATTGTTTGTAATTGAAGGACTGACATTTTGAAATATCATGGTAAGTCTCAATAAAGACTTATTTGGTGGTTTTTGGAATGATTAATTCTGGTAGGTAAGTGTCACAGTAGGTGGGTAGTTGGTAATTTTTGTCTTACAATCAATTTAATACGGTACTTGAACATTCTTAGACATACCGTCAGACGTAGCTAGCCGACTCGATATCATCTTCATCAGCCTAGCCTTTTCCCAACTGAGGTGATATGCAACGTAGGCAACCTCCTTGAGTATTTATGGTAAAGAAGTGATGAACAAAAAGTAAAATGATGATGAACCCCAACTATGTTGGGGTCGGCTTCCAGTCTAACCGGATGCAGCTGTATGCCAGTATTTTACATGGAGCGACTCCAGACTCCGTGCTGCTACTGAGAAATTCCTGAAGGAAAACCCAATACCACTTTGTCCGTCCTGGGAATCGAACCCTAGACCTAGTGCTCAGCCTAATTCAACTTCAAATTCAAAATATCTGTTTCAGATCAAAATCCATATAATGGTAGTAGTAATATAACTTACCCTAATGTTAGTATTAAATTTTATTTGTCGAAGTGGGTCTGAACTCTGACCCACTTTCGTAAGAGGGGAGAGTCCCACCAGTCTGAGAATACATAACTATAACTAATAACTTACAGTCTTCAGCCAAGAACAATAACTTAAACAAAATTGAATTATTACGTAAAATAAATATCGGACCACCCCAGCTTTTACCTTTATAAGTCCATTTATATGCGCCGGAGTGGTGCTGACGAAATCAAGCGAATAACTTTATAATTGTGCGTTAAAATAAAAAGGGGTTAGCAGGAAACAGGATATTGCCTTCCGTGGCGACCCCACGCTACCGGTGACTTTTTTTTATAAAGTTGCCAACTTGGTAGCGTGTCGTAATGTTGTAAGATTCGATAGAATACACAAGTAGGTTTGTCTTTGAAAATGGAAAGTGTGAATGATGGAGAAGTACACCTAATCCACATAAAAATATTGGAAGTAAGATTTTACTTACAGGTACTGGTCCCGGCTGTCATTCGTACATCTTTGACAGTTGTTACGGATAGTCAGAAGCCCAAAAGTCTGAAAATCAGTCTTACGAAGGGGGGGGATCGTGTAACCCAGTAACTGGGTTGTGGAGGTCAGATTGGCAGTCGCTCTATGTAAAATAGGTACTGGTATTCAGCTGAATTCGATTAGACTGGAAACCGACCCTAACATAGTTGGGATAAGGCTAGGCAGATGATGATCTACCGAAGTGTTTTTACAAATTGAACATAAACCATTTCCCAACTTAATTGTGAAATACTGGCTGGCTTTGTGATGATCAATAATTAAATAAGCCTTCCTATTTATTTAGTCATTAGAGCCGCTTCAGTATTATGGTATTTCGAATTCTACCATAATACAAGGCAATAGAAATTCCTCTTAATGCAATGTCCTGACAGGTTTTCCTCCCTAAATCAACATCTACGTAACCGATAGCTTACGTATGCGATCGACGTTTGCTTTGACTGATTTCATAATAAAAACAAATAGTAAAAAAAAAAAAACTAAAAACACGCGTTCTCACGCACTAAAAATGATAAAATAAATAAATTGGCTTAAATTGAATTCAAAAAGCGGGGAGCACTTTTGTAAAAGCTAATTATAAATGATTGATTATTTCATGAGTTTCACAAGAGTTAGATATAGACAATTGGGTAATTGCGTGACACATTATCAGTAACAATGGAGTTCATTATGACAGCTCAACAACATTCATTGCGTTATTTAAGTTGTTGAGCAGACAAATTTTTCGAACATATTATACAACGTGTAACGTTAAATGCGCAAAACCTCAGACACCCCAACTGATTTTTAATTCAATTAACCTATTTCAGAGAGAAAATAAGTCATTAAAAAAATTGTAAAGGTTTCATATGCTGTTTTAGTTTTACTGGCCATTCTGATGGTTTCTTGCATCTGCGACGACGCTTTATCGAGGGAGGAGTCCTCACCGGGCCGCTGCGCCCAGCGCCACGCTGACATTGGGTTGCTTGACCTATTAATAAATAGACATGGCAACGTTTTTAATGAAGATTTTTTGAAAAATTTGACCGATATTAAAAAGTCGTTCAATTAATTCTGCTCGTTATTCTGATCAAACTATTTTCAGGTTTTGCGCATTTAACGTTACACGTTGTAAAACAATAAAAAAAAAAAAATTGTGTGTTACGCAATTAAGGTGCAGCACCTGTATCTTTTGCGTTGGATGAACTATTACCCCATGTTTATTTAGGTATAAAGCATGTGCTTAAGTATCTTTATTGACCTAAAAAAGGCATTTGACACGATTAGTCATGATTTGCTTTTAATAAAAATAACTGATTACGTAGGAATATCGGGATCTGCACGTGGAATACTTAATTTGTATCTAGAAAATCTGACACAAATAGTGACAATTGACAATTATGAAAGTTTACCTTGTAAATTAACCTACGGAATCCCACAAGGATCAATTCTCGGACCGTTATTAGTTTTGATTAACATCAATAGTATCAGCAGTGTTAAAACGTCGGGTTGTATCACAGTTTACGCAGATGATACTTGCTTGTTCTACTTTGGTCACAATCTAACTAATATAATGATAGAAGCTCAAGATGATTTGAATATCCTAAATACATGGTTTCTATATCATTTGCTAACTATTAACACAAAAAAAAACTGTGTTAACATGATATTTCCTGCAAAGAATAAGCAAATCCTCAATCAAATCCTACTAACAAAAACAACGAAAATATTGCTAAATCAAGCAGTGACAGATATTTGGGTCTCATTTTAGATGCTAAGTTAACTTGGAAACCCCATATTGATTACATTAAGTCCAAACTATCACCTCTGGTACGAGTTTTGCGTCGAATGTCTGCTTGCATCCCTAAAAAAGCTCGCGCAATTATATAATTAGGTATAACTCTCTTGTTAGACCCCACATAGAATATCTCATTGAGATTTTCAACTACAATGTTAAGTTTGTTCTTGGGATAAATTAATTCCAACTACGGAACCCTTCATTGTGCATAGTCCGACACGCACTTGTTCCTTAAGTACTGTTAAAGTAGGGTTCTGGGTTTCATAACTTTATAGTAGGTTTACAGATCGTTTTACTGCTAAAATACGTTTATGAATAACAATTTGTGACAAGCAGACTTTAGAAAACCTTTAGATGTTCTATAACTTTTTATGAATAAGACCGTAGTTGTATACCTACAAATCTTGACAAAAATTGTCTTTCTACAAATGTCTTTGCTGTCGTAAATAGGTGAACAAAATAGTTCGCACGTCTGAAACAATATGTAGGACATGTGATGTCTTAAACACGGCATATTTTTGACCAATCTGTCACAAAACTTGTTGAAAACAAGTATCACAACTTATGTATGGGTGTGGGTACCGTATCAGTCGTGTATTTTAATCATACATTACCATTTTCTTGGCCTGTTCTTATCTTACAATAATTCCACAAACTTCTCGAAAGCCTTCATCCACGTTGATCGACAAAACTGTAACGATATCGCACTTTGTCCAACTACTTGGAGTTCGGACAGACAGTTTTCCTGCAACCCATACTCGCAAACGATCTGAGGCCAATCATTCGTGTTGTGTTACAACTGAGATTACGACAAACAACTGATTGACACTGTCTGCGCCTCGATTAGAGTTACCATCCGTCTGGATTTGTCAGGACGCGTCCGGCTTTTTGGCCGCCAATCCGGATTTTGTCCAACTTTTTCGACTTCAGATATTTTTTGTAGAAGATAAAAAAAGTTAAATACCGCAATATATAGTTTATAAAGTATGCTTGGAAGGATTTGGGTGAGGCCTTTGGTTAGCAGTGGAACAGTGGAAGCTAACATAAAAAAAGATTCATTATTGAAACAAGAAAAATATCTGGCCTTTTTGTAGCAAATGTCGGGCTCTTTGTCAGGACTTCAAATTCCGATTATGGTAACCCTAGCCTCGATGAAATCTGAAGCAATATTAAGAAATTCAAGTAATTTAACAAGCAAGCTCTGTGTTCATAAACTTTGGTTGTTAGGTAATCGAATTACCAAACATGTGTGCGTTACACAATCATAGACAATATGGAAAGTGGCGGGAAATTGCGCAGAGACAATTTCGGCGAGATCTGCGTCTGTGCAAGCATCGACTCGAGTCGGGTAGTGTTTGCAGAAAAAGCAATAGTTTAATTATTTACGGATAGGATGACTTAGAAGGACATATAGTGACCATATCGTTGATGTTCCTCCGAAAGGTATATCTCAATATTTTTCATCGTCGTCGTCAGACTAAAGGAGTCCACCGCTGGACATAGACGTCTCCAATTGCACGCCATTCGACTTGATTCTCGGCAACTCTCATCCAGCTGCTACCAACCACCCTGCGAAGATCATCGCTCCACCTATCATGAGGGCGTGCTACCTACGTTTACTGATTCGCGGTCTCCACTCAAGAACAAGTCTACTCCAACGGTCATCGATTCTAAGGCTTATATGGTCGGTCCTCAATGTGTTTAGCACATATTATCGGCTTCGATTCGAAATGATGTTCGATTTGTAGCAAGTAAATAAAGAAAAAAAGAAAGCAAATACTATTAATTGTGGTAAACATGACGCAGAGAAAGAGCATAAAGACAAAAAGAACAAACTTGAGGAAAAATATGCGTCACATCCACGCAAAACGGCCATCACTCAGCATAATGTTACGAGCCTATGGCCGAGCCGACAAGACATATATTTTGCATATATTTTGTTAATTCGTTTCGCATTAACAACATAACTGAACGATTCAAATCGTCCTCAAAGTCCATGTTGCAGGTGTTAACAATTGAATATTGTTATAAGAAAAAATGTTTCAAGTATATAAATGACGCTATTACTCACATACTTCTGGGAAGGCGACGTGCAGAATGTCGTACACATAAAGATGCAGCATATGGCCACGTTCGACTCTTTCGACCTGCGCCAAATTATTAACACACATTTCAATTCGTTAAAACATGCACATACATAATGACGCTGTGGTGTCAGACTTTAAATGATCTTTCCGTACCTATTGCTACAACCTATAAAACACCCAAATTTCACTGGCTATGTATAGTCTCATGTAATAGGGCCAGCTTATTGCCATCAACTGGGCACCAGACTCCGGGCCGCTACTGAGAAATTCCAGATGGAAATAATACAATAACAAATCCCCAAAACCCTCCGCGCAATATAAAAGGTGTAACTTAAATAACGCACCACCTCTTAAATAAATAAAATAAATAATAAAACCATTTATTTTTAGGTAACAAAGACCCATAGACAAATACCTTAACTTAAGTATACATAATATAACAAATATAACAATTGTGTTAGTAAATAAAACTTAAAAACTATGTTAGTATCACTTGGTTGCACTAAGTCTTTGTGCGCTCCGGTGGCACTTGCCCGCGAAAGCGTCGGAATACCACATCCTGTGGCCAAAAGCTCTGTGGGAAAAATCAGCTGTTCCCTACATTTGTGTTCCCATGACTCGTCAAAATGTAGGGAACAGCTGATTTTTTTTTCGCGATTTCAGGTTTGGTCCCACAGTAAAAGTTGTTCATAATGATGAGTACAATGACCCCTTATGAGGTTTTGCGTTATTTAAATTACAGCTTGTATACATCATATAACTCATCCATATTTTTGGCTTGGCCTTGTAAACTACAGACTTATAGACCATTTTCTATTTTGTAAAGTACCTGATACTTGTTGACAGTCCTACACTGTCCTCCCATAACTATTAACACATAAACATTGTAAAAGCCAATCATTTTTAAAAGAGAAACCGTGGAGTTTCTTGCCGGCTCTTCTCCATAGGAAACGATTAATTGGGACCGTGCACCCCACTTCTGACGTTTCATAAGTGTTTTGGTTTGTGTGATATAAAATATTTTGACTTTGATCTCTTACCTGGGCCATCTCTTCCACCATCTGACCATTTCTTTCACCATATTCCCCTCCATGTATCTTGGAAGGCTTAAAACTATGTTCAGAGGAAACTGTCAAATTTTCCCAATCAACCTTATGCTTTAGCGATAAAGTTGAAAATCTATTAAAGAAATTTGACAGATTGTAGTAGCTTGATGTGCTGGCGTCTGTCCCATACCATAGAGTTTGAGTTTGAGTTTGAATTAGGAACCACCAAAGAGGTCGGATAAGAGTGACTCTGGCTGATCACTGTCGCTCTAGCAAAGCATCGCATCGATGGTTGCGAGGCGACTGTCTTCTGATGACAAATATGATATCAGGGGAGCCGCTGTTGTACCACGTCTACGACGAACTGCTATATTCCGGCACAATCCTGATGACATTGAAGCTGCTGAACCACTAATAGGATAGCTTTTCTGCGCCGTTATTTCCAATACATAGAAAAAGTTATAAAAATATTAAATATACATTTTACCACGGAAAGCCCTTGTCTGCTGTCGCTACACAATCTCGCATTAGACGTCAAGTTCAGTGCGCGTGAGTCGCGAGCGTGAAATTGTCACACTCTTACTTTCTCGATGGCACGATAGCATAAGACCGTCCTTCCTTTCGCTTTAATTACGTCAAATCATCATTACTGAGAGGTCCCTGAACTGTCATGTTGTTTAATGATTCTAGTGTTATGCCGTAGCTTCAAAATAATAAGCATCCTTTTTTGAAGGCGAAATAACCATGGAAAAATCATTCAGATAATCATTTAGCATGAGAATTAATTGATAAAATGAAATAAATCAAATTATTAAAAAAAAAAGGTTACATTTTAAAAAGATTTTTACACCCTAATTGCGTAACACACTCAGTCACAATATGAATCATTTTCGAAAAATTTGTCTGCCCATCAACGTAAATAACGCAATTATGTTAAACTGTAAAAATCAAATCCATTGCTACTGTTAGTGTGTTACGTAATTATCCCGCTGGTATGTTTTTTTTGAGGTTATTTGAGGATAGCAGTAACGTGCTACGAGACGGCTACACATCATCATCTGCCTAGCCTTTTCCCAACTATGTTGAGGTCGGCTTCCAGTCTAACCGGATGCAGCTGAGTACCAGTATTTTACATGGAGCGACTGCCTATCTGACCTCCATAACCCAGTTACTGGGTAATACGATACCCCTAGGTAAGACTGGTTGTCAGACTTTCGGGCTTCTGACTCCCCGTAACGACTGTCAAAGATACGAATCTCGTCACCACCCTCCGCCTTTGTACCTTTTGTGCGAAAAGTTTAAATAAATAAATAAATGACAGCCGGGACCAATGGCTTAACGTGTTTTCCGAGGCACGGAGGGGTCTCGGTATGTAAAGATGGTCGCCCATCCACAGACCAACCGCGGCAAGCGTAGCTAAACCTGATCGATCGACCTGTGCGGCTGTGTGTGGTATCATATTAATTATCATTTTAAATATCACTCTTTCATTCCTCTTTTGCAACTTTCTAGAACAGTTCGCAGTATGAGTAGGTAAGATCTGAAATAAAAATCGAGTATGATTGTATTAACTAGTAAAAGCGAATCATATTCGCTTTTACCAGTTACGGATACAATATGACATTACAATCAAGCTTGTATTCACCGAAGGATTAGGCAAGGGTGGCCTATAGTTCGCCGCCCACATTTCACCAGTATAATATATATTATATATACAGCGTGTAACGGAAGGGGGGTATCAACCCTGAAGAAGGTGAATGTGCTCATGAAACTCAACAACTTTCCCCAAAGAACATAGGTCGAAATATGAAAAAAAAATTTGGCCCTCCCATAGTAAATCAATCAGCTGGTAGTCAGTTTTGTAAGGGAGGGCCAAATTTTTTTTTCATATTTCGACCTATATCTTTGGGGAAAGTTGTTGAGTTTCATGAGCACATTCACCTCCTTCAGGGTTGATACCCCCTTTCCGTTACACGCTGTATATAATAATATAATAGGGATATATATAGGGGGGGGGGGCTGTATATAATAGGGGGCGATTCAGCCCAGTTCAAACCCCATGTAATAGGGGCGATTCAGCCCAGTTCAAGCACCATGTAATAGGGTCGATTCAGCCCAGTTCAAGCCCCATGTAATAGGGGCGATTCAGCCCAGTTCAAGCCCCATGTAATAGGAGGCGATTCAGCCCAGTTCAATGCCCATGTAATAGGGGTGATTCAGCCCAGTTCAAGCCCCATGTAATAGGAGGCGATTCAGCCCAGTTCAATGCCCATGTAATAGGGGTGATTCAGCCCAGTTCAAGCTCCATGTAATAGGGGTGATTCAGCCCAGTTCAAGCTCCATGTAATAGGGGCGATTCAGCCCAGTTCAATGCCCATGTAATAGGGGTGATTCAGCCCAGTTCAAGCTCCATGTAATAGGGGTGATTCCATTTGCCATCAACCGGACACAAATACAGACTCCAGTCTCCTACAGAAAAACTCCAAATGGAAAAACCCAATAACATTGCCCGACTCGGGAATGAACTCATGCTCAGCACTAGCGCTTGCGACCATTAGACCAAAGAGGTAGTGCAGACTATTTGTTTTTACTTTGGACTATCCTGTGATTGCCTTAAGTAAACTCAAATCTTCCAGCCAGGGGCGAATATCGTATCGCGGCGCGTAGTGTTCCACGGGCACCCCTTTTAGACGTCGCGGGGGGGAGTTTAACACCCCCCCCCCCCCTCCCGCCGACACGAGCACCAGCCGGGGGTTGCGGAAGTATCGTTCGTTCCCGCGCGACCCCCGGCGTAGGTGAGAGACCGGGCCCCGGGGTGATTTTTAGACAGTAAGAGTCTGACAGACCCCGCCGTCCGCCCCAGGGCGGCGGACATCCATGAGGATTTACCACCCCGAGAACAAAAAAAAAAAAGGTTGACGCTGGGGAGACAGCAGCAAGTTGGGACAGGCTGGATCAAATTTTTATTATTTAGAGCTTGATGAGATCGGCGTTTTCCTATCTGACTGCTCTGAGAAGAAAGGCCGAAGCAAACTCAGAGGTCACCAGTCCAGGATATACACAACAAATTGAATAAAAATAAAACAATCAATAACATAATGATAAAAAGTATTATGTCAAAATATTGTAAATAGTCATTATAATTACGAATTATTGCAAATAATATTATGTCACATGATTATAAATTTATTCAATAAGTTTAATAATACGTTGAATATATATTTCATGTCATAATTAAATAGTAGGTGCAGAAAAGAAAATTACTAAAAAAATAAAACTTACGAACGATCAAGAGGTAGTGAATCAAATCTGAGAATATATCACAGAATCGGTATGCTTTACAGGCTGATTTGTGTTGACTTCTTCAGTGGATTGGGGTGATTTTCACAAAAAGCCTATGTATTTGTCGGAGTAAATACCTACCTATTGCATAGAAACCAATTTTATGATGGCTGATAGATAAATAGAAAAAGGTTTCCGATCATCACATCCCCGTTAAGAAGGTTAATATATATTTTGAGATAGTAAAAAAAAAAATATATATTTTACCATATAATTATGTACCTATATAAACAGACAAGAAAAAACAGCAGTCCGATTCTGTAACCATCTCACCGTCAAAACTTAGTTGAAGTGAGCGTAGGGATTGACTAAGCAAACATTTAGTTACAATCATAATCGAGATTTTAATAACATTTTTAATTCTAATTCTATTGATCATTTTAAATAAGGAGGTTTTAAACGAGGAGCAATGGATTAGCAGTATGCTTCAAAATTATTCAAATTGAGAGTAATAGTGTGTTACGCAATTAGGGTGCTGATTGCCCATCGTTGTAGGTATATGTATGGTATATAATAGTATATAATGGTAGGTATATAATGGTAGGGCCATTATGTATATCTTCGAATATTCGGTTCTGGGACATTCCGGTTTCCTCACAATGTTTGTGTTCACAATTTTGAGAGCAAAAGAGAATGGGTGAGTTTAAGTAGAGACTAGGATGAAATAAATAAATTGTAATATTTAAAAATACAGTGTGAGTCTTTATAAAGTGCACATATTAAAAAGGGTGAAAATATAAACAATTTTATCGACGGAAAAAATGTAAATTTTTTTTTTTTTAAATGGTAAAAAATGGTAAAAATGGTAAATTTTCTTTAAAAAATCATGAATAATTAATTTATGAGGTTTCTTTTTCAAAAAATTATGGCTTTGTTAGCTTGGCCTATTATTAGAGATCATTATTAATTTTGTTTTGTTTTAATATGACATTTAGTTTAAAAGTAGTAACAGTTTGTTTGCATGGGGTACCCAGACGAGTGTAAAAAAAAATTAAAAATTAAAATTTTTTTGACATTTTTTCCGTCGATAAAACTGTTTATATTTTCACCCTTTTTAATATGTGCACTTTATAAAGACTCACACTGTATAATTTATACTAGCCGTACCCGCCCGCTTCGCTGGGCGTTCCGCAAAATGGTATGATTATTTTCTAAATTAAAAGATTTTTTCTAAAACAAAAGTAGCCTCAGTTACTCCTTATTACATCAGCTACCTGCCAATAAAAGTCCCGTCAAAATCGGTCCAGCCATTTCAGAGATTAGCCGGAACAAACAGACAGACAGACAAACATTGTAAAAAATGTTATTTTGGTGTATGTACCGTATATATATTCATATGCATGTAGTAAAAAACGGTTATTTCAATATTACAAACAGACACTCCAATTTTATTTATATGTAAAAGATGTATAGCTAAACCTAATGAAATAAAGGAGATATTGGAATATATAAAAAAGGAAAGGAATCATAGGACAACAAACTTTTAAGTATTTAGTACCCAGTCGTTTTCTCGCTTGACATAACACCGTCTACAAACATCGAGCTTTCCTTGCAATTTCGGAAACAATATGAAAACATGTTGTTTTTCTTTTCTGATACACCTAGATGAGTATTATGAAGGTATGTTGACGTTCACCGAGAACTACGCGACCATTATGGGTGATTTTCCACTTTCATGATCTTCGAAACATGCGCGCGCGTTTTTTTGTACACTTGAAGGGAAAGCTGGTTTTGTAAGTCGCTGAAGACTTTGGAAAACTTACTGTTATTTTTCTGGGCAGCTTAAAATTAACACCCAGTTAGGATCAAATTGGGTTGGTTTATATAAACTTGTATCTGGAGATCCTGTTACTTTGATCCCAATCGCTCAGATTTTGGGGTTTTTTTTTTTTGACTGAATACTTATAAGGCTTTGGAAAAATGCGTGCGTTATTTTCACGTTCAGACGCCAGCATACCAAGCTACCCGAAACTTTCAAATTTTCCCAGTCAATTTTGAACCTAATGCTTTAGCGATAAACTTGAAAATCGATTAAAGAAATTTGACAGACTGTAGTAGGTAGCTTCATGTGCTGGCGTCTGTACATAATCCCTGGAAGGTTAGACAGAGGTGTACCTACAGTACAGTAATAGGGGACAAGTCTATTACCATTAACCGGGCACATATCCAGACTCCAGACCACTGAGAAATTCATGATATACTACATAGAAACCCAATAACACTGCCTGGCCTGGGATTCGAACCTAGGGCCTCATGCTCACTTGCGACCTCTAAACAAACGAGGCAGTACCTATCGTTTTCACATAACAATACTTACTTATTTATTTTTATAATTTTATCCATTAGTCTCCATTATGTCGCTTGCCTGTACTCAACAAGGCAGTTGACACAATCAAGATGTTATCTGGGGCGTACACCTCGAGTCGACAGGTTTCACACTCGTCGCCACTCGCTTGATCATCGTTACGGTACCATACCATACACTATCATAGTAATATGATAGAGAAGAGTAACGGGAAAAAGCCTATGGAAAGGATACCTGAACTGGGTAAGTGTAGTTACGATGACTTTAAACAACAGTACAAACGAAGTTTTGAGTATGTAATATAGATCCAATGATTTAATTTAATAGTAGTATTTTTTAAATTACTAGTTTAATGGCTGGTTTTTCCAACATCTGATAATTTTATTCTAGGAATAATTTTGAATTTTTGATAGTTCCTCCATACAAAATCTGTCAGACGTCAATTTTGGTCCAAAAATAAAAATTATCTGCCGATTGAAAAATCTGCCTATTAAAAAATGGAATATTATTTTCCAGGCGACTAACAACTTAAAAGGGCGACTATCTATTTGCTACTAAAAATAATGACATGGCGACTAATATTAACAGTGGGATAACAAACTGTATTATAGGCAACTATAGGCATCTCTGAAGACTCATTCCCAGAAAAACACAAGATTGAACTTGAGAACTTAGGATGCAAGAGCGAGCGAAGCGAGCTCGTGACTTGGGGCACCCCGACACGGACAGGTTAGGTTCGAAGGGGATGACGGGGGCTCAAGTGAGTGAGCGAGCGTCATCCGCTTCGTGTTAGGTTCCTTTAAGCCCTGCAGACAGAAATAGGGGCCCCGCGAAGCGGGGCTCCGTCGACTACGCCTTATTATTATTAAAGATAATAATTAGTGTACTTGATATACAACCTCGTTGTTTAATTTAAGAATGCCCATTTTCTACTTTTCATCCGCCGTCAGTAGCTGCCAACCTACTATTTTTGCTACCGTCTTTAATTATTTTTTAATCCCAAATTCAGATTAATCTGTCGCCGCGTTTAATACATGCCTTAAAAAATCAATGATACTGCCTAGCCTTTTCACAACTATGTTGGGGTCGGCTACCAGTCTAACCGTATGCAGCTGAATACCAGTATTTTACATGGAGTGCCTGCCTAGCTGACCTCCACAACACAGTTACTGGGTAAAAGGATAGCCCTTGGCAAGAGTCTGACTGTCAGGCTTCTGAAGACCTATAACGACTGTCAAAGATCCAATAATGACAGCTGAGAATAACGGCTTCGCTTGCTTTGAGAGGCACGGAGGGGTCTCGATACGTAAATAATCATCATATGCTTAGCCTTTTCCCAACTATGTCGGGGTCAGCTTCCAGTCTAACCGGATGCAGCTGAAGACCAGTATTTTACATGGAGCGACTGCCTATTTGACCTCCACAACCCAGTTACTGGGTAATACGATACCCCTTGGTAAGAATGGTTGTCAGACTTTGGGGCTACTAACCTAACCTTACTTCCTAACCTTACTAACCTTACTTCAAAACATTATTGTAGGTGTACAAGAAAATGTCTTGAAGTAGGTAAGGTTTCTGTCAGGAGATAGAATAGAATGGAATAGATTAGAATACTCTTTATTATGTACACCACATAAATTACAAACATAAATATAGAAACTTTACAAAAGGTGTCACAATGGACGGTTTTATCGCTAAGAGATGTTTGTGTCCAAACGTAGTTGGAAAAAATATAAGTACCTAGGTGAATTTCGTAGGCATTTATTAAATGCTTTTGAAAAAGCTCGATTGCCTTACTGTTAACTTGATATACAACAGCACCCTAATGGCGTAACACACTATCAATAACAATCTGCCGTGCGATTCTGTAACTATCTCACCGTGAAAGCTTGGGTGAAGTGAGCGTGGAGTGAGCTGTCATTCGCTAGGGATTAACACTATTAAGTGCTCAATTCACCTTTGATTTCACGGTGAGATTTTTACAGAATCGACCGGCTGAATATTTTTTAAGGATAATTACATCGGTTCATATGTTGAAAAAAAAATCTGCTCAACAACGTAAATAACGCAATGAATGTTGTTGAACTGTCAAAACACAAGCCATAGCTACTGTTAGGCCCACTTGCGCGCTTAGCCGGGTTAAATGAATAAATGTAGAGTTTGTAATAAGTAGATTAACTCTTATGACGCGATGCACAACTAAAGAGTGACACCGGGTTAGTTAACCAGACATTGGCGCCGATTCCCTTGTCACAAACTAAACAAAAATTAAGTTCAGTGCATCCTTTTCTTTCTATTTAATTAAGAAAAGGACAGAAGATAAACATTAGTTTAGTCCTGTCAAATTAGTAAGCACCTGTCTAAACTTGTCTATGGAGTATCTTAATTTGCTGGTTCTTCTCCATAGGAAACGACCAATGGGAACCGTGCACCTAGATTCGGACGTTTCGTAAGTGACCATGTAGGTAGGTTTATTTGAAATTAAATATTTTGATTTGATTTAATCCTATGCAGAGGTTAATAAATCGCCCATTTTATATTGCAAAACCGTACTTTTCAGTAGTATTCGTTGGAATACCTAAAATGTGGTTGACTGCGGCTGTGGTGAAATGTGGTTGAGTGCGCCAGTGACGAGAGAATGCATTCTTGACACCTGTCAGTTTCATAGATACAAACGAATACCTACGTGTTTTGCGAATTTGATTATTATTAGCTACTAGAATTGTCACACTGACAGGTGTCAGGAACGCATTCTCTCGACAGCCTGACTTTAAATAATACAATTTTAGCCTACGCTAACAAACATTAAATATAAAACGTATTTAACTGAAAATCGATCTAAATTACCAAAGAGTAATAAACTAAAATTATTACAACATAAAAACAAAAACAAATATATAAACAACTAATAGTGTAACGTTAGACAAACAGACAAAATAAAAAAAACAGGTACAGTCCGCAACAAAATCAATTACAAACACGTTAAAAAAAACGCAATAAATAAAGATATAAATTAGAATACACCACAAGTAACCTGAGGACTATTAAAGTGCAGTCGTCTTTAGCGCTTGATAAATAACATAAAAAAACAGGCTGCTATGTAAAACTGTTGTAACTGACGATTTCCTCCTACCTACTAAAATTAACCGATCACTGCATCTGGGAAGATCCCATTAAAGCCACGTCTCTTCGGTCCATAAAGATGTAAACGTTATGTTGTCCCTTTCTAACCTACTGCCGGACTCGCCGAGCGAAAGAGACCTCACGAAAAGATGTATTCTCGCAACTAATCAAACGTGTCCACTGTCCGGCTGCGCGTACGCATCCCACGCCGAAATTATCATTTAAAGTTCCCAGTTGAACTTTTTATAATTTTTATTTACTCAATAATTTCACGTGTTTCCTTAGGTTTCATTAGAACCGTTAAGCGCGTTAAATTGCCAAAATTAACATATTTCAAGCTCGTTGTTTTCCAAAATTGTGAAATTGGAGATAAATACTATTGAAAATATATCTTATTGCAATTGGGGCAAAGCTTGAACTTAAATGACTCGTACCAACTTTACTTACAACTTCTTGAAACGATATCAATTAAGCTAGGTCTATGTGAGTTTACTTATAGTAATAGCGACGTCCTTTTCTAATGTGAGCACAATTGTTCTGAGAGGAAAAGAGACGAATGTGTTTCCACATTGCAACTTCAAGGCTCTTTGCGTTCTCAATCGCTGACTTAACAGGTTTTAAGAGGGGTAACCAACATTTTATTAAATTATATAAATATCAAGCAGAGGTTTTCAAATGATTTGATAACTGAATTATAATGATAGTGGTCATCTGGAACCAAAAAGTAAGAGAAATATGAATCTAAAAGTAGGTAGTTTTTAAGTATCTAATATAAGTTAGTAGCTAAGCAAACTAATCTATAAGATTATCGACCAGTCTATGCTGCATCTTTGAAATAACTAGAAATATTTCGATCTCCACCATCAGAATTCGTTGTTCGACGTAGAAAATTAAACTGAAATACCTATTTATATGAAAGTAAATAATGCACAAAGATAAATCTATATCCACATTTTATTAAAAAATACTTTCAACGATCCACTGATAATAATTTTATAAAGTAAAACATTAGAAAGAACTTACAAGCCTGCAGCAAAAATCTCATAAAATGTTGCCGACTCCTGCATTCAGCGCCGGCCCGTGTAGAGGTGCGCTTGCGACTCCAGTCGATCGAGCACAGCCGTCAGCGCAGTGCTTCGCCGCGTCAACTTCCAACTATTACGAACTTTTTACACACCAACTTCGAGTACCTTAGCAGACATTCCAATTTAAAAAAGAAACGTGAAAGTGTCAAAGTGCATAGTTCTTATGTTATTTTTTTTTTTTGCAAATGTGATCAAGGTATAGTGCCAAGTTGCGGTAAAGTTCGAATCTTTGGATGTACTGAATTTTCTCAAGAATATAGTGCTTTTTAATGTTTTTGGCAAGTGACGTAGTACATTGAAAACTTTATACATTGACGTTATTAAACGATACGTTTGTTATACAAGTTTGTTAATGGTGCGTATTTATTGGTAGTATTTGCTGAAGTCTAGATAAATATTTGATGATTGTACTGGAGTATGTCTTACTTATCTAGGTTTATTGTGTGTTTTGTTTTCTTACGTATCATGTTATATATTGCAGATATTGTATACGCGTACTCTCAATGAATTTATAACAGTTTTAGAAAAAATAACAAAATATGTGCAAAAAATACGCAATATTTTTATACTGTCATTACTGAAAAGTCCATGTTACATTAAAAACGACTTTACATAATAAAATATATATTAAACTTTTCGTCAACATGTTATTTTCCATTTAAAAATTTACATCAGATATAAGTAAGCGAGGATTTGTAATGGGTTTTTAATGTATACGACCCATGTTGCTTCATTTGAATATGCATTGGGTAAATATATTTTGAGTAGGTAGAAATAACTTAAAAACAAAATAAGTCTGATTATAGAGCGACCAAGCTGTTATCTCTTATCAAGAAATAATAACACAAGACATGGATATGCCTATGGCCCTCACAAAAAATAATTATAAAATGAATACTGAATTAGACAGAAAAGTACAAGTTTTTTTTTAAACTAATGTTAATGAAAAAGAAAGTTCAAAATAGTTTATATGCCAAAAGAAAATGAGTAAAAAATAAACTTTTTGATTAATTTTAATGAAGTACCTACCTAGTTTGCTTTTTGACAGGTCATTCATTAAAGATAAAATTATCAAACAAATTGCGACACAGCACCAAAGACAATTGTTCAAGGCATTATTTACTCACTGAGATTTATAATTGATTTCACTTCTTTATACCTAACACCTATGTTTTAACACTTGTTTTCCCAAAAGAATCGCTTAAGTAACTCATAAGCTCTCTAATCTTTAGACTGCTTATTCTTTTGAAAATCCGGAGTTAACATGTCTAAGAAAATACAGAAAATTATGGAAAAAATAATAAAGAATGCAACTTAACAAACCCAGCAGTTTGCTGTGAGCATTTTGTCATTAAAAAACGAAAAAAAAATGTCAGAGAAACGCATTCAAACGTGTGATTGAACCGAATATTTAAAGCGCGCGGAGAAAAATCTTTAATAAATTTTCCAGATTTTCTCACAATAAGTAACAAATAAGTTCGGGAACTGTACTGTAATGCAAAAGAATGACTTGACAAGATGTCACTTCTGCAAATATAATAAACATAATATTGTAAATAATGAAACTATGCATTAGAAGCGATAGGTGGACACTCTCTGCAATTTGTGATTTCAATTGCACTTAGCGACGCTACCGTGATATAAAATATCGTTCATATTATGAATTTACTCTTTGACCGCAACATAAAAATAACATTCTACATCAGACAAAGAAAAGAAAAACAGATTGAAATATTAGAACATTATTTTTTATTACGAAGAAAAACAAAAGAATGAAACAACATTTTTGAAGATCAAAAAAAGATTTTTCTAATAAAATTGGCTGATCTTGCAAAGCCCTGGCTAGCATTGGCCCCAAAAAAGTAGTCACATATCGACACTGACGTCCATTCACGTCAGCGAGTGTGAAAAGGTGACAATCACTTGAATGAAAAATTTATTTAGTTATTTGGTACAAGTTACAACGTGTTCACTATTAGCTTTTATAATGATAGCAAATAATATAGGCATATAGCAAAAACATTCTGTGGAAGTGATTTGTGACACAAAGTCATTCATTCCATTTAAAATTGTCTAAGGGGCCTCTGCGAGTTAGATTCGGAACTTCGAACGTCTTCCAAAGGTTCGGTATATGTAAAATAAACAAAAAATACGTTACCTAAACATACACATTTTTATTAAAAATCAAACCTGATAATAAAAAAAAACGAGTGTGCTTATTGGCCACACGACTGAAGTAAAACTTCAGTAGTTCCATCTGTATGTATATATATTTATATACATACATATGTTTATATATGCATATATGTATGATATATACATGTATATAAATATTCATTATTAGGAAGAGATAAAGAAAATGTGCACGCGCACTGCTCTCTCTTGCTTATATCCCCCACTCAACTCGTCACGCGTTCGCCAGCTTACTCCCCAAGTCAAGAGAGCGAAGTTTTATTTCTAAAAATCTTAAGACTATGTTAGTTGCTCTCCGCAAAGTGGAGTGCTAATCCAGCGCTACGATAGCAAACAATTATAGGCACACTCGTATCGCGAAAAACATTCCGTGGAAGAGATTTGTACCAAAAAGGCCGGAGTCAGATTAATGAAGTCAGTTCCTGTTAAACAGTGAAACTAGGTGACATCAACAGAAAGATTTATACGTAGCGTCGCGTCCCTTAAGCCAAACGCACCAACGGGCCGCAGCGCAACGCATTTTCATACAAAAAAGTGCGGTGCGGCCTGCCTGTAGTGAGCGATGGTTCATAGAAAATGTACGAAAGTGATGAAGGAGGATTTTTGCAAAGTGTTGCGTTGCGACGCGGCCCGCCTTAATCTGCGCGAGCCTTTATAACACAAATATACTCTATAAAAGTTTCAATCAAGAAAAGTTTAATATACAACGTGTAACGTTAAATGCGCAAAACCTCAGACACCCCACCTGATTTTTAATTCAATTGACCTATTTCAGAGAGAAAAAAAAGTCATTAAAAAATTGTAAAGGTTTTATGTGCTGTTTTAGTTTTACTGGCCATTCTGATCGTTTCTTGCGCCTGCGACGACGCTTTATCGAGGGAGAAGTCGTCACCGGGCCGCTGCGCCGCGCTGACATTGGCTTGCTTGACCTATTTATAAATAGACACGACAACGTTTTTAATTAAGATTTTTTGAAAAATGTAACCTATATTAAAAAGTAGTTCAATTAATTCTACTCGTTATTCTGATCAAACTATTTTCAGGTTTTGCGCATTTAACGTTACACGTTGTATATCTAGTACAATTGACTTATCAAAAATTACTCAGTACCGTTTTGTTGAAGGTATGATACTTATCAATACCATAATGATATCAATTCAGTAGCCCACCAGGATCTACATAAAACAAGCCGCTTTGCAATACACTTCGCTATTACAGCTACACGATATGATTATGAATTACAAACAATATGCGTGGGACCTCTATCTAATAGCACAATTAGTTGGCATCGAATATTCTACAGCCAAGTTATCAGTATTACAAGTTATTGCTGGTAACAATGTTAATTTGATATCAAGTAGCGCAAGATTGGAATAAACAAGATTATTAGAACTGTAGGAACGTTATGTTCAAAGGCAGCGGGGTACGGTGATCTTAGATTTTAAGAGATTAGAACAAATTACTGTAAGATTGTTAGCAATAAACTTTTGAAGGAATTAAAATCATTGCAGGATGGGATTTTCGGCTGAGACTTGACGTGTGATTTTATTGATTCATGATTTTATTTCTGTAAGTAGTTTGCACAAACGCTTTAACACGTCAATCATATTTAAAAAACTAGACGAGGTCGGCGTTCAGAAGAAAGGCACAAAACAATCTCAGAGGTCATAGTCTCTTTTAAACTCCAAGTCCTACTCCAGTATGAGTCCAACTCTAACTTGTTTGAGAGTGAAAGAAAAGGCTACACCATCATCCTATTCAGAAAAATTTTACAATAATATAAGTGGCGGTGACAAATTATAAGGAAAAATTTGAACCGAGAGCAAGCAACATAATATATGGCCAAAAAGCTAAAGAGCGTTAATTGCCATTCATTTTATTGTAAGTTACTAATGTGCTCATGTCAGGAGTTAGTCAGTTCATATGAAACAATATTCTAATCCTCTAATATCTTAAACCTTTCTGCAAAACTAAGTATGCGCCGCTCAATCACTCTTGCCGTAGTGTTTAAACAACATTCGTTGCGTTATTTACGTTGTTGAGCATGCAAATTTCTCAAACTTTGGAAGTAATGACAGGCCTGTTAGTCTAGTGGTCAGTGGCCCTGACTGCTATACGCAAGGTCTTGGGTTCGATTCCCATTTCCCACCCAGGACAAATGTTTGTGTGATGAGCACGATCATTTGTTCTGGGTCTGGGTGTAATTTATCTATAATATGTATGTATTTAGAAATATATATGTATGTTTATCAGTTGTCTAATACCCATAGCACAAGCTCTGCTTAGTTTGGGACTAGATGGCGTTGTGTGAAAGTTGTGGAATATTATTATTATTATTTATTATTATTAATGGTTTAGCAATATCCTTAAAAAAGATTCAGAATCAGATTTATAGTGTTACGCAATTACGGTGCTGATGATATTGATTAGAATGTTGCTAGCTTTCGCTCCATTGCCTTGTCTTTTTGTTTGAGTCGTCTTATAAACGTCACATGATTAACTAGAGTTAAATGAGCCGGTATGTACTCAATAGTTTAGCAATTCTTAGCAGTTCATGGCGTCACTGCTCAATAAATGACTATTTCAATGTCAAATACAGTTTTACCTTCATCATCGTCTACCAAGCTAAAGGTACTGGGCACTAATTAAGTTTTTATAGCGATGTCACAATTTTTTTCTGTCAGTGACTGAGTTGTACACGGTAACTGACCATTCAGCCACTCTATGGTATGTCCATAAAAATATCTTGCTCTATTATCTGTGAGCATACGTACGCACGGGCGCTCTTTTCAACGTGTACGTTTCTTGCAGGGCATTGGGATTTCAACGGTCGGTGGCGTGAGTTGAAAATCCAACTGTGCACTTATTCAACGCGCTAGTGAAGCACTCTGTTGGATTTTCGACGCTCAGTTCGACGCCAAGAGTTGAAAATCCTGAGTACGGTTTAAAACTTCGCGTTAAAAAAAGCGCCCGTGCGAATATAGGCTCTGGTATTTCTTTAATAGTTTTCTACACACCTTACGCTTTAAGTAAATGACATTTCAAGTCTATAATTAAAAGAGTGAGCTCGCTAGTAACTTGTATTGTGAGACATTTTTTATTGAAAATGAAAATAATTGAAATTATGGTCTGCGCGTGTAATAATACACATTCCAATAGTGTTCATTCATTTTAGGTTAGTTGTTGAATTATTATTAAATATGGGACACAAAAAAAAAATAAGTAAGTATAATAGTGGACGAACATAATTATTTACGTAAATACTTATATTTATAATGAAATATGAATTTGAACATAATATAATAAAAATGTTTAATTTTTTTTAAAAGAGACGACGGTGTTTTGAATTCATGGTTATAGTTTGCAATAATAGAGGACAAACATATTTACGTAAATATTTACTATACATATTTTATTTATTAAACCCCAAAATATGAGTTTGAATATAATATTAAACATTTTTTTAAAAGAGACGTCGGCTTCGGAAGTTGCAAAAAAAATTGATACTAAAGTTCCAAGAAAAATAAAACAATTTAAATAAAAAATAAAATAAAAACTATTTTTATAATATCCTCAATGTCCCTGCCAGCCTGTTTATGTATATCTAATTAATGTTCTGAAAAACACGCAGTAAAGGGTGACGAAAAAAAAATTCAAGAAAACATCACGACATAACCGACTTCAATAATTTATAACAATACATTTTATTTAACATCTATATATATCACAGGTATGTCCGCATGGCGACGTGGGTACAGTACAATGCTACACGTTCATTGATATCTCACGCGGCGGATGTTATTTTTTATGCGGACTGTACTTAACCAAAACATGGCGTCTGTTTTAGTTACCAGCTGTTTCGTTACCATTCTAGTCATGTGTACTGTTCATGGTTTTGTACCTTTTAAGGTAGAAGGGACGGTACTGAAATTGTAACGAAGTCATCAGGAAGAATAGTATCGATTTTAATTTTTATATCATCACTCTTCTGCCCTTATACCAATTTATTTGAAGATGTCTTTTCCTTCCATACTTCTCTATGTCTTCATTATTTTAATTTATTTGAACATGTCTTTTCCTTCCATACCTACTTCTCCATGTCTTCATTATTCCAATTTATTTGAACATGTCTTTTCCTTCTATACTTCTCTGTCTCTCCATTAGTCGTCATCTAGATAGTCACGTCCTGCCCCTATCTATTTATTTATTTATTTAATCGTTTCGCACACTAAAAGGTACAAAGGCGGACTTAATGCCTTAGGCATTCTCTACCAGACAACCAAGGGTGGTGAAGAGACTAGATAGCAGGTGCTTTGGTTCAGCCGAACAATGATAAAAAAAATCGTAAATAATAAAAATATTCCTTTGGGCATTCTATTAGGTCATCCCACTTCCAGTGTCATATTTTTTATTTCCAATATTTATGTATTGCGCAATGGTATGCAATAGTTAATACATGTGTTGTCTTGTACAATCATGTTAGTTTAATTTGGTGTGTTGTATTGTCAAGACGTGCAATGATTTAAAATGGAAGATTTAAAAAAATCTATTAATGTATTGGAGCAACGTATATTTCTAAAGTTTTGTGCTTTACTCAACTACTTTGGAGGAGTTGCGCACGACTTACTGGTAAAGTGTGTTGGTCGTAACGCCTTAAATAAAAGAACCGCACAGCGATGGCTTGAAATGTACAAACAAGGAAGAACCACAGCTGAAGATGAGCCGCGAGCACCTCGATCATTATCATCGACTAGATTAGAAGCAAGGGACAAAATCAAGGAAGCACTTCGTCAGTCACGTAAGGTCAGTGTCAGTGATCTCTCCACTCAACTTAACATTCCTCATTCCACTATACATAGAGTACTCACGGAGGATTTATGTCTGGTCAATAAAAGTGCAGTGAACACGGATCAGAAGGAGTTTCGTTATGAAACTGCGCGTAGCCATTTATCGTGGTATCGCCGTAAGAAAAATATACTTAATAGATTCATATGCCTTGATGAAACTTGGGTCGAATTTTATACTCCTCGTCAAAGACATCAGTCACGATGTTGGGTAGAACCGGGCACTTCAGCTGAACATTTACCACGTGCAGAGCTACATGAACGAAAAATACTACTAATAGTAGCTATGGATGTCAGAGGCATTGCTTTTTGGAGAACTTATGATGAAAATACAACTATGACTGGAGAGCGATATAAGTCATTTTTAGAAGAAAATATTCCTATTTGGGCAGACGAACATCATATAACGAGTCCTATAATTTTACATGATAACGCCAGACCGCACAAATCAAAAATAGTTCAGAATTTAATTGAAGATAAAGGATGGATTGAAATTATTCAGCCGCCATATTCCCCGGATGTGAATCCTTGTGATTTCAATTGTTTTGGCCATGTGAAGAGGAAATTGTCGGGTACTCGATACAATAGCAAAAAGGAGTTAGATATTAAACTAAAGAGCATTATTGATGAATTAAATGAAAGTGGTACTTTAAATGGTGTTCAAGATTTGCCAGCAGTCTGGGAGCGAGTGATTAATAGTGGTGGAGATTATTGATTAGTGTCACAAGGTTATATAGTATAGTAGTCAGTTTTTGTAAAATAATAATAATAAAAAAATATGACACTGGAAGTGGGATGACCTAATATTTACTAAAATATCGCTCATCCAATAGAACAACGACGTAATTACGAAAATGTTTTCATGAGTTTTCTCATGAAATTATTACAAATTATTATTGATATTAAAGTAACATACATAAAAATATTAACTATTTTAGCATAATCATTGGAAATATATCATATTTTCAATTTCAAACTTTTAAAACGTTCTCCTGAAAAATAGCTAAAACGTAATTACGTCATTGTTCTATTGGATGAGCGATATATACTTATTATAAAACAACACGTAAACAGGTTCAAGGAGTGGTATTGAGATGACTACACTATTCATTTTGAAAATAGCTCTGCAATTTAGGGTTGGAGCTACATGTCCGTTTTTTTCCATACTTCTCTATTAGTCCTCGTCATCTCACCTCGGTAGTCACGCCCTTTCTAGTCATATCATCTGTCACACAGTCCATCCATCATTTCTTAGGTCTTCCTCTACTCTTATAGTCACCCACATTCATACTGAAAACTTTCCTCCCCTGTTAATTTTATAGTGACAAAAACAAAACGGTGAAAATAAAGATATCGCTTGGAATTTCATCTTCTTTTTTTTTTTTTTAATTTTTGCATAAGTTTGCAATTGTCATGTTACTGGCATATACGTGCGTTAAACTTTTCTTTTTGTTTGGATCAAACGTAGAGTTTCATAAATGTGTTGAAATTGTCGTTTAGGCAAAATAATGGTTCTTGTTAAAAAGCTGTTGCAGTTTTATCGTACTTAATCACTAAGAAACACACACTTTTAGGGCTATCTGTATCATTAGAGCAAAAATAGGTAATATTATTCTTACATCTGCCTTCAAAGCAAAATGAAAACTAATTATTTTGCAGTCTTCAACTTTTTTACTAGGCACAAGTATTATTTTATCCCTTATAGGTTTGAAGGTAGGCCTATGCTGGGCGTCCTATTTTGTTGCCCCTTTTCTAGCTATTATTTTCAACGTGTAGTCTGCTATTTTTTTATCGGCTTACACAGTGTTGTGTCAAGCCGTCCACTTAGATTACCATCTACGTCTAGAGCGGTGACACTCAGTGATTATCGATAAGTTCGGTACCGAGATTTTTATCGATACATTGATCCAAACTGGAACAACACTGTCTTGGCAAATGTCAAAGCGTGATTTTTCGAGCTTTGGCGCGGGTATTTGGAATTAGAAAGTGCGCATAATTGCTTTTATTTAGCTCTTTATAGCTTCTTTCAGTGAAGTTTCACTTCATAGATTTTTAACTTTCATAAGTTGGTTTCAGAAGTACATATGGAGTAAAAATATATATTATTCTTAAATTACTGCAACTGACTTCGACTGTTGTGTGCACAGTCAATTTATTTGATTGAAATGCGGTTACACTAAAGCAAATAAAGATACTTAAACTTGGTCAAATAAATAATACAATACGGCAACTTTCAAAATCAAACAAATGAGGTACCTATAATATTTGGCAACATTAGTTTCGTCCCTGGCTAGTGCGGGTTTTAATAAGATTGCTTCCCGGCTCAGCCAGACAGCATTCCTGAATCTTTTCCGCCATGTCACGCGCACACGCATCGACGCAGCGGCGGAAATAAATTGTTGCTACTTATAAATATTAGAGGAGACTGGCTGTATCGAAATCAGAAATGTGATTCAAACTTTTTCTTCACTTGAAGATTTTCTTAACAGCCAGTGCTGGCATTATATTAGAATAAAAAATAAATAAAACAACGTTCATAAAAAATACAGAACTTTTTAAGGTTACATCAGGTATCGTTCTTGTTTTGAAAGTTAAAGTCAACGTAGGTAGCGCTAAATTACGATAATATGACTTTTTCTATTAACATCTGGTCGCTAAACAATTTAAATATACTAAAACAAGCAATATACTAAAGTTACAATATAACAGATTAATGTAGGAATACAACGAGTTTCAACAATTACATCTCCTCTGCATAATGTTGCCATTTTACGACAAGACTGTGACGTCAGTGCACTATAAAATAAGATTTACTATACGATGCCATTTTAATGATTTATCTACTGGTTTTCCTCGAGTTTCCATGCATATAAGTTTGTTGAATTATCCCTCCGTGCCTTGCCCTTGCCTCCGTGCCCCTCCGTGCCTCGGAAAGCACGTTAAGCCGTTGGTACCGGCTGTCATTCGTAGATCTTTGACAGTCGTTACGGGTAGAGTCAGAAGTCCGAAAGTCTGACAACCAATCTTACCAAGGGGTATCGTATTACCCAGTAACTGGGTTGTGGAGGTCAGATAGGCAGTCTCTCCATGTAAAATACTGGTATTCAGCTGCATCCGGTTAGACTGGAAGCCGACCCCAACATAGTTGGGAAAAGGCTAGGCAGATGATGCTGTACAGACTCTTAAATTGTAGACGTACCTTCTTACCATTTTGAACGGCTATTGTTGGACGTAGCCAATCAAACGACTTATAAAATAGAAAATTATAAAATATAATATTTTCCCTATTGATTAGAGTGTCCTACTAAGCTTTTATCATTGTCGAATCCAACTTATGTATATTGTGGTGAGAAAAATAAAGTTTATTATTATTATTATTTTATAATTTTCTTCACTAACTAATGCAGTAAACCATCACATGAAAATAAACAGATTTTTTATATACTCTAATTTAAATATAATTTAGGTAGATAGGGTGAAAATAGGAAAACTTTCGAGCTGGTTAATGGAAAAACAATATGCGATTAGATAACTGCTTTTTTTTAAGTTAAAATGAATTCAGCTCTGAAAATTTAAGAAAAGGAAGTAGGAGCCTTAAAATATTTCCCAGTCATTTAAAAAGCTAGTCCCTTGATAATAGAAGAAACGAACTGGGAAATTAAATGCAGAAGTTATAATTATGTTTCCACCACATGGTACATACGCCAGCACATCAAGCTACTACAATCTGTCAAATGTCTTTAATAGATTTGCAAAGGTATTAGGTTCAAAGTTTATTGGGAAAATTTGACAGTTTCGGGTAGCTTGATGTGCTGGCTTCTGTACATTATAGGCTTTTCCAGTTGAATAATTAGCAGCACGGGCCTGTGCCAAGAGGAAGTAGGTATTTACAACAGCGCAGCTTTATTCATGACTTATATTGTTAAAATGTTTGTAAAACACAGTTTCTAACAAAAATTCTAAATTAAATCTTGATACGCCTGTTTTGCAAATGAACAATTAAACAAACATCATAACTCCAGCAAAAAATCTAGCTAAAACAATTGAATGTAAAAAAAAAAAACATTTAAAAAGAACATTATTTTCAAAACGAATTAGTGACGCGCGGTGTACCGTAGTGCGCAGGCGCGGCGACGCGTCGCAGTGCCGCCAACATTGACAGCTGTCAATCAGGGCCAAGATGGCGGCCGGCCGGTTCCGTCGGTACAAACGCGGGACGCTATCTCCGTCAAATTTGACGCAGGGCTCTCATGAGATTAGAAAAGTTTTTATACAACAAACTGTGACCTCTTTAATCAGTTCAACTGGGCAGTTGAAATGTCATGCGATGGCAATTGCTTTAATTAACACAAGTAAATTCACTTTCTGTTGGCAGACCCGCAGATTTTAATGATAAATCTAATGAGTCTATTAAACTATCACGACTAGCCGAAATCGATTGCAAACTGCTTCTGTGTAATTTACAGAGGGTAAAGCACTAATTAGGAATACTATTTCTATGACTAGTGTGACTAGCAAATAGGTGAAAACTTACTAGGTACCTATTACTCAAAGTAAAATGGATCTTATAAGAACACCTCTACCAGAATTTAGATACACTTAAGGCCTTATGGCGATCACTGGCGCCGATTGCCTTGTTCACAAACTGAACTAAATTTAAGTCCAGTGCATCTTTTTCTTTCTATTTCATTTAGAAAAGGACAAAAAATTAATATTAGTTTAGTCCTGTCAAATCAGTCAGCGCCTGACGTAAATTGACGTATTTTTAGTAGCCAATTTTTTAATCATGTCTAAACTTATCTATGGAGTATCTTAATTTGACAGGACTAAATTAATATTTATCTTCTGTCCTGTTCTTAATGAAATAGAAAGAAAAAGATGCACTGAACTTAAATTTAGTTTAGTTTGTGAACAAGGGGATCGGCGCCACTGTTTTGTTGGAATTCATTTTACTAAATATTTTTTGTATCATACTTACCACTTTGAATTTTAACCGCCTTTTTTTAATAGTGGTGTCTTTTCATTTTCAGATTATGCCACAAACACTAGTGATGTGACGTACATAATGTGCGAACGCGTCACAGTGACGCACGCGCGGATTTTGAAGAACCAATAGTGAAGTGTGGGATAGATTTCAATCGATAAATTAATCGATATCCTTGTGAGAATTGAACACGAATGAACACCCTGATGCTCACAACCGGTGGAACGGTGGACGACCAACCCTGTATAGACAACAATATGGCGTTTTCTTCTTATAAGTGAGTATAGAACAAATGTATTCTAGCCTAAGTGGTCTGGATTATTGAGGAATGTTCGTAGACATTTCAGAATATGTAAACAATAGACGTTCAATGTTTTTGGAGTCTGGCAAAACCATGAAATGAAAGGACAAAAAATCTTTGGTAACTAATATTTTTTTAATTCGTAATAATACGACACTTAACAACGATGACAACAGAAGTCACTAGTGTCAAGAAACTGTAAATTATTCTCTAACAAATTGATGGTTGACTGTTGACACACGATTGCCATCTAGCAAAACATCCTTCTAAACAAAGCTATAATTTCATAATTTTATTTTAAAATCTCTTGTAGCTAAGTGCGTACATACATGAATACCGTTAAAGCATAATCAGCGTATAATGTTCCCACTGCTGCGACACGGGCCTTCTCTATGATAGAGGCAGTGGGTCGTAATCCACCACACTGGCCTAGTGCGGGTAGGTAAATGTCACATGTCTTCGAATGTTTAGTTCTAGAACATGCCGGTTTCCTCACCATGTTTTCCTTCACCGTTTTGCTGTGATGCAATTCTTTACACAGAGTAAACAATTTCACCTGGTTTCGAACCTGCGGCCTAAACTCGCAAGTCGGGGCCGCTACCATTGGACCACCACTGCTCCACCGTTATGCGGCTAAGTATTATAGCAAAAAAAATCAAGTAGAAACCGAGTTTTCTCCCACAATGCACAATGACATCGATCCAGCCTTACAAATAACGTTAGCGACAACGAGACAGGCAAATTACTGCACACTTTTTGTAACGATATAATGAAATTATCTTCATGAAACACGTAAAAAGCCGTCATAACCATAACTCGAAGAGGTCTTGACAGCATCCCGTAGTGCGGGATGAAGCCATTTATCCAAAAACTGCACCGGGGATCTCTCGACCAATCGCAGTCAGAATTCAGATGACAAGATTACTTATACTTGGAAATCGACAGAAGTTTTCGATGCATCATTAACAGCATTACTCGAATTAATTATACATTTTTTGCGTGGATGACAGCCAATTTCTAGACATACGGACGGGCAGACGCGTAAACATTTTAAATTTCTTCTCTGAGCGGTTGTGTAACACTTTGTGAAGTACCCTATGACATTTCATTTTTTACGCACGCCAAGGCGAGGCTTTATTTGCGGTTTGGCTATAAATTCATATTTTATTGTCAGTTGTATAAACTGTTGCCGTTCTCCAGATGGATTCACAATCTAAGTATAGTAAAAACACCGCTATTAACATTGAGACAACAGAACGAGATCGTTCGCTTGCATTAATTTCATTTCATTACCTATATAGTAAATACAGCAATTACCGAACGCAAAAAGCCGTTGACCAATGAATTCGTCAGGCGGTTACAGTCCTCAATCGGGCACCTTTCATTTAAAAAAAGAACCATACGCCATTTCATGTCAATTTTTGAATTATTCATCGTGCGAATGCGCGAGCGCATCGATTGATGCAAACAAAAAGCGCGCGCTCGCTAATCTTCGCCCTTTTTCGCCGAGCTTCGGGCTTCCTCGTGCCCAGTGTTGCCAACCAACGCATTTATTATTCAACTAGTTTTTACAGTCACGCTGCGCAAAGACATAACAGAGAATGCATTTATTTGATAAATGATATTTTTTTCCTAAAACCCTAAACTGGAGATTTTTTAAACTAATTTTTCGGTGTCAATATTGGAGGACATATTCTTTTGTTAATAATGTGTATCCCATTCATGTCCATTCAATCAAAAGAGAAAACATTATGCTGTGTCATATAATCCGATACGTTCTCATAACAACGTTCCGAGAATCCGATCAGAAGTTTTAATTTTATACTTCTCATATTGATTTGACAAGATTAACTGAGCCGAAGTTTTTTGTATCGACACATTCTAACTAGTGGGCACGGTGAATACTTTACACAGATAACATCTGGCGTTCGCAAATATTTGTTAATGATTAATATAAACTAGTTTTACATTTTTCACATAAAGTGCTAATTTCTTGTTAGCCAAAGTAATAACTCATAAATAATTGTTTGCATTCTAAATTCGTTATCATTGGCCGTCAAGCCAATTACAAGTAACATTGCCATGCTTTGAGTGCAGAAAAAAATATAGTATTCGAATTTCCGAGCGTTCATCCCCCGCTCCCGCACGTCCGCCGCGCCTCGACGCCGCGTCTCGACTGTACGTGATTGGTTTATTAATTAGGCGAATCATCGTCGGGTTCCATTTTTAAAAATAGGCGGGATTCTTGCTGTGCGACTTTTCTTTTTAATTTTGGCCGGCGTTGAACGCAATTAGAGCTGGCCAGTATAGCTTTTTGTGTCATAAACACCGCGCGGTGATAATGTTAGTTTTAAACCCTACTTAAGATAATTAATAAGGCAATCTGAACTCTATAATGTTAATTAAAATTTTATTGACGTCACCATCCGGTGACACTTCTATGACTTATTGCAATTCTTCTGGTTAAACTATCTTAAGTATAGATTTTACTAGCAAAAAGGAAGTGACGTCATTTGATTTTCAATTTAAATGACAACGGCATCCACATTTACGTGAAACCATAAACAAAATTCAAGAAAGCATTTCAGTCATAACTCAGGCTGAAAACAAAACAAAAATGGAACTTTCATATTTATTTTTAAGGAGGACCGATTAAAAAGATTCGAAATCGATCGCAAACGACTAAGGTCAGTAGAAAAATAACATAAAAAGCGTTGTCGCGTCCGTCCCGATGCTATGTCTCCCGAATACCGTTAGGATGCCTTCGAAACTTAAAACGGAGAAAAAAAAAACTGAAAACTATTCCAATTGCCAGTATTTGGAATCCGTTTTGTCTGCTATCGCGTTTTAAGGCTATTTCGGTTACGGAATATTTGTAATTTTTGCTTTTTGCGCGTCATAATGTCCCTTTTCACTTCTTACGCATGTGATCCGGACTTTTGAAATTGATCCAAGTATCTTTCGATTATCCAATTCTTGAATCCAAATCCTAAGGGGTTATTTGTCTGCTTCTGAAATTTTCCGACTTTATGTAATTTGTGTTCAATTTGTTAGATAGAACTGCTAAACGGATGAACTCAGTGAGTTCCGAATAACCTTTAACCGTGCTTTTATCAAATTGACTTCTTGCATAATTTGCGCCATACGATGATTCAATAGAAACTTTCTTATCCTCCTGTCTTGCTTTTATTGTATTCATATGGCATTTGTGCACATTATGGTGACGTTGATTTTAATAAAACCCGAGTACTGTCGTGCGATTCTGTAACCATCTCACCGTGAAAGCTTGGGTGAAGTGAGCGTGGAGTGAGCTGTCATTTGCTAGGGATTAACACTATTAAATGCTCACTTCACTTATGATTTCACGGTGAGATTTTTGCAGAATCAATACAGCCATACAGCCGGTTGATTCTGGAAAAATCTCACCGTGATAACTAAGGTGAAGTTAGCTTAGAGTGAGCTGTGAGTCATGCTGATGCTAGGGATTGACACTATTGACGACTCACTCCACGCTCACTTCACCCAAGTTTTCACGGTGAGATGGTTACAGGATCGCACGGCTGATCAAAATCCTACTCTCATACACATTTTCCAAAATCATTTAGCATCTGCACATTCTAAAAACAAAAGAGTACCCATTTCTACAGCATGATTTTTTTACAGGCTCCCAATTTTAACAGGGTGTTCTACCCATGAATATAAACAACTTTCACTATGGAACCAACTCAGAGATCACAAAAAAAACAGCTGTTTGATACATTGTGGTCAAGTAGGTATTGAACTTTTGTTTTAAACAGTTGATTTTGTTTTCCTGATTTCAGAGTTGGTCCAATAGTGAAAGTTGTTCATATTCATGAGTAGAACACCCTACAATTTGGAGCCTGTAAAAATATCATCCAGTATAAATGCCAGCTTCTACACCAATTACCGTCCGTCCCCCCATTCACCATATCATACTAATATGAGAGTTCAACAATTGCAAGTGACTCTGGTCTGTCACGACTTGGAGACCCGTGCCTGCTTCCGATGGCCATTGTTCACTGTACGTCACCACACCTTACGTAATGTTGTGCGTTGGATGTTAGCACTTTGATCTGGTTCATAGAGTAGTGAGTGGTCGCTTGTGAGAGGTACATCTTGTAGTAAAAAAGTTGCTTGAGGATCGAAGGACCAATTTCAAGTGTAAAGGACCAAAATATAAAATAGATGACTATGTGTTAAAGTTAGAACTAGTATTCTGTAGTGCAAAATTTAAAGTCAATGAAAACTTTTTGGATGATTCAAGCGGCTTTCTTCAACCACGATTAAGGTGCTTCAACTCCCGACTCCAAGCGGGGGCTTCAGTGAAACTAAAATAAAATAACCCGAAAGCCGTATCACAAGCTCACAAACAAAACTGCAAGTACAAAATACTTATAGCGTCGCGTATCGAAAGGCCCAAACATTTCTTGGAGCCGGTCAACTCGGCAACTCCGCTGACCGCCGCTACTAAGTAAGACGGGGACATAAATTCTTCAAAGGGCTAAACAAAAATAAAAAAAATACTCAAAAACCCCTTTAACAGAGCTACCGAACTATAATTTATGGGAGTTGGCCCGCGACTGCCATCGTATGAAAAAAGTAAAAAACGCTACAGCCAGAGAGGCAAAACGGTGAAATTTGGAATAATTTCGCGATAGCATCGCGCACGCCGGTACCTTTCAATTTCTTTATACGTTTGCAAATTTGTGTTTTTGTTTTGTCGCAATGTGGAGTTATGGTCCTTGTGGAGTCGCCGTACATTAGTTGAGTTTATTTTGTGCTAGGCTTGTAGATCCACCTGCCACTGCGGCAGCGAACTGCGCTTCAACTTTTTGCCTTTCAGTGTATATGCGTTTCGGTCGAATGAATACTCATTGAAATAGTCCTTATAATTTAAGCAATGGTGCTGCTTGTCACTCAAGGTCCTTTGATTCGCACGTACGTACACTACTTACGTCTCTAGAGATTAAATTATACAATACTACAATGAAACGATATTATGACGTAGATTTTATTAATTACGTAGGTAAATATTATGTAATATGTTTTTATTGAATATAAAAACATATTACGGAAATCACTTCATAATTAACGGTATGTCCATTAATTAGGACTATGATTGAAGACGAACTGAGAATCCAAATCTACAAGATAATATTTCCATTATTAGATATCCAGCTAGGTTTTAGACTGGCTTGAACAGAACAGAAGTTGAGATCGAGATAAATAGAAGAAACAATATTTAGACCCATAATATACTGGTACTTTCATACACTGTGGGCGATTAGCAAATACATTATCTTGGTAACATTTAGAAGTTTATCACATCCTACTAACCTCTTGCTTTAGAACTCATTAGTTGCTGTTTCCTCTCGCTAAATACTTAAATACTAAGTCAACTAACCGAGCTGTTACGTAACATGATCAAACCTTATGAGCCAATGACTAATGCAGCTCCATATCTGTCGTGTCTATGGCATGCACGTGCTTAAAATGATGTATTTTAGCTCAAAATAGATCTTTAAATACACAGTTTCATTACTGTGGGAGTCTATATTATTCAGTGTTTGATTTTAATTTGTCAAGAAACGTTTTGCAGTTTCATGAACAATTTCTCCATCTTTGACAATTTCAGTTTCAAGATTTAGGACAGCTGCCACTTCATCTGATTGTTGTTCAAGCAGTCTAGATATTCTTTAAATTTGAAATTGTTTTAAGGATTTAATGTCAGTGCCTTGATCATCATAATCATCACTGGCAGCTATGTTCCACCCATTGCTCCCTTATAATATATGCCTCCCTTTTGTGCCTTGCTTCCCTTGTCTATGCGACTCCCATTCAGGTCTTCTCCGCGATCTTCTGTAGGTCGTCCACCCACCTGGCTATTTGTCTGCCAACGCTCGGTCTACCGTTTCTTGGTCCCTACCCTTCCTTGACCATACAGGAAATTTCCGTGTATCTTACGACCACACGGAATTTCTGCCTTTGTAGAATCATCTTCAGTACCCACAATGGGTTCAATAGCCCGACCTGATAGGATCATATCCAAATGTTTTGATAGGTCGTTTTAATTTGATTAATCTACTGTCAGAAGCACGGTAATCCGATTATGGTTTTTGTGTAGCTTGTTTGTATTGAGAAAAAGGTTCGCTAGGTTAATAAAAGTATTTTTTATTATTAGTCTTTTATTTGAGAACGACTAGGTACTTAACAATAGTGGGTCTGAAATTGAGATTTCAGATTTTTTTCTTTCGTTTTTTTTATGTGGATTTTATATACGTAAACGTAGCGTATAAGTACGCATGAAAGTAGCGTGGAATTAGTCAGCGGCTGACGTACATTGACGTATTTTTATTAGCCAATTTTTTAATCAAGTCTAAACGTGTCTATGGAGTAGGTATCTATAGACACGTTTAGACCATATATCTAGGTGCACGGTTCCCAATGGTCGTTTCCTATGGAGAAGAACCAGCAAATTAAGATACTCCATAGACAAGTTTAGACACGTGCTTACTAATTTGACAGGACTAAACTAATATTTATCTTCAATCCTTTTCTTAATGAAATAGAAAGAAAAAGATGCACTGAACTTAAATTTAGTTTGTGAACAACAGAATCTGCAACAATGTCCAATTCGTAGATGAATAAACGAGTTGTTTGTCTATCTACTAATCTTTGCGTTCCCTCTTGTGAAATGGTTGGTCTTTTGGTACATACTATAAAGCAATTTAATAATTTCCTTAGTACTGTTGCATCTGATTCTATTTCTAATACCTGAAAAAATAGTGTTCGTAATTGGTAACACTGTAGCTAGTTTAAATAATATAATTGGTGGCATAATGTCAGAGTAGATCACGACGCATCAATAACGATTTGTCAAAATCGCCAGCCTAGCTCTGTGGCCTCGATTGCGAACGTTGTGCTTTGGTGTTAGGGTACCGTATGCTGACATAAAAACCTTCCATAAAAAATATTTAACACAAAAACAAAATATTTTGACCATTTCTGGATATGTCCAGAAATTGGATTTGTTATTGTTGAAAAAAATATTTTTATGTATGTAGGTAATCATTTCATGTTAAGGTTTCTTCAGTTGCTTTCCTGTTAGGAAATTCCGGTTGCTCGATACATTTGGATAAGTACCTACATAAAAATTATGTGGTCTTAGGGCAAACTAAACGCAATCAGTACATCTAAACCACGTCACAGAGCTGTCGTTGACATATTTTTTGAGGAATGCTGTTTAATTTCATGAGAAACTGGAAATGATGGTAATGAAAATGAGATCTTGGAAAACAAAACAAAACAGAAAGATGTTTTAAATAGGTTTAACGCTAAATACGTTCAGTGATTTGTGGTGCCAGCGGACCTTAAAGAATACGGGGTTCCAGTGTCGGCACAGATTACTAAATAGTTATTACCAGATACTTCACTCAGTAGAAAATTTTCAATACCTACTGCTGTAATAGCCTACTACGTCGCGTCGCCAACCGCTGCATGCTAAAATGTGCCTATGTACGAATGAATTTAACGATTAAAATTGAACAACGTGCGTGCGCTTTGCTTGCGAAAACCGCATTGAATCTGGTCCGCAAACGGCCCGAGACCGCTCGGCCGGGCGGTAGGTAATTATAGCGCGCAAGTACATGGAGTGACGGAGGCCTGGTGTCGGGAACCACTTTCCTTCAGATATAGGACCATCGGCTTTGCTAACCTGTACACAATCCAATCAGCCTATAATGTTCCCACTTCTGGGACACAGGCCTCCTCTCTGTGAGTGGGAGTGGGCCGTAATACACCACGCGGTCCCAGTACCACATGTCTTCGAATTTTTGGTTCTAGGACAGGCCGGTTTCCTCACGATGTTTTCCTTTTTGAGAACAGTGGTGATGAAATAATTTACACAAAGTGCCTGTCTGGGTTCGGATCTACGACCTTACAACTCGTCAGTCGTGGCTGTTACCACTGGGCAACTACTGCTCTCTCTGCTTGCCAATGTATGAAGCATAAAAAAATCGGGAGCACTTCTTTCTCGAGGCTCCCGAATGTTTATACAACGTGTAACGTTAAATGCGCAAAACCTCAGACACCCCAACTGATTTTTAATTCAATTGACCTATTTCACAGAGAAAATAAGTCATTAAAAATGTTGTAAGGGTTTTATGTGCTGTTTTAGTTTTACTGGCCATTCTGATCGTTTCTTGCGTCTGCGACGACGCTTTATCGAGGGAGGAGTCATTGGGTTGCTTGACCTATTAATAAATAGACACGGCAACGTTTTTAATGAAGATTTTTTGATAAATGTGACCTATATTAAAAAGTGGTTCAATTAATTCTGCTCGTTATTCTGATCAAACTATTTTTCAGGTTTTGCGCATTTAACGTTACACGTTGTATACGGAACCATGAACCATCAATTCAGATTAGGCGACTCTAGAGTCGCGACATTTGGAACCGGTCTGAGTCGTGAGCCACACGCATAGAAAGTTAAACAGAAGTTATTTAATTAACTGTAGTTAACGCGTGCTGCCCGTCGCCGCGGGCTATGTAGAAAAATATTGATCGACTGTTTATTTATAAATATTGTTGGTTACGGACAACAGCGATAGTCTGACCAACCTGTCATCTGTGTTGTGTTTTAGAAAAATATTTCTATTGTTTTATCTACAACAATATCTATAATACTTTATGGAACGCAATAAATAAATTAATATGAATATATAGCCGGCACCCCTTATTGCGTAATCACACTACTCGTAATATTATAAAGGCGAAAGTTGCGAAAGTTTGTGTTTGTGTTTGTATGTTTGTTACTTCTTCACGCTCAAACGGTTGGACCAATTTTGATGAAATTTGGCACACAGATAGTTTATAACCAGGATTAACACATGGAATACCTTTTATCCCGATATTCCTTCGGGATCGAGACTGATGCGGGTGAAACCGCGGGGCGCAGCTACTACAGTATAAATCACAATCTAAATGATTTTGAAGGATATTGCTAAGCCATTGCTTCATAGGTTCGATTTTTTTTCTGCTCAGCAACGTAAATAACGCGATGAAAGTTGCTGAACTGTCAAAATGAAAGCAATTCCTACTGTTATTACGTTACGCATTAACCCCGAATATCTTGTTGGCCCAAAACTTCGCCTACCTCCCTATCCCGCCGGTTGTGTTGTTGTAGCCTCTCTCACATGGGACTTAACATTACTGACGGAGTGTGGGTGTTCAGTAGGTACACCTCTGCCCAATCCTTTGGGAAATGCAGGCGTGATGGTGTTACATATTATGTTATGTTTTATCTAGAAGTTGAATTGCTTAAGTATGTTATGTGTAGGTAAGTTTTCAGTTAAAGTTTCGTCTTGTGATCTCAGTTCATAAAATAAGTCCTAATAATTATAATCTGCATTCTCGATTTATTTCCAAAAAATGTAAACAGATATGAGTTTATGGAAAAATAACTTTAAATACTACACAATAAACTTCAGTTTACGCTGCAATTTCAAACGGTTTTAAATTTTTTTCAATGGTGCTCTGTAACCAACTGAATTACCATTAAAATAAAGTTGATATTTGTTTAACTTGAAATAATATTAATTTGAAACATAAGTTTGAATAGACTTTAGGTGTAGACTGATTGCACTTTCCCCCCATTAAAACATGTACAGTCACCAAAAGGGATAAGTAACCAGGGTCTTCGGATATAATTGAAGTTTAGTAAGAAACGGATTGATGTTTTCGGATAAAATTTTATTCAATTAATAGATAACAAACAGTTCATTAATCAAACTAAATTTCATTCAAAAATATCCATCGGTTTCTTACTAAACTTCAACTATATCCGATTTCCCAGCACCCTAATTGCGTAACACACTATTACTCTCAATTTGAAGCATTTTGAAGCATATTGCTAATCCATTGCTCCATATGTTGGAAAAATTGTCTTCTCAACAACGTAAATAACGCAATGAATGTTGTTGAACTGTCAAAATGAAACCCATTGCTACTGATAGTGTGTTACGCAATTACCCTGCTGGTTACTTATCTCCTTTGGTGAGTGTACTTTTAAAAACCTTTGAGACTGTCAGAAGTCCGAAGAACCAACTGTAAGTATGCCACTTTCAGAAGTCGCGTATTTAGAACTAGAAGCATCGACACAGTCTACAGTTAGATGACGCGTCGCTATATACAACATCTTTTGTTATATTTACTTTAAGCCGACAACAACATTGTTAAATCCTTCAAGAAGATCAGGTCTTCCATACTCCCAGTTATTTCCAACTGACATAATGTATGTGCATACATATACAAGCCAGTACATAAATCTTCGGAACTGGCTGAACAAGTATCATACGAGTACAATTTGTACTATTAACCTGTCTAGAAGTTAGCACAGGGCATGCACGTGCATCGCCCTTATCATTCTTATCAATATCTAGTATTGTCCTGATGACGTTTGTTTGTTTGGTTCAAGTTGATTCTGATGTTTCCATGTTCTTAAGCGTTTAAGATTCTGGAGCTATTGATGTAGGTATTAAGTTTCTTCTGCAGCTTGTCCTGGTATTTTCTAAGAGATAAAAGGTGTTTATATCTTCTTAGTTTATTTTTTGGAATCCTGTGGGCTAACTGCGTAACAAAATATCAGTAGCAATGGCTTTTTGACAGTTCAACAACATTCATTGCGTTATTTACGTTGTTGAGCATACAAGTTTTTCGAAAATATGAAGCAATGGATTAGCAATATCATTCAAAATCATTCAGAAAGTGTGTTACGCAATTAGAGCGCTGCAGTGCTATTCTGTAAAAATCTCACCGTGAGAACTTAGCTGAAGTGAGCGAGAAGTGAGGTCTGTAATTCCCTAATGGTAGGGATTGACACAATTAAGTACTCACTTCACTTATGATTTCACGGTGAGATTTTTACAGAATCGACCGGCAGATCTTCTCTCCTATCATAATGGTATCGTCTTCTGTATTAACCTTTTTAGATGTCTTTTGTCATCGTTTTATTTTCCTATTAATTTTGTTTCCTTATAGGTAATAGCATCACCGTAATGTGGGCTGTTCGCTGCATTTAATAAATAACTCAGTAGTCCAATCAAGTTGTTACTAATTGTGAAATCTTTATGTGCTGAATTCAAATTAAAATTCATTTATTAATTAAAATATAAGATATAATTAAAATATAAATAAGCTTACAGTTTTAAATTAAATTATAATGTCAATTAAAAACATAGACTAATAAAAAAGAAAAAAAAATGATGTAAGACCTAAAATTTTGCAAATAGAAACAACCGTATATAAACTTAGGAACAGTGCAATTACTTTTCCACATTTAGATAAATATAGGCATGTTTTGTGATTTTACTTTGCGAGTCAAAAAATAGAATCTGCATCTGGAATACATTTAAGGAACTGATAAGTGTAATTGCTCTAGTAGTGGGACTGTTGCAAGCTCGGGGAGAGTGCCACATAGGCGGGTAGCACAGGAGCCTATGCTGTCGTCTTCCAACGCCACGGACATATTCAAACTCAAACTCAAAGCATTTATTTCAAGTAAACCAATTAAAGGCACTTTTGAATTGTCAAGGGGTCGGTCAGTCAGAAAGATGAAGCTAGTTGCCCATTCCAAAGCGTATTGGTCGGGAACATAGAAATGCATTGATTCCCGTTAATGCACTTCATTCTCTTCATAATTCCCTTTATCAACAACATAATTATAAAGCCTATCAAGCTATTTCAAATCTAGTTTTGTATTTTCTCTGGTAAAACTTAACGTCCCACCAGTCATTAGCTACCGAATAGCCAAGAACTACATCTACATCTGAAACAAATGCCTATCCTCCCCCCTCGACTCTAGGTAGCCATGAACTAGCCTCGTCCGCCGGCTTTCCCCGAAGTGTTTGTTGTATTCCCACCTCCGAGTACTGTGTGTTTACGAAGTGTGTTGTGTTATGTGGACGATCACAATGCCGTATGTTTCTCCTACACGGTCGAGACTGTAAACTAAAACGGTATTTTTCATTTTGATCCGCGAGAATTTCTTATGACGCTGTGTTCAACAGATAAATATCTGATAGAAGTTGTGTTCATTATAACATTGGTTGTGACTGGTGACGTTGACTAGGAAAAAACTTCTTCATCTGGCAGTTCTCGTGTGTTTTACCGGTAAGTCAGAAGGATTTCCAGCAGTATTTTTATCCTAAACTGAACACTAGAAACGAGGGTTTGCAATTTTTTATTCATATCAACCAACCTTGCTTGATATTGTGGTTAACGATCTTCTGCAAAATGTTATGACATCATGCTTCGGTCTAGGTACTGCACGTGATCATTGTCTCGATAGTAATGTCTTTGCGATTTTTGAGTTTCTTGTCCGTTCTTCTCCATAGAGATCTACGTTTTGGAATGGGCAACTTGCTTCAACTTTCTGAATAACTAACTGACTCTTTGACAATTCAAAAGTGCCTGGAAATGGTTTAATTGAAATAAATGATTTGAGTTTATTTCGGCTTCTTATGAAACACACAAAAAAAAAGTAAGAGTATTCGAGCAGTAGCTGATTTCTGAGAAGCCTTTCTTACCAGAAACCAGCACTCTAATTGCGTAACACACTATTACTCTCAATTTGAATCATTTTGAAGCATATTGCTAATCCATTGCTCCATATGTTCGTAAAACGTGTCTGCTCAGCAACGTTAATAATGCAATGAATGTTGTTGAATTGTCAAAATTAAACCCATTGCTACTGATAGTGTGTTACGCAATTCGCCTGCTGCATCTACTCGAAAATTAAAGTTTTCAAATGGCTTTTTGTAAAATTAATTGAGCTTTTCTAAAATTCGACTTGGATGGACTGGGTTGATTGTTTGAGCAGTGGTGGCCTAGTAATAACGGCCCCAATTTACCAGTTGTACAGACGCCAGCACATCAAGCTACCCGAAACTGTAAAATTTTCCCAATCAACCTTGAACCAAATCTCTTGGCAATAAAGTTGAAAATCTATCAAAGAAATTTGACAGATTGTAGTAGCTTGATGTGCTGGCGTCTGTACGTCATGGGTTCAAATCTAGGCAGTACTTTGTGTAATGAATTTCATCATCTCTGCTCTCAAAACGGTGAAGGAAAACTTCGTGAGGAACCCGTGTCCTAGAACAAAAAATTCGTAGACATGTGACATTTAACAACCCGCACTGGGCCCGCGTGTTTGATTACGGCTCACTTCCTCTAAAAAAAGAGAGGAGGCCTCAGACCCAGTAGTGGGAACATTACAGGCTGATTATGAATAAAAAAAACGAAGTAATTTATTCTAAAGCCTAGTCAACAGATCGTTTTGTTAACAAAACAGTATCTCAAGCCATTCTAAGTCCCATTCCCTACATCTCGTCAAACGTTTACCCTCACACATGCATATCAGCCGCACTGCAATGTGCATTACTGATAACTTATCAGTGATATGCGATCTCTGTTATCTTGGACGCAACAGACCGCGACCGCTCCACAATCAAATTGTTTCAGTAAGCAACTAACATTATATATTTGATATTACGAGTGTTGGACTAATCACGAAAGTGATGTTATCAAATACTGCACGTGGATCGGTTATTAACTTAGTATAACGTAAGATAACGCGCGTTTATCCCGAAGGGTTGAGCAGAGGTGTACCTAGAGTACATCCATATTTTGTCAGTTATTTTTGAGTCCCATGTAAGACGGGGCAAGTCTTATGTCATCAACCGAGCACGAATTGGCACTGTGAAATTCCATATGGAAAAAAACCTAATAACACTTTTCCTAACCAGGGAATCGAACCCAGGACCTCATGCTCAGCAGTAGCGTTTGTGACCAACGGTGCGCTAAGTTGGTTTGTGATCTTAGGTTCTTGGTTGGCTTGTTCCACTACCCCCTTATAGGTTGACTTATCATCATATTATTTCGCTGATAATTGCAACCAAGTTCTGTCTCATTTTTGCTTTTAGGTATCTTGTAGATCTATGTTGAATATGTATAGTGCTTGACCGGTCATTGTGTAACAAACCCTTGAAAAATAGCACGTTAGTTCCTGTTGCTTTGAATTCAGTTGCTCTGTTTCTGGAGAAAGAGAGAAGAATGATTTAAAAACTTTGTTTGATTTTAATATCATAGTATCTATTTGTGGTTATTCGATTTTTATAGTATTGTGTGCTTTTAACACTTGGAAAGTTTTCTTTTTCATGACTTTTTCCATAGATTGAAGTCTATATTGGCAAGAGCGTAGCAATTTATTATATCATCTTGCCAGTCTTTGTAAAATACGTCTTGTATAGTTGATCGCGGGGAAGACCTGGATGAGACTCGCACAAACCAGGGAAGCATGGCACAAAAGGGAACCCAATACTCCGCAGTGGGTGGAACAAAACTGCCAATAATGATGATGATCATAGTTGAACGTGAATCAATTTGACGATCGAAGTACTCGTAAGCAACAAGACCACCTCCGAGCTTACTTCAGGACTTAGTACTTTACCATGACTTAGCACGATTCCTACCCGATATCATCGAGTTTTTTTGATACCTAAGCTTACAAATACAGGAGTCCCAAGTATAATTGTCAATGAATCATACTTAACCGCGACATGTCGCGTTTCATGACCCAACAATGCCTTAATATGACTCACAAACTTCTTGAAGTCATAACCGAAATTCTGCTTAAGTGAAACCTCGTCGCACTTAAAGGATTTTGCTTCGTGCAACGCAATTGAGTTGCATGGGAATATATAATTGGATTAGTCATAACTTCGTGTTTATTGCAGATTAGAATGATAATCTGGTGAGCAGAACGTAATCCTAATTTATTCGGTATGAGATTTGGTAGATTAACGACACTATTGATAGTGTCTAAACGTCGTAAGTCGCTACGTTACTTACTAACATAGCCCGTCTATAACGTTCGCCCACCGCTGGGACTCAGACCTCCTCTCTGTGAGAGTGAGTGGGCCTTACTCCACCACGCCAGCCCAGTGTGGGTTGGTGGGTCGCTACATAGCATTTCTTCAACCGGACGGCACGGTTAAGCGATTGACTGCTGCGCTGCGTGTCGCGGGTTCGATTCCCGCACGGTACAAATATTTGTATGACCTACAAGTTGTTGTTCCGGGTCTGGCTGTTTGTGTATGTGAGTTTTAAATATTTGTAAACGCACCCACAATACAGGAGAAATTCCTAGTGTGGGGCAATTAAAAAAAAAAAAATTCCGGGGCAAAGCTACTGGTACATTGGTCGTTACAACTACAACGTCCTCTTCAGATAGTTTCGAGACTACAGCTTTTGGACATTTACTGTGAACTCCATGCGATGAAGCAATACCTATCCATCTTTATTCACATTCAATAGGGATTAGCAAGTTTTACGGAAACAATAATTTACTCGTAATTTACAGACTCAAACTCAAAAGTCAAAGCATTTATTTGAATGAAACCATTTAGACACTTTTGAATTGTCAAGGAATCGGTGAGTCATAAATATGTATAAAGATAGTTGCCCATACCAGCGTAGCTGGAGAAAAACGCAAAGGAACTCCTTAGATGTCTTGGTCTCCAAGATGTCTTGCAATTTAGCACATTTCCTCAACTACCATTTCCGAAAACCCCAAACCGCGAAAATTTTATCTGACACGGACGCGAAAAATTCACTTGCTCATCAAAATCGATTGAATTGAGAGAAGAATCGAGTGCTACCGTGTGCAGTTTTCGTCGATATCTCGGTGCGGGGTCCCCTGACGCTGACGGATCGTTTTGTCAACAATCGCTATTGTCTCGGTCGATGTTTGAAAATAATATATGGACATCACCCTTCCGAAGTGCAGGAAATTTTCAAGATCGACGCGTCAGGGCGTTGATGAGGCTTGCGACACGTTTTGGCAGATTGGGCAGAGTGTTCTGATGTTTTTTGTCTTTGTCTTGTATCTGATTGAGGTTTATGGTCACTTTTTGTAGTGATATAGGAGTCATGGTTTGTGTACGGTATAGGATGGCAAAAATTTTCAATCGTTTTTGCTGTTTTTATTAGATAACAGTATTTAACAGTATGTAAGAATCGTAGCAGCTACAGAAAATCACCTGCGTTTTGTAGTTTCTGCCTACCCCTCTGGGAAAATGACTTGTGTTTATATACCAAAGATGGTTTCGGAGCTGTTGTCCAGTGCCTAGGGTGTTTACGTATCGACACTTCATAGTTCATACGTTGGTAAAATCGACCATAATTACATCACCTTACCAGTTACCACCCTAGGGTTAAATGTGACTTCCACGTCATAAAACGTAAGGTCTTTTTGACAGTTAGGCACAATCCTTTCATAGTTATTTTATCTCTGGTTTTGCATCACTGTCAACGTCACCGCGATCTATATTCTCATTTTAATACGGTTGCTGCTGGAATGCTGCCACTGACAGATCTGTCAAAATCACAGTGATCTTTATTGCCATTACAATAAGGTTGCTTTTGGGTTGCTACCCCTGACAGGTCTGTCAAAATCACAGTGATCTTTATTGTCATTACAATAAGGTTGCTTTTGGGTTGCTACCCCTCACAGGTCTGTCAAAATCACATTGATCTTTATTGTCATTACAATAAGGTTGCTTTTGGGATGCTACCCCTGACAGGTCTGTCAAAATCACAGTGATCTTTATCGCCATTTTAATAAGGTTGCTGTTGTGTTGCTACCATTGACATCCATCCACAGTCCAACTGCGGCAAGCGTAGCTTAACCTGATCGATCGACCTGTGCGGCTGTTATTATGTAGCCACGGAGCCCTTTTTTTTTTTTTTTGTTTCGGGGTGGAAAATCCTCATGGATGTCCGCCGCTCTGGGACGGGCGACGGGGTCTGTCAGACTCTTACTGACTAAAAACCACCCCGGTGTTCCCTCTCTCACCTACGCCGGGGGTCGCGGGGACGAACGATACTTCCGCAACCCCCGGCTGGTGCTGGCCCGCTCCTGCGGGCCTCCTCGTCTCAGGGGGGGGAGTGAGGTGTTAAACTCCCCCCGCGACGTCTAAGAGGGGCGCGCGTGGAACACTACGCGCCGCCGCCTCGGGTCCTGATGTGTGGGGTGAATGATTGCATAAGAACTTGAGCTGTACAGTGTTTTTTTTTTTTGATTTATTTTTATTTTTTTATAAAATTTTGTCCCACACAGGAATTTCTCCTGTATTGTGGGTGCGTTTACAAACATTTAAACTCAGTACACAAACAGCCAGACCCGGAACAACTACTTGTAGGTCATTCAAATACAAACATTTGTTCCGTGCGGGAATCGAACCCGCGACACGCAGCGCAGCAGTCACTCGCTTAACCACTGCGCCAACCGAGCCGTCGTTTACACTTTCATCACATAGATACTTTTGGATCTTTCGCATCTACGTTTTTGAAGAAGAAACTTTAATAATAATATGATGATGGGATTACGCTAGCAACATTTTAAATATTTCATTGTATGAACTGTCTACGAAATCTATTAATATTTTTTTACAAACCTGGGTATGACCTGGGTACTTTTCCAGTTGACAGCGATGCGGACGAATTTTTTTGATGCCCTATGATTCTTTTTCTCCCTTTTAAATGTACAAATTATTATTTTAAGACTGTTAGATTATAACTTATGTAAATATTATCAGACATTGAAATGTCAGGTTAACTTTACATTAAAATTGCCTAGATTATTATAATTTAAATATATTACCTCCATGAAAAAAAAAAAAAAAACGTAAAAAATATAATATTATGTCAAGTTTAACGAAGTCTTGCTTTAATTAATATTTTATAGACATAATAAATAATTTTGTTGACGACATTAATTTCTTGAACGACGTCACTGAAATAAGAAGTGTTTGAACAGCTAGTTTTATTTTTTTGCTGTACATATTAAATGGTTATTTTATACAATTATCTCCATGATGTCTTGGGTTAATTATTTTTTTATCATAAAAACATGGAATACTACAACTTACATCATAAAAAATGTGGGTTTAATCAGGAGATAATGTAGTATTTTCTAATTGACCTAGTAAACTGAATCTCTTGCTGTTTATAATCATTCATAGATTCATTTCCGTTTTACAGAATAACATAGCATCACGCATTTATACACCGAAGGGCTTGTGGCTAACTAATAACAACCGCAAGGGTCGATCGATCAGGTTAAGCTACGCTTGCCGCGGTTGGTCCGTGGATGGGTGACCATCTTTACATACCAAGACCCCTCCGTGCCTTGGAAAGCACGTTAAGCCGTTGGTCCCGGCTGTAATTCGTAGATCTTTGACAGTCGTTACGGGTTGTCAGAAGCCCGAAAGTCTGACAACCAGTCTTACCAAAGGGTTTTCGTATTACCCAGTAATTGGGTTGTGGAGGTTAGATAGGCATAGAATATTGGTAGTTAGAGGTTAGATACGGTTAGACTGGAAGCCGACCTCAACATTGTTGGGAAAAGGCAGGCAGATGATGACGCATTTATACCCCGAAGGATTGGGCACAGGTGTACCTATACAACGTGTAACGTTAAATGCGCAAAACCTCAGACACCCCAACTGATTTTGAATTCAATTGACCTATTTCAGAGAGAAAATAAATCACTAAACCAATTTTAGAGGTTTTATGTGCTGTTTTATTTTTACTGGCCATTCTGATCGTTTCTTGCGTCTGCGACGACGCTCTATCGAAGGAGGAGTCGTCACCGGGCCGCTGCGCCGCGATGGCTTGACCTATTAATAAATAGACACGGCAACGTTTTTAATGAAGATTTTTTGAAAAATGTGACCTATATTAAAGAGTGGTTCAATGGATTCTGCTCGTTATTCTGATCAAATTATTTTCAGGTTTTGCGCATTTAACGTTACACGTTGTATAATACACCCACATTTAGCCAGTTAAGTTTCAGTCGTTCTTTGTTGTTCTTAAGACCGTCTGTAGTAACCGCTGCCCCGTTGTTCTCGTGGTCGCAAGCGCGACTGCTGAGCGGGAGGTCCTGGGTCGGGCAAAGTGTAATTGAGTTTTTCTATTAGAAATTTCTTAGTAGAGCCCGGAGTGGTGTGATACCGGAAAGCACGTTGAGCCATTGGTCCTGTGCCTGATCTCTCTCCAGTCGTGTCGGATTGCCGTCCCATCGGACTATGAGAGTGAGGGAAGAGTGAGTACACCTGTGTCTGCGCGCACACTTGTGCACTAGAATATCTCCCGCGCCGAAGGCTAGTCTCCGTTGAGATTGGCCGACGTGACCGAAATACGGTCTGGAGAACTTTATTTATAAGTACAAAGTAGACTGTCTACTGATGAGTCTGACATCACACTCCTCAAATGAGTCAAAGTATAATTTGACTCCGGTTTTAGATTCCTAAACGAATTGCGAATCAAGAATCCACCTCACAATTCTTATAGTGAAAACATTAAATGTTATTTCTTATTCTTATAGCATTTGTTTAGATCCAATGGAATGCGAGATTTCTAACGGAGACGCGATCGATTGTGTCAATCAGTTTTTATTTATATTTACACAATAAAACGGAGAAAAACAATAGAAATGCGTATAAGCGTATTATATTTACGTTTTCGCTAGAAATAATACCGTGATATAATGGAATCAGTTTGTGAAACAGTTTTGATGGAAAGTGTGTTTGAGTTCGTACCTATAAGAAGTGATTGGATCATCGACTGCCAAGGTTTTGTTTTCCATCATTATTTCGAACACTAAATACCCGAAACTGTCAAATTTTCCCAATTTACTTTGAACCGATAAAGTTGAAAATCTATTAAAGAAATTTGACAGATTGTAGTAGCTTGATGTGCTGGCATCTGTACACACCGCTTAACAGATTAGTAATATGTAAATAATTATGAAATAAATTGTCATCGTGTTTCGTTTACTGCTTCTATAAATTACAGAATTAAATACTTCGTGAGTCTGCTGAACTTAAAACATAACTGATGGGTGTACTACAGGTACATCTCTGCCTCTCTTTGGGAAATTCAGGCGTCATGCGATGTTATGTCTTCCTAAGTCGTCATGGAACTTGCTGATCATTCCATTCGTCCATTCCAACTTTAATTGTAAACATTTCTTCTTTCCTAATACCTAGCTAATAAAATATTCCTTTGCCCATTATTCAAATCAATCACCTAACTTTACATACGTGTGCAAGATCATGAATTACTGGCATCCCAGATGACATTTCGCTTTGACAGCTGTCAAATAATATGCGCGAAATATTTGACGTTGCTTATTAAGATTGATTATTTGCTTGACACTTAAATATTTATTTTATCGTCTACTTAAGTAAATGGGTTAGTTAAATATTCGCAATATATTATTTCCGTTAGACCGTAAGTGTGTTAGTTATTGTGGTACTAATTGTGGTTGCGGGACTTCGAAATATTGAATGTCGCTGGTACCGTTGGGTTGTCTTTGGTTCGTCTTTAATAAGGACATAGACCAATTGCCTTTCAGTAAAGCAAGGGTTTGTGAAATATGTATATTAGTTTGTATAAGAGTATGGCATACATAGGTACTCGCTTGTTTTTCACTGAATCATTGATTGACATAGAATAAAAACGATAGTTTACGCGATCAGATCATGAGCAAGTCTATGTGACTTGTTGTTTGCTTACGGAGTTAACATGAGCAATATGATGACTACTGACGTTTAAATATCTCTGTTCTCCTCCAGAGCAATTTTAAACCCGGACTGTCCAAAATGTGCGCGTCTTTCTACATCGTTCTCATATGTATAATTTCAACTTGAATGATGTAACCAAAATTTTTTATCAATTTTTATGATTTAAAAGAGTTTCCGTGGAGTTTCTTGCCCGTTCTTCTCCACAGGTACCTACTTCGCTTTGGAATGGGCAACTAGCTTCATCTTTCTGACTGACTGACCCCTTGACAATTCAAAAGTAATTGGTTTACTTGAAATAAATGCTTTGAGTTTGAGTTTGAGTATGTGATATAGCTGTTACAACTATTTCATAGTCTATACCTTATTTTTGGTTTAGTATTTGACGTTAAAGGACCATTTGATTCTGTCCTGGATATTGGTGTGCAACAAGTATTTTGTTGGCATTTTATTCTAACACTTTTTTTTAGGTAAGTATCGAATGTTCTAGCGAAAGTCAACTTTATTAATTATGAAATAAATGAGGGGTTCGTAAAGGGGGCTTCAGGGTTAGGTATCGTTTGCCGCAGACGGTCCGTGGATGGTTGACCATCCATTACATACCCAGACACCTCCGTGCCTCGGAAAGCACGTAAATCAGTTGGGCCCGGCTGTCATTTGTACGTCTTTGACAGTCGTTACGGGTAGTCAGAAGTCCGAAAGTCTGACAACCAGTCTTGCCAAGGGGTATCGTTTTACCCAGTAACTTGGTTGTGGAGGTCAGATAAGCAATCGATCCATGTAAAATTCAGCTGCATCCAGTTAGACTGGAAGCCGACCCCAACATAGTTGGAAAAACGCTCAGTATGTGATGAATTCTTGCAAACTGTCGAGGTAAATGTTATTTGATTAACACTTCGTTGCTTTAACAATCAATCCCAAATCAGTTAAGACGTTATTAGCATCTGTAAACTTGCGTGTAGCATTGTAACTGCAAATTAACCTATCTACGCCAGTTAGCCAAGGATATCAAGGTCTGATTAATTGGATATAATCATAGTTACTTGGAAGCGGTCAGGCTTTTCAGGGTTATTCAAGCAAGCAAAATTTTTTAACGTTTGCTTCGGTGTAATTGCATAACACACTATCAGTAGCAGTGGCTTTCATTTTGACAGTTCAACAAAATTCATTGCGTTGTTTACGTTGTTGAGCAGACAAATTTTTCGAACATATGAAGCAATGGATTAGCAAAATCCTTCAAAATTGTACAGATTGAGATTGATAATGTGTTTTGCAATTAGGGTGATGATCTACCAGCTTCTCCTGCACAATATTCAACAAAACAACACGTTCTTATTTATACGTTTTCGTTTCAGAATCTGACATATCTTTGCGAACTCCAGAAACTCGAAAATGTCGAAATGGAAAACGGTTTTACATTTGGTGCAACCTTGAGACGCATACCGCACTGTGCATATAGGGTGGTAGGGATACCGATGCGCAAGCTGTAACCATAAATCAAAATCAACAGTCATTTGTTAAAACTAGGCTGAGAATCAATCACATTTCGAACGTCAAAATTACAAGATAGACCACAAAACGCCCGCCCTTCACCACTTCCTAGTGCTTTCACTGGGAAGAAGAAGTGGCGCAACAAACACCTCAGCAGCACAGCTGTCTGTTCAGTTAGAAAATACTTTATTGAATACAATACAAGGTATGCAAAGTAATTAACATTACAAGACACAGAACACTAAATTCAAAGTAATTAACTTCTAGTGGGTTCAATAACGGACAATTTTAAATTGTAATTTAATAGCAATCATTCAAAATCTATTGCTTGATAAGATCTTCTTAGGACATCTATGTTAAAATCTCCTGCGACGACAGTTCAAATTCACCTATATGGGGTCAAAGTGTATGGATCAGCAATTATTTTTTTGCCCTGTATATAAAAGGTGGTATGCGTCTCAAAGTTGCACCAAATGCGAGTCCAGCTCATTTAAACTTGGTCTCTGAAGTTCGCAACGATTTGAAGTTATCATGTTTACAGCTTACGCTGCGACATCGTTGTGCTTTTGTGTGCAGTATTATGTCTTTTGTGTGCACCGAATAAATGGTTTATATATCTGTCTTGTCTGATGTGCCTTTAATGTCACCAGCTGTATAACCTTCAAACACAGAAAAGCTTCTTAACATTTTAGCACTCCAAGGTAACAGCAAAAACCAAGTTCAGTTTTCTTTTGTTTTTCCTTACCTTCAATATTAGATTAAAACTTCCCTAAATCACTGTCTTAAAAAAATGTTTCTCATTAACAAACGAGCGAGACTTCATCAGTATTGCCACCACACTTTATTCCCTTATTGGGTAAACGCGAAACAATTAAAAACTGTCCCATATATGGCCAGCTGTCCCGAACCTGTCCAATTTCGTTGACTTTACATGAGTTGTAAGAACTGTTAAGTTTTGTAGAAATTCTTTCGGTGTGCCCGGATTATTTTAAAGTTTGTGGTTGGCAATTCGATTTTTCTGCTCGATTTTTATAGGAATTGCTTGTTAAATCAAATTCAAATATTTTATTGGAACAAAAAACAGGCTAGCAAATTTTAAATGTTCGTTAACAGCTACATTTGTTTAAAAAACTGTTTTGCAGCCATTAGCGCCGACCTCCTAGAGGGGAGACGTCAGCGTTCCAACATGTTAAACACTAGCGCAATAAAATTATGAAATAGCACCTAAAGTAGGCTTATAAACTATTAGATGTATATATTAAAAAATAAGTTAAGATGTTCCAGTTCTCTAATGTCTTATGTGTGTGTACGTATGTATGTACGAATGAGTGCAGTGTGTATCTATTTGTCTCTGTGTTTGATCGTATAATAATGAAGCCCTTTTATTCTGAATTGTTTTAGGTTCGTTGGTTTCTGATTTTGTTTACATTCAAGTTAGAGTATGTCCCTCAATTCAGCATGCCTCTTGGCAAAGGCCTCCTCTAGCAATTTCCATTGATTTCTATCACAAGCCACTCTCCTCCAGTTAGGACCCGCTGTAAGTTTTAACTCGTCCTCCCATCTCCTTTTTTGTTTTCCTCTGCTCCGTTTGTTGTTCCTGGGATACCAATCGGTTACGATTTTATACCATTTTTCCCTGTTTTCTCTCATCATTTGGCCAGTCCATCGTGTGATCGTATACTTAGGTATTATTACGAAAGGAATATGAATGCCAAGACATTATTTAAACTATGTGTCATCAGATTTTCTAAGTCCTCATACGTCAGGCCTTTTCCGTGAGCGCTCTGCACTCCCGAATATAATTCCTATTTTTAACAACAGATTCGATTGAAAAGTCTTTTAAAGCTGGTGCTTACAAAATTGTTGACATTTCTAGAACATCTTACACATAACTTGATCGTGACAATTTGCCGTACACTCTTAATGAACTGTTACTAAAGCAGCTACATACATACGTCGGATGAGACTCAAGTGAAATCAGAGGAACAATGCTACTCGGTTCCCACACGGTGGCGCCTCTACCGGCGCGCAGCGTTCCGAGAAACTCCGGTGTCGAGTAGTTGGCGCCCGCTCTTTCCTTTAAATTTGGAATTACTCATTATTTGTATCGCGTTACCGCCGTGTTGACAAATAGTGTCTTTATCGGAGTTGTGGGTACTGCGTGTGGTTACGTCTTGTAGGAACAGATAAGAGCTTCTGTTAAAGGCTTCGATTGCATTGGATTTCTGCTGTTTAAATTCATATTTAGCAATGAGGTCTTACATAACATACTTACATAATCTCACGCCTTCTTTCCATGGGATTAGGCAGAAACTACAAAACGCTGCTACAATCCTAACATACTCTTATTGCCTCGTTTAGGTTCATACACCTGCACTCTAATTGCGTAACACACTATTACTCTCAATTTGAATCATTTTGCTAATTCATTGTTCCATATGTTCGACAAAAGTGTATGCTCAACAACGTAAATAACGCAATGAATGTTGTTGAACTGTCAAAATGAAACGCATTGCTACTGATAGTGTGTTACGCTATTACACTGCAGGTCATACAGGCACGCCAGTAGCGAGTACTACGCACCTAATGGGGTCTTCTGTAGAGGAAAAACATCTAGTTGATGTCAAGATTTGGCTGGGTATCTTAAAAAATAAGTTTTTTTTAATCAGTTTCAGTCTTAGTTAGGACTGCGAAAACGGCAGTGCCCCTTAAAAATCAGCAGAGCGCATCCAAGAGCTCAATCACCTCTCGCAGAGGGCCCAGAAAAATAAATGGGAAATACTGGCTGATAACAACGTATACACTAAACTTTATACTTTATACTATACAACGTGTAACGTTAAATGCGCAAAACCTGAAAATAGTTTGATCAGAATAACGAGCAGAATTAATTGAACCACTTTTTAATATAGGTCACATTTTTCAAAAAATCTTAATTAAAAACGTTGCCGTGTCTATTTATTAATAGGTCAAGCAAGCCAATGTCAGCGCGTCGCAGCGGCCCGGTGACGACTCCTCCCTCGATAAAGCGTCGTCACAGACGCAAGAAACGATCAGAATGGCCAGTAAAACTAAAATAGCACATAAAACCTTTACAATTATTTTAATGACTTATTTTCTCTCTGAAATAGGTCAATTGAATTAAAAATCAGTTGGGGTGTCTGAGGTTTTGCGCATTTAACGTTACACGTTGTATACAGACCCTTATGTTCGCGTTTTGTTTCTGTTCACAGACACTTTTGTATACACACTGATGAAAATGTTATAATTGAAGTTTCTTGCCAGTTCTTCTCCATAGAGATCTACGTTTTGGGATGGGCAACTAGCTTCAACTTTCTGACTAATTGACCGACTTTTTGACTTTAATTCAGAAGTGATTTAATTGAGAGGACAGAGGGGTTTAATTGAAATAAATGCTTTGAGTTTGAGTTTGAACTGAAACTAAGTATAACTTCGTTAGTAGGTTTCACGGAATTACCAGTCTGACTGTTAACGTTAATTCAGGCAATCAACATCAGCCAGTCTAGGATGTTATTAGATTCAGTCAAATTGCGTGTTTACTGGCTCACTGCAAATTATCCTGTTGTCGACACTCAATCAAGGTGACCCCTGATTAAATAGACAATGTGATCATTGGTACTTTATAGCAAATTAAGCGTTTTCTGTTGTTTTTGTTGAGGACCTGCAAACACTTACGAATTTGGTATCCTGAGTTTCAGGGATAATTAAGTTGTTCTTATGCAGGCAATATCGAACGTACGACGTGATTTTTACGACCTTACTTACTGTTTTAAGGCCGCATAGTTTCCGACTTTTGATGAAAAATGTAAAAAAAAATACCGTTCCCCCTAATCTCCGAAGTTTGTAAATGATTATAGAATAATTTCAGATTTTTCGAAACTTCTATCACATAGGTTATAGAAGTTTATGTAAAAATTACAGGAAAAATAAAACGACGTCTCTAAATGGCACACTTTTTTAGAAATAGTCAGCCAAGATTACATTAGTTCCACAATCGGTCAAGAGATGGCGCTGACCTAAAACTGCAATATTAAAATTAAAATTGTTAAAATTCTCTGATGAATATAGGCCTCGCCGATGAAAATTAAAAAAAAAACATTTCACGTTTCACAACCAAAATGTGCTCCTTCCTACCTACTCGCAGGTTGCTTTGGGTTTCCAGTTGTAGTTTTTTCTCGGCACAGAACTATTTAGGTACCCATACGAATGAAGCTCTTAATAGCTCGTGGTTACTAAATTAATAAATAAAAATAATATAATTAATAAATATGGTACTGATAGAACGAGTTCAGCTGGTTCTACTTTTGAAGTAGAACTACGTAAAGTAACACATCCAAAATATTTATATGTATATGATGGTATATATACAACCCGCGGTGCGCGAGTCCGACTCGCTCTTGATCGGTATTTTTATTTCCTGGTTTCTATTTCTGTTCTACTCTATTTGATACCGATCAGTTTACGATCTTGCTAGATTTTCATCCCATGGTTTGTGCTCACATAACCCTCCACGAACTTCCCCAACTCGTTCTTTTTCAAACCATTACTTTTTAATCGTAGTATCGACTTCTTGCTTCCCCTAAGGAGGTAGCAACAGTCGGTTCAGCTCACACAACGTTCCATAAAACTCGTTCTTTTTTCAAATCATTTATTTTTTTTAAATCGAAGTATTGACTTCTCGCTTCCCTCCAGCCATAGAGTTAGCAACAGTCTGCCGCTAGACGAATCGAATCACATTACGGGTGTCGATTGATTAGCACGATCACTATCACTTGCCGGCTCTTCTTACCACGCTTCCTGCAATAGCGGTATGTTAACGGTAAGCGATATGGAAGCACACGACACCACGGCAACGGGTGGATTTTTCAAATTATATAGCTTGGTTTGACACTTTAATTAAATACTATATTCACAGACAGGCATCCAGTTTTCCGGATACTACAAAGCGGATGCTTGTGTAAATATATATATTTAAACACGTAAACTACTAAACGGGATCGTGCAAAAAACCGTATCTACCTGCAAAAAACGGGATCTTGCCGTGGGAAAGAGCCCTAACATGTATTCGATTTTTTTGGTTTTAAGGCATGCCGGTTTCCTCACGATGTTTGAAATATTAAGGATGCCTATTGATAATTTATGCGACAGAAATAAACATAGCACGTTCCATCATCTTCCTGGCCTTTTCCCAACCATCGTGAGGGGTTCCAGTCCGGCTTCCAGTCGAAGCTGATGCAGCTGAATACCAGTATATTTTCATGGAGCGACTGACTTCCACAAACCCTAAAACTTCTTTAGGCGCACTTTAAGCTCTTTCTGAACAGTGAACGAAACTGAACTATCACGCCGGTCGGTGACGCTAAATCGCGTAGGTATACTCGGCTCCAGTCATATATTTTTACTTGTATCTTAAAAAAAAAAAACAAGATATTTTTAAGATACCGATGTTGTGCTTAGTAAATACACCTTCCTAACCTTCTAAAACAGACATAATAACAATATGAAACATGAAAATAAAACTAAAAACAAATGAACGTTGTGTAGCAGGATGTTTTTAAATCGCGTTATGCAATGATAATAAATAGCTGCCAGTTACATTGGGTTTTTAATAGATGGACGCATGAGGACATCTTCTGTGCAGTGTGCATTCAATATTAAAGGAATACCTATATACTGGATGTCATTTTATTTATTTTAGTACGTACGTACCTGTTTGTTGTGACTGGTAACTGAAATAATACAGTAAATGAACAAATTCATCGTGAATTTCATAATGTGCTGAAATACTAATAAAAATAGTATTTATTTAGGAGGATATAAATATATAGGTACACTGACTGGATAAACTTCTAATACTAAATAAACTCACTAACTATAACATAAAAATATGGCGTCGAAAAATTCTTCGACATCGAGATACTTAGGTTTTTATTCATGACGTGTTTTAAGGAAATAGAATGATTGTATATGATATCATAATTGGGAAAAATTGGAACATAGTGTTTAAAAAATGTAGTTTCCACTTGTTCTTTGTTCAAATCATCAAACACAAATCAAATTATTATTTGTTTTGTGCAAATAGCATCAACGAATCTAGGCACGGTGTAAGGGACATCGACGTGCAAGCTGTTATCGTGAATTCAGCACACGATTCTAGATGCCACGAGATTTAGTCGAAGAATTCGTTGATTCTTTAAAAAAAAAATCTGTATAATAGAAAAGTGCAAAATCTATGGAACAGCGAATATTTTTTTTAAATTTCCGAGGAAGTATTTCACCGCAATGTCTATTACTGTATAGTTTTTAAAGATATATCAAATTTCTTACTAATCCCAATTTTCTCTTTGCAGCATGATGGATTCCGGAGGAGCAGGCATAGCAGAATCCCCCCCTACGTACCATCGTACCTACGAACAATACGTGCAAGGAGCCGTCGAGAACAGTACCGACTCAGTGCAAGAACAAACAAGCCCCGAACTTGTAGTATGGTCTACCCTACCTTATGGCCTGGATTACAGAGCGCAGTATGACTACAGAAGCCCTTACGATACCGGCAGGGACTACTCCACACAGCAGTACGCTAGAGCCCCGTTCACGACCAAGATGGGCCAGGCTAAAGCTCTTAAGGAAGCTAGGATAAGGAGGCCGATGAATGCGTTCATGGTGTGGGCGAAGGTTGAGAGAAAGAAGCTGGCTGACGAGAATCCCGATCTGCATAATGCTGATTTGAGTAAAATGCTAGGTAAGTGATTTTAAATTTAATAGTAGAACGTCGAGCGGTCTATTCTGTAAAAATGTCACCGTGAAACATGTGAGCTTGAAGTGAGTTTAATAGTATCAATCTCAAGCATCTGGTGGAATGACAGCTCACTTTAAGCTCACTTCACCTAAGTTTTCACGGTGAGATTTTTACAGAATAGACGGTTGTTTTCTTTTTTGATGTTATTTTTTTTTTCTCTTGTGTACCTGGTCGAGTGCGTACAGTTATGAACAAAGCTTTTCAGTCGTCGAAGTGCTGTTTTTGTGTTAGGTACCCACGATATTTTGTCAGATACTATTTCGAGGTAAAACTTTTGTTTCATTTAAAATTCCGATTATTTGTATGATTAATGATTTACCTTGGTCAGAATTATTTATTAACATGACCTACACAAAAATAATTTAGATTTAACAAATATAATAAAATAATTGTTTACAAAAATTAATTATGATAATACATAATAGGAGCTCATGAATTCAAATTGCATGAAGGTTTACTTATTTGAATACAAATGTGATTAATTTGATTTTGCAATAAAATAAATTAAATGTCACATTGTGACTGGTTTCTTCATTAAATCAAACCTATATCATGCTTTATCTTATAACTTAGAGTAAAATAATACTTTACGAAATGAATATTCATATAGAATAATAAAATTATAATTCGGATTTATTTTATTTATCTACAATAAGTATTCGGATATATTTATTACATCATTGTTGTTTAACACATAGAGATACATACGGCTTATAATATGTGAGTATAAAGGTACTTACTGCTTATTTCTTGAGAAATTTCTTCCAAAAGAACTGAGAGACTAAAATGAAAATAAAAAAAAAATCTTTATTGTACGATAGAGTTAAAATGTTTTGTTAATATGAACGACAATCACAACAATTACTTCCACAACTACATAATATAATGTAAGACTGTCTAAAACTTCGGTATCGAACCCGGATGAGTCAGCAGAAAACATACAATCTTGTAAACAGTTTGAAATTTAACTATTTTAAAATATTATTAGTGGCCAGTAGGTACTAGCCCTGCATAATTCGTTTTAAATAATTGATTAGATTCCTTGACGTCATGACTTGAAAAACCGTTTCTTATAATTTTCTTGGTAATTGCAAATAATTCTTATAAAATTGCGTTTTCTTTTCGCTATGGTTTTTTTCTATTCACTCATTTGTTTTTAACCGACTTCAAAAAAGGAGGAGGTTCCCAATTCTGTTGTTTTTTTAATGTTTTTTACCTCAGAACTCCGTTATTTATAAGCCGATTCGCAAAATTCTTCATTAGTTAGAATTCACATATGAAATACATTATACTAGCAGCGCCCCGCGGTTTCACCCGCATAACTTTCGATCCCGAGGAAAAAAGTATCCTATGTGCTAATCCTAGTTATAAACTATCTGCGTGCCAAATTTCATCCTAATCCTTTCTGTAGTTTTTGCATGAAAGAATAACAAACATCCATCCATCCATCCTCACAAATTTTCGCGTTTATAATATTAATATGATATAGGTAGCACATTTATACATAATCTTAAAATAATAATAATTATGATGTATAAAAAAGGGGAAGAGCATATAGGATACTAGCTTTAGTCCGCGGCTTCACACGGGTGGAGCCCAGAAATTATCCCACGTGAACGTACTACCGGTATTATAAGTATCATATGTCCTAACGTAGGTTAATGGTCTACCTGTGTGCTAAATTTAATTAAAATCCGTTTAATAAGGTAAAAGACAGACAGAGTTACTTTCGCATTTATTATATTAGTATAGGGTTTTTATTGAATTTCTGTAATTCTCTAAACACCAAAAATGCCAAAAGTAACTTATAATTGAATAAAAAAAAAATGCTAACGTTAAATGAAAAAAAAAAAAAATTAACTCATTGCTAGTAATATTTCTTCCTAGCAATTTTTCTGTTTATTTCATAATTGCCACCACGTATTCACTAAATTATTCCAAGATCTCGCCTCATTCCTTTATAATAACTCCATTACGACTAAAAGGTATCTCAACAACATCTTATCAGGCACTTAGCCATATTAATATAATGTCTTTACCAACACATAATAAGAATTCAATTAAAACCACAAAGATGCATTAGTAACACCAATAAAAAAACTTGTAATACATAAATGTGAGAGTGGAGTGGAAATATATAAAAAACTATGTCGTTCGGAACTTGCAATATTGTTCCTTATAAGTAATGTTACATTCCTGCTTTTAAAAGGCGATACTTAGTAAGAAAAGCAAGTTAATTAAGCTATCGCGATGATTACTTGAACTTATTTACCCGTTTCTAAGTATGGTCAGCAATGAGTGCGGTCAGCACTTTTAAGCCGCGTTCAAGAGCTGTCAGTGTCAATATTCCACAGCAATTTTGACACTGACAGCTGTTGAACGCGGTTTAAAAGTGCTGATGGCGTTCAGTTTCATTGGTGAAATTCACCATGAAAGTCGGTTAATATATCTAATTAGACACAAAATAATTAGATAGTTTCAAAATTCCATGCTGAAGTGGTTTGTTTTGTTTTTGTGTTAAATCGGCAGGGTAATAACGTAACACACTATCAGTAGCAATGGGTTTCATTTTGACAGTTCAACAACAGTCATTCGATTCCGTTATTGACGTTGTTGAGCAGACACATTTTTTGAACATATTAAGCAAAGTGGACTAGCAATATGCTTCAAAATGATTGTCTTTTTTTTAAGTTGATTTCAGACGAGTGACTAGCACAATGAAAAAGTTATAAAAGTATTTGAAATTAAAGTTAGTTTTCCATAAACTCATATTTATTTTTATTTTTGGCAACTAAATCTCGAACGCAGACTAGAGTTGTGTTTAGTTATGATTAAAAAAAAAGTTTCAATCGAATTTTGTTACTGACTGTACATGTGTTTTTCTTTAGCTTAGATTTCTACAGTTCTGTGAGTTGACGTCATGTCTGATTTGGTTACTTTAGTTTTAATTATAATTCTTAGATGATGAAGCTACTCGTATCTATCTACAACTGTGTTATTTTCAAATGCATTTTCCTTATTTGGACATAAAACTAGTCTACGATGTGGTTTGAAGACAAAAATAGGATTAACATAAAAAAATAAATAGATCATTTACCTTGTGATAACAGTCCTGTCCGCATGATATAGCAACATAACATACCGTTTGTATTCCATGAAGGGTTTTTTCTTTTTTTTTTTAGATAGAGGTTTACGTATAGTACACGCAAATCTCAGCCAGTTATGTTTTTAAGTCCCATGTAAAAGGGGGCAAGACTATTGCCATCAACCGGGCACAAATCCAGACTCCGGGCTGCTACTGAGAAATTCCTGACAGAATAACCCAATAACTCTTTGCCCGACCTGGGAATCGAACCTAGGACCTCACGCTCAGCAGTCGCTCTTGCGGCCGCTACATCTTTTTGTATACTTAGGCTTTTTAGTAGCTTTGCGGCAGTAGTAGGTGGGGTAATCCGCCTATAACGTCCCCACTGCTGGGACACAGGGCTCGGTTGGAGTGGGCCGTAAGGAGTGGGCCGTAATCTACCACGCGGGCCCAGCGCGGGTTGGCAGATGTCACATGTCTTCGAAATTTTTGGTTCTAGGACAGGCCGGTTTCCTCGTGATGTTTTACCCTTCGTGGTGATTACATTGTTTACACAAAATAATGCGCCTGCCCGGGTTTGCACCGACGACTCGGGAAGTTGGAATCGTTACCACTGGGCTACCAAAGAGCTCTCAGCAGTGTGATTCTGTAACCATCTCACCGTGAAAACTTAGGTGAAGTGAGCGTGGAGTGTCATCCCACCTGATACTAGGGATTGACTAAGCAAACATTAACAATCATAATCGAGATTTTAATAACATTTTGTATGCTAATTTTATTGATTATTTTATATAATTTCAAAGCTAGTATTTTAGTTGTTAAAACATTACTAAAACAGTAGTGGGGTTTCAATCTAGAAAAAAAAGACTAGTCCTTATATAAGGACCAGACTAGGAAAAAAAAGAAAATTGATATTCTGACTAACTGTCTGTTTTGCTCTTTTATTTTAAAACCCCACAAAATAGTAATGTTTTGACAACTGAAATACTAGATTTGAAATTATATAAAATGATCAATAGAATTAGCATAATTTTTTTTATTAAACTCTCGATTATGATTGTAAATGTTTGCTTGGTCAATCCCTAGCATCAGTGGGATGACACTGACAGCTCACTCCACGCAAGTTTTCACGGTGAGATTTTTATTTTTACAGCCGGTCGATTCTGTAAAAATCTCACCGTGAAATCATAAGTGAAGTGAGCACTTAATAGTGTTAATCCCTAGCGAATGACAGCTCACTCCACGCTCACTTCACCCAAGCTTTCATGGTGAGATTGTTACAGAATCGCACGGCAGAATCGACATGCAGTAGTAAGTATTTAAATAAAATATGGTAGATATGGCTCTTGTCAATTGTTTTATTATCTGACTAATAATCACCGTGACCTCGCGTAACTTTCTCTGTGAGAGATAAAACACAGAAGGCGAGGACGTGAACTCTGCGCCACGACGCAATGCGCGTAGTATACTGAGTATAGCCGGTTCAACAAGTGTTAGTATTTTTTAATCAGTTGATTAGCATTTTTAATGAGTATTTGAAAGTAACAATAGAGTAGGGGGGTGTATAGTTCGTACTTAAGAAACCCAGCATTGACCGAAATGTCTTTGAAGACATAATAATAAAACCTGTCTGTAACTGTCCCACTCCTGGGAAAAGGCCTCTTCTCATTTAGAGAAGGCATGAGCATTGATCACCATGCTTAACCAAGCCGGAGTGGCGATTTGTGAATAGTAAAAATCGCCATTTTTTTTAAATTAGCCATTAATGTCCCACTTGTGGGGCAAAGGCTTCCCTATTTTCCTTCCACTACTCTCTGTCCAGAGCTTCCAAGGACCAATTTTTATTAAAGGAGCTCATCCCGCTATCTCGGTCTGGGCCTGCCGCGGTATCGTTTGCAATTAAGGCCCCTCGCCCAGTCCAAGGCTGGTTGTCAGACTTTCGGGCTTCTGACGACCCGTAACGACTGTCAAAGATTCACGAATGACAGCCGGGACCAACGGCTTAACGTGCTTTCCGAGGTACGGAGGGGTCTTGCTATGTGAAGATAGTCACCCATCCACGGACCAACCGCGGCAAGCGTAGCTTAACCTGATCGATAGACCCGTGCGGCTGTTATTACTTAGCCACAAGCCCCTTTTAATTAAAACAGAGCTATACAACGTGTAACGTTAAATGCGCAAAACCTGAAAATAGTTTGATCAGAATAACGAGCATAATTAATTGAACGACTTTTTAATATAGGTCACATTTTTCAAAAAATCTTCATTAAAAACGTTGCCGTGTCTATTTATTAATAGGTCAAGCAAGCCAATGTCAGCGCGGCGCAGCGGCCCGGTGACGACTCCTCCCTCGGTAAAGCGTCGTCGCAGACGCAAGAAACGATCAGAATGGCCAATAAAACTAAAACAGCACATAAAACCTTTACATTGTTTTAATGACTCATTTTCTCTCAGTAATAGGTCAATTGAATTAAAAATCTGTTGGGGTGTCTGAGGTTTTGCGCATTTAACGTTACACGTTGTATATCACAACAATACCGCACAGGGCACATCAGGAAAACCGGAGGTAGTGTATCCTAGCTATGTAGGTATTGTGCTCTTATCAAAAGATAGAGGTGCATTGTATAGATAGGGGGTGTTTACTCAATAGACAATATCAATGTAGATATATTGTCTATTGACTAAATTCTCGCCAAGATAGCACTTAGTGATAAGTGAAAAAGAAAATAAAATGGTAAACAAATCTTTCAATATTTTACAGCGTGTATCAGAAAGAGCGGTCCGTGGCTAAATAATAACAGCCGCACAGGTCGATCGATCAGGTTAAGCTACGCTTGACGCGGTTGGTCTGTGGATGGGTGACCATCTTTACATACTGAGACCCCTCCGTGCCTCGGAAAGCATGTTAAGCCGTTGGTCCCGGTTGTCATTCGTGGATCTTTGACAGTCGTTACGGGTAGTCAGAAGCCCGAAAGTCTGACAACCAGTCTTGCCTAGGGGTATCGTATTACCCAGTAACTGGGTTTTGGAGGTCAGATAGGCAGTCACTCCACGTAAAATACTGGTATTCAGCTGCATCCGGTTAGACTGGAAGCCGACCCTAACATAGTTGGGAAAAGTAGGTACCTACGGGCCGATGATGATTGTCATACGTTGTAGGTTTTCCCAAAATTGATTATCAAATGCACTATCGTCAACCAAGATCGAAGTAAACAAGCAAATGCATATCTAAGATACCATTATAAACATATATGTTAAGAGATAATATTTGTGAGTTTCTATGTAGAGGGGTAATCTTCGGAACTACTGATCTGATTCCAAAAAATCTTTCACTTATGGGAAGCTACAGTATTGCCGAGTGTGATAGGAGATATTTTAATGAACAAAAACATGAAACTTCACCCGGACGAAATCACGGGCAGAAGCTAGTCAGATAATATTGAACTAGACTAGATAACGAACCTTTTATCGTTCTACGATTTATATACTTAGCTATTGCTATTAAACATAGTTTAATAAACTCTGATGACATTGTTATAAATTTTGAACTTAAACAATTAACAACTTATAATAACTTCCGCTTCATACAACCATATGTGACTAAGACTTGAAAATAGGTCAAAATTAACGGTACGCCTTGTGTTCACGACTGTACCGTGTTACTAAGAGTTGGATATGGCAAGTCATTATACCCTAAGCGTGGGTGGCACGATGGTATCGCTCTTAATGAAATAAAGCTCGAATAAAAAAATAATGCCAGCCAGCATGTACTAGTACATAGTAAGAAGTTTTACAACTATTAATATCTACCCATCAAAACAAATTAGCGAGCTTATTGCCAGGTGACAGAGCCCAAATTCGATTGACATTTCTTTTCCCAAACGCAAAAGTAACGTGGCCCTTCTTAAAGCTATTATTCACTGGTTTGATGAGTAATGGTATATATTTTTATCGGTCAAATATGGGATTACCATTTGACAGAAGTCCCCAGTAGGTGCTGCGATAGAAATTACCGTAAATTCGTTAACTTTGAACAGTTTCTATGTTAGTTTTTGAGTGATTTCGTGACGACGAAACGTCTCGAATGAGGAATTTTCGCTTAGGTATTGAGGAAGATGCTTGTGACAGACATACCTACATAATTAAGGAGTATTTTGAATAAACCATTATCAGTATGACGTAAATGAGGGAAATCCGGTGTCCTGCAGGTAATGAAAACATCATCTCATTAGCAATACGTGTTTGTTGTCAAAACAAGAGCAGTCTATGCTTTTTGGAACTAATTTCCTTATCACACGTTACACTCTGCGCACTTGGCGAATGAGAGGTAGACCGAAAAACATTTTGACCGTCACGACACTTTTATTTATTTATTTTACTATTTATGTACAGACACCAGCACATCCATTTCAATCTGTCATATTTCTTTAATAGATTTTCAACTTTATCGCTAAAGTCTAAGGTTTAAAGTTGATTGAGAATAGGTGACTTGGAGTATGCAACAGTACGGCAAGTTGGAACAGCCAGTAAGTAGGGGAAACCATACAGTGGTTGGCCTCCTCATAGTAATGGCATAGTGAATGGAAATGACGTGACTTAGAGTGAGATAAAACTAGTGCCAATAACTAAAATGAAATGACCAATAGCTCTACTGTTTCCCCTATGTGGTCTTGTGTTTTTCATTGTACAGACGCCAACACATCAAGCTACTACAATCTGTCAAATTTCTTTAATAGATTTTCAACATTATCGCTCAAGCATAAGGTTCAAATTTGATTGGGAAAATTTGACAGTTTCGGATAGCTTGATGTGCTGGCGTCTGTACCTTTTATTTAACCTAACCTAGCCGGATGCTGCCGAATACCAAGTAATTTACATGGAATTTCTGCCTATTTAACCTCCGCAACCTTGGTAAGACTGGTTGTTAGATTCTTTGGCCCTTTGATTACCCGTAACGACTGTCATAGATCTACGAATGACAGCCGGGACCATCGGCTTAAAGTTCTTTCCGAGTCACGGAGGGGTCGCTGTATGTAATGGATGAACATCATCATGATTTTCCTTCCCCTTATCCTAATTTATTTGGGGTCGGCGGAACATGTCGTTTTTTTACATATTTCTCTACTAGCTGCGCCCCACGGTTTCACCCGCATAAGTGTCGATCCCGTAAGAATATCGGGATAGAAAGTATTCTATGTGTTAATCCCGGCTATAAACTATCGGTGTACCAAATTTCGTTCAAATCCGTTCAGCCATTTGAGCGTGAAGAAGTAACAAACATACACACACACACACACACACTCACAAACGCTCCCCTTTATAAATAATATTAGTGTGATTAGTCGTCATCTCGAGATAACGACTAATAGAGAAAGAAAAAAACGATGGGTGGACTGGCAAAGGTGGTGACTATTCACCTCCCTCGCCAGTCCATCCATCATTTTTTGGCCTTCCCCTACTCTTATAGCCATTATACTCAACGCTTTCCTAATGGATGGACATAATTATGTTACAAGTAATACTTTAAAAGGAAGGAAAAGGTCTTACAAAGTTCTAGTGTGGTCGGCAGGCTAATTGCGTAACACACTATAAGTAGCAATGGGTTTCATTTTGACAGTTCAACATCATTCATTGCGTTATTTACGTTGCTGAGCAGACACATTTTTCGAACATATGGAGCAATGGATTAGCAATATGCTTCAAAATGATTCAAATTGAGAGTAATAGTGTGTTACGCAATTAGGGTGCTGGTCTGAACATGTTCCTCTAGGAACTTAAGGATGTGGTCGTTCTACGAGTATACAATGTGTAACTTGATTAACGCACAACCTTTTAAGGGGTCATTGTACTCATCATTAGTAACATATTTTACTATGGGACCAAACCCGAAATCGCGAAAAAAAAGTCACCTGTTCCCTACATTTTGACGAGTTATGCGAACATAAATGTAGGGAACAGCTGATTTTTTTTTCGCGATTTCGGGTTTGGTCCCATAGTAAAAGTTGTTCATAATGATGAGTACAATGACCCCTTAAGAGGTTGTGCGTTATTTAAGTTACACCTTGTATAACCCACTGAGTCACATCCTTCGCTAGAAGGCTATTGCAACCTCACCGAATTGCGTAAAGGGAAAACGTAGTTAAAGGAAGCAAATTTATTACTGGCCTAATTTGGTTTCCCCTTTTTAATTCCAAGTTAAAATTATAATTTGTATTTGTTTTAAAAACCACAGTAACGTAAAGGTAAATTGACACACCATATATGAAAAACAAATTTCTATTTAAATAATGTATTGAATTAAATGGTGCGTGCTTTGAAAATGCCATTTGTTTTGTGGTTGCAGCTGATAGTATCTGCGTACTAAGCATATTATGGGCCTGCGATTTCCTTAATGCTGCAGGTTATTCCGAATACGAGTATTATGTCCCAAAACTAGAATATTATAACATTTTTTATGCTCACTGATCTTTGTTGAGCACACGAACCGACCTGCTCAAGTTTTAGGATAGTTAAGACGGTTTCAGCTGTTCGTCTGACAACTGTCTTATAAAGGGGTATCATTTTACCCGGTAACTAGGATGTGTCTCACCATGAAACTCACCATGAAAACTTGCGTGGAGTGAGCTGTCAGTGTCATCCCAATGAGGTTCGTAGCATAGTCATATCTGTCTACTCAGGCTACGTCACACTCTGTTAAAGTATAATCAAATTCGAAGCCCCTTTCATACAGCTTATCATGCATTTTAATGCTCATATTACCACTACTGTCTATGTATAGAGATTGGCAGGAACACCGACGAGCAACCTGTTACTATGGGCTCAATGGGTACATGATTCTCAAACCATGCGTTGAAATTTTTCGTCGGTTATTTAAAAAAAAAACAATCAGCTGCTCCACACATTTTGACCGCGTAGGTATTGCACTTGTCTATGAAACAGCTGTAATTTATTTGATAACAGACGAAATATTTTTACGTTGGAATCATGGGATAAATTCATGGTTACAGTATTCGCGTCGAACCTACTGATTGGGAGAAGACACTGGCTCCTGTAACACATGTGTTTTTACCTAGCGCAGAAGTTAGGGCGTCACTTTGCTTGTACTATTTTTTTATTCCAAAAAAGAAATTAGCACTGCTGAGACACGGACCTCTCTGTGAGAAGGAGTAGGCAAAAATCCACCACACAGGCCCAGTGATCCTGGAACCAAAAATTCGAAGACGTGTGACATCTACCAATAAAGAAATGATTAAATTGTTATTTAAAATGCCTTTGACATATCTATTATTATTACCAAACGCAAAATAAACTATCTGATCGGTCCAGATTATTTGTGACGTTACCAGATTTAATATTTTGATGCAGCAGGCGTTATTCTCCCGTACGTATCTCTCTGACGTCTCCCCGTTCCGTATCTTTTGCTCGACGTCATTATAAATAGGTACTGATTTCTATATTCTTACAGTATCAGCATGCTTTGACGTCAGTTCATTAATTCATATCGACAGGAATTGTAAACAAACCATGGATTTCCCCGATCATATCATGCGTACCTACAGGAGGTTATAGTTCAAAGCTGTAACTTCAAGTGTGGGCTAAAATATTTCTTATACGGTTGTGTTACAGGGTATTATTGATTGATGGCATCGTCTTAGTTAGCTGTTAATAAATGTAAAAGAAAATATGTTCTAAACTGCGTCTGCTTATGTTGGATTTTCCCAAAATAAATCTCAAAAAGTTTAAATAATATTTCGGAGTGTTAGGTTTTTTTCTTAAATCAAGGATGTAACATCTTTTTTGCTTTATCTGCGAGTAAAAGGTAGTCAATCAGTACAGGGTACAAACTGTAACCATGATTCAGCACATGATTTTAGACCCCCTAATATTCTACGAAACGTTTCAACGCGGGCTCAGAATCATGTTCTGAATCCATGGTAACAGGTTCTTGCCACCGTGTATTTGATGGATGTATGTAAGTGGTAAAAAAACCAATATAAGCTGGCCTCATATTCCATTGAAACTTCGTATTAAGCTAGGCCAGCTCAAGGTCAACGTGTTACCACTAACTTCCCTACTGTCTGCTGTACAGAATCAGGACATTTCTTGAAACAGTAGTCACTTGAAAAAACCGCTAATGCTGCTTGCCCCGTTAATGACAACAACTGATCTCCAAAGCTTTGCTGTCTGTGATTGCGTGCACAGACGAGCACCAAAAACTGGCGCTCCATATATGGCAGCTTTCTTAGGAACCATACCTGATCAAGGATCGAATTCTGAAAATTGGATTAAGTACCGATTTTATGTGGGAATATTTTTGATATCTATCCAGCATCGCCATACAACTTGGAAATGCTGCCAGTCTTTTGGGCAATTTTCCTGTTGAGAGCGATGCGGACGAATTTTTTGATTCCCTATGATTATTTTCCTTCTTTTTTATACCTATACATGTAAATATTATTTTAAGTCTGTTGCCTTATCAATCAATCAATCAACTCAGCCTATCGCAATCCACTGCTGACATAGGCCTCTCCCAGACTGCGCCACAACACCCTGTCCTCCGCTTTCCGCATCCAGTCTACCCCAGCCACCTTCTTTAGGTCGTCCGTCCATCTAGCTGGAGGGCGTCGCACACCACGCTTGCCGATACGCGGTCTCCACTCCAGGACTCGTTTGCTCCACCGGCCAGTCCGGCCCGGTTGTTAGCTTATATTATGTCGATGCCTCCTAAGTATAATGAGTCAACTGACATTATAGTTATTTTATAGGAGAGCGATTTGAAGGCAAATCGTTTATATTTTAATGAAATCAAATTAATTCGAAATAAAGTAAATGTTTTTTTAATAAAAATTGTAAGCTCTTCCTTTGGTATAAAATGATTTTGCTGATTTTTGTTTTTAAATGACATTTTATGTACATGACTGGGTATACGCCGGCGGGACTCAATAGTGAAATGGTTTAACTACCAGTTATATTCATGTACGTTGTCCATCAAAATCCATCGTTTACATCAAAATCACATGAAATATGATTGTCATTTTATTAATATAATTTTACTTTTGTTTGTTTTCGGGGTTTTCTATCTCACTTAATAATAAAATGTTGAAATTATATCACTTGACTCATTATACTAGGAAAGTACTTAGCAATGTTAACATTTGAAACCTCAACGTATACTGGGCCAATGTAATTTACCGAGGTTTTTTATTAGTATTTTTTTTTTGTAATACCTTACGATATGTGGGATTAATAAAAGCTAGGAAGAAGAACAAGAATCATAAACCAAAAACAACTCATTTTGAAGAATCACAATGTATTTTTCGCCATAATTAAGTAGGAATTTCTTTTTAACATAATAGCTTTACTAAAAGCTACAACGTAAACAAATCACTATTAAAAACTAAAACAGGTACTTCTCCAGTACGTCAATAAAAGTAATAAGAACTAAAAATGGTAACTTACGTTAAACAATATTAATAAAAATAATAGAAATTAATAACACAAGAGTCTAGGCATTTCTAATGCTCAAAAGATATAAGGTTTAACAAATTAGAGATCAGTCAGAATCGCTGTTGTTAGCTGCATTAGAGTTCGTTGAAATCAAATTATTAAAAAATAAATGATACTCCCACGGACTAGAAAAAATCTAGTCCGTGGATACTCCTTAGGAATTACCAGTGTCTTACAAAGATCCATCAAGTCTTTGTGCTTATTTTGGTCAATAGGAATGGGTGACTGATAAGCTAAAGAAATATTACAATATCTATATCAATATTTAACTCTCTTCGATTTCGTGTAGCTTTAGGTTTCTTTACACAATCTATCCACTTGTAAGCATCATCTTGGTAACTCGTTTTATAAAACAGCCTAAATGGATATTCCGCTTTAACTGGTACTTCCGTTACTTTATTCCAAGGCATTTTTTTTTTATCCATCGTTGGTAGTTGTCCAGTTGTTTATAAGTTTTAGCTTTGATTTAAAGTCTTTAATTAATTTATCCTGAATTCCTGAGACACTTCAGTAACTTTGTATGGCTTTTCATCGGATTTGGCAAATCTAAAAGCTGTATACCATTGATCAGGCGTATAAAGCATCTTATCTTTCGTCTGTCTTTCAATTAAAGCGTGCATACTGTCGCCTTCATTTTGAGTGTGACCCACTACTAGAAAGCGATGACTAATATCTATAACAAACTGCGAACTAGCTAACATATACATCAAGTAAATTTAAAATTTTTCGCGCCCTGTTTGACTGCATTCTGTTACTAATAAGTATTAATTTAACATGTACAACTATATTATCAGACACACTAGCGACCCGCCCCGGCTTCGCACGGGTGCAATGCTGATCACTATCACTACATAGTATAAAACAAAGTCGCTTCCCGCTGTCTGTCTGTCTTTATGTATGCTTAGAACTTTAAAAATAAGCAACGGATTTTGATGCTGTTTTTTTTTAATAGATAGAGTGATTCAAGAGGAAGGTTTATATGCATATAATACATGCATAATATAGTAGAGAAACACTGATAATTTTAGAGCCATTATTTCTCTTAAAAAGTATAGGATAAAAAATGGTTATTGTGGGTTATCCCTAAGAGATAGACATATGCCATCGTGGACTTTTTTATAGACCTTTTTATGGTGTACAATACTGTAGTACATTATTTTGATCTATCGCGTAGGGTTAAGCCAGCGTTTGCAATGTAAGCGCAAAAAAATGTGTTTATTTACGACATCACATTAGAAACCTCTAAAATGTACAGTGTTTCTCTACTATATTATGCATGTATTATACATATAAACCTTCCTCTTGAATTACTCTATCTATTAAAAAAAACCGCATCAAAATCCGTTGCGTACTTTTAAAGATCTAAGCATACATAGGGACAGACAGCGGGAAGCGACTTTGTTTTATACTATGTAGTGATGATACATCCACGATATATTATATACGAATAATAGTAACTTTACGAAACAGAATTATTACCTAAAATTGCGTGCGCACTCGCCGCCATTCATCGTATACTGAGCCGCGCAATAAACTTGTATCAATGCGTCCCCCCTCACGCCCCGCGTACACTGGTACGATGTTATTTAGATCAGTTTACAATGTACGATTTTTACTGATGATGAAATTGATTTTGTATACGTGAAATTATCTCGGTAATTATTGTTCTTTTTTATTTTTTTTTAACACAAACGTTAAGATCACGATTTATCATGTACGTTTATATAAAAATATAAAAATACCTAAATTTGTTAGTTGACTCTAAATTTGTTAGTATACTTAGGAGGTATCGATGTATAGGTATATTGTTTTGTTTGAAAATAAAAGTTCTATGTCTAGCCAGCGATTTGAAGGTCCATCTTCATATTTAAGGATAGATAAAGTCTTTGAGTCTGTGTTCGACAAAAACAATTCTTCTTCAGATACCAACACCAAGTCAGTCCTGGGCCACCTCAAAAAAGTTTTCGTATCAATTTCAATCAAACTCCTTAGTCCTCTAGAATAGACTGCCTATCACACTTAAGGTTATGTTACACCACGTTTTCTCAATAACCGCTCCGACCTTGAGACTGCCATCGTTAATTGGCTAAATTGCATGCCTTTTAAGGTGGCACCACACTGCGATAATGACATCCTTGTATCAGTGCGCGTTGCCGTACATACTTAGTGTACTTAATTAAATGAAGACCTTAAGCGGACGCTTGACTTGAGTCAGGAGTGAGTAATGTTGTTATTATTTGAATGTGCAGGAAGCTTTATGATATTGAAATTGCTTTTTTATTGGCGCGCTTATGCTAAGGGCCGCCATTTTTTGGTCTGTCAGTAAGGTCAGGCCGGTGATAAGGTTTTGTGTTCGAGTGGCCTTTTGTTTGGCGAAAAGGGGGTATGCATTTGTTTGTGTCGTCATAACTTGTGGTAAAACCATAGACAATAGAGGATGGACTGCGCGATCCACTCAGAAAATTGTCCACTTTGTCAGGAAGGGACAGTGCGATGATACTCCCCTGTTCTGTCTCTCTCTGTAGGTTTGTAGTTATGATCCGCACCTGCAGAGTTGTGACGTGGACCAATCAGAATTTTAGAAAGAGATAACAACAGGGGAGTATCCGATAGCCGTCTCTCTCACACGTTTTCTGACCATATTTTAGTTAGTGCTAGGATAGGGATTGCACAGTCCATCCTCTATGTCTGTGGGTAAAACCTAGGTCGTATTGATTAAAACCGACTGGCGACAGGTGACGGGTGACGAACCGACAATCTGACAATTTTGTCAGTTCTTTTTCATAGTTTAGCTTTATTAAACAGCACCTGTCGTCAAAATGTGACAACCCGTGATTTTTTTTAATAATATAATTAGTATAGTCAATAGAGCTCTGGTTAGTAATGACAAAAAGGCTAGAATACCAAAATATTCGGGGATAAAGGGCGTTTTTTGATAGACATGTGGCGGCATCTACATTGCCACCTGCGAACTATGCACCACACTGACGTCACGTAAAATCATGCATCGCGAAAGCAGAAACCGCGCAAATAGAATATTATATACAACGTCCCAACATCAATCGTCGGGCAATTGCCCCCCAGACACGACACCCGTGTGGTCGGAGGATCCTCCCTTTTCTATGGAGAATGAGTGAACTTTACACCCAATTCCTCATATCTCTATAGACATACCAATGTCCACAGATTAATAACAGTCCCTTTCGTCTAAGTGCATTACAGGGTTACGAACATAAATGTAGGGAACAGCTGATTTTTCAGGTTTAGTCCCATCGTAAAAGTTGTTCATAATGATGAGTACAATGACCTCTTAAGAGGTTGTTGGTGTTTTACAAATAACCCTGTATATCAATCTGTTGACTAAACACACCTTTACAATTTTGTGATACTATTATAACTTCGCTAAGCGTCAGATTTTTAGCATCTTGTTTTGCGCTGCATGCAAGCCAACGTCATAAGACATTTTTCTACACATAAATGAAACAGCTGATGTCTCTATTATGTATGTGTAGTTATTATGGAGAATACTTCCTCCATACATAACATGAATTATGGAAGTCCTTATATAGATTACTTACGCTTTTATTAATGGCCTCATAAAGCATTCTTCGTGTAATGAAATTGCATTCAATTTTTATTACAATGTAGGTATATTATTATGAGTTATCTAGATGAAATAAACTGCAAACATCGTCATCATTTTCTTGCCTTTATCCTAATTTATTTGGGGTCGGAGCAACATGTCTTCTATTAGACGTCATCACGGTAGTCATGCCCTTTCTAACCATATCATCTTTGACACAGTCCAAACACTGTCGAATCACTGTCTCCTAAGGTACAGGCCATCCCTAGTTTAGGAGACAGGATATTTTATTTTTTATTTTAATATAGACAACTGTTTATCTTCCCTTGTGTCCATTGTTAGTTGATTAAGCCTTAGCATGTAACTCCTATAGAACCAGTGTCTTTGGATCAATAAACTTATTATTATTATCGTTCTTTTGGTCTTCCTCTACTTTTAGAGCCATCCATACTCAAAACTTTCCTAACGATACTTTTTCACAACAACTTTCCTTGCAACAATGTTACTTAACTCTCATATTATTGACAGTATTCATTTTGGCACTTCAACAGTATATTACATGCTCCAGTGGTCTTGAAGACGAATGTTCCAAACATATGCAGCGACGGATACTGTCAAGTTGTCAAATTAAACAAATGATGGTGTTAATGTTTGACATTTACGTTCCGCAGATCAAACTGAGCTATTCATTGCAGTTATTGTCTTACAAGTATCGAATTGAACCAATAACCTATAAATTGGCCTAAAATATCGATGCATAGAATGTACGAGTGATTGGGTACCTACCGGTTGCCAAGGCTACCGGTGTGGTCACTTCAACTTTTACTATTTATGGGGGAAAACAAATCGGTATCTATGGCACTGCATTTATCAATACGGAGAGCGTTTAGTTGTTTCTATAGGTCTTGTTTTATCTGGTAATCTGTGGATTGATTCTTACTATGTCCAAAAACCATTGGTTTTTCTTGCCTTTGGTAGATTCAGGTTATAGCTAGATTAGCATCCGCCTGCAGCTTCGTTTGCGTAGAATTCGGAATTCCCGCCGTTTAAATCCTATTACCCGTTTTCCCGTAGGAATGAAGCATTTTACCGTGGTAAAAAGTAGCCTATGTTCATCAGGGATAATGTCGGCTTCTAATGGTAAAACAATTTTTCAAATCGGTCCAGTAGTTTAATAAACAATCAAATCTTTCCTCTTTATAGTATTAGTGTAGATAAGTCCAGTAGTAGCCCTCTAAAGTACTGCATTGATTTTACTGAGTTATCACTACTGGGTACAACAAATGAATATAAAGTAGGTACCGAAACTCCACCATTTAAATGGAATTTCTTGAATCCCAAGCCTGGTAACGCAGGTGCCTATGTTAGCCTTTGTTCAGTGCATCAGGACTATTTGCCAAAACTTTTTGATTATGATAATAGCATAAAGGTCAGTCAGAAATCTGCCTTATGGCCTTTTGACCAAAGATCACTGGGCCATATATGATTTTGCATCTAAAGCACTGTCCTACGCGCTGCGTGCTCACCTCGTAAGGAAAAACAGACATAAATAAATGACTTTTGGGTCCCGCTCACCTTTCACTCCTAATCCAAGTCATATAATGTTTATAATTAAAACACTTGAAGAGAACCTCAAAAGGCATATCTTGGATATTTCCAACGAATGCTACTGTTTTTGGTGTTATCTCGTTCAGCCGCCATTTTGGGACCAGAGACAAGTTTTTACACTCTTCTAAATAAGGTTAGGTCTTGCTAATGGTAATATTAATCTTGATGTATAAATATATTTTTGTGGACGCCATTAAATATGAATTTGATGAAGGGCTTGGAGGCTTTATCGCTTTGTTTTGTGTCGTTTATGATCTGTTGTTGTGATAATTTGGGTGAAGGAGATAAGAGGATTATTTCTTATGCGTCGTGTTGAAGGTGTTATGAAGTTTAATCCATATATTATGTCTTTCAGTAAAAATCGTTGACTATTTCATAATCGTTTGATCTATAGTCTAATCACATTGAGTAGTATCAAAGGAATAGGTGATGTTCAAGATTATTATTGTGGTTTTACTTAACCCATCACAGTCGATTGCTGCTAGCGTTGGTTGGCGAAAATGGGGACAGTAGCCTTATAACAGCGGGTAGTTGATGGTGCAACCAATATTAATCATTAGACTATAGATCAAACTATTGTGAGATCGAATTGCAAATCTATTACGTAAACATACTGTTGTTTCGAGTTCTTGCGGCCTCTTCAATGAAAACGTGACAACCCAAAATTCAAGCAGCTCCCAAAATCACACTAGTAACAGGTATAGTTGGATAGCGTTTCGCGTTAACTCAAAACCTAGACATATTCATGCCGTGCCGAATTCTCCGAACGATGGCCGAACACTGACGGAATAACACGAAACTATTCCAGGAAACACGAACAAAAAGCGAACCGACTAACAATTATTAGCATTCTACACGCGTCAACTATAATAATACAATTAATTCCGTTTGTCACATCTGATAACCAACTTACAACATTCTATTTGCTGATATATTGATTCTTATATGTGGACTATAAGAGTGATTTTCATGTGGTTGAGGTGTATTTTAGTAAATTGATGCGGCTATAAAGAAAATCTTAAAAGGGTCTCTACGTTATGGGAGGTAGACCATTGGGAAAATTGGTTCTGCGCATATATGATTTCCTACTTATAAATAAGTGTATTGTTGTTTATTTCATCTTGTTGTCGCGTGGGCTATACACAACACAAAGAATTGCAGGACTCACATTGTCAGAAACTACATTTATTTCAAACTAGCTAACCCGGCGAACTTCGTACCGCCTTAGAATTTTTGTGATTTTTCCCAGTTATTCTGCTATTCAGGGCGGAGACAAATTCAACAAATCAAAGATCATAAAAATCGGTTCAACCGTTCTTGAGTTCTAAACGGTGTAACTAACCCGACTGTTTATATATATATACATACATATATATTATGCAGAATTTTTCCGTATTTTGGGTTCTGCGTTTTTGGAACTGTCAAACAACTGTCGGGCATGAGAGTACTTGAATACTTATCTTTATTTTTTAAGAAATCCTACATCTTCCAAGTTGATACTGAAGTTGTGAGAGTAAGACTGTCTGGTTGCAATGTTTTCAATGTTGAACTATCCAAGACTTAGACCTATAAAGACTTTAAATGTTTTTGGCTAATAAGTTTACGAAAGTTTTTCCTCCTCCTCCCGGAAAATAAAACTTTTTAGACGAAAGCACGATTCTTTTCGTGTATGTTTCTGTGACCACAGCCTGTCCGTGGTTAGTCTCGAGTTGGCCTAGCCTAAGTACGGAGTTTAACTAGATTAGGCCAGTGGGGTAACTGCGTAAGGGCTCTCCCACGGCAAGATCCCGTTATTTGCAGGTTCCGGTTTAGTAGTGTACGTGTTTCTGTATGTAGTGTACGTGTACCAATATACACTTGTTTAATCATGTAGAAAGTCAACGTCGCTCAGATAAGCTAAAAACAATAATCACCAGAACTGCTTTTGCTTATAAAAGTGTCTATGCAATGGCACCAAAATTATATAACAAACTACCGTGTAATATTAGAAATAGCAAGAATTATAATGAATTCAAAAGTAATCTTTTTAAGCTACTAAATGACAAGGTATATTATTCAGTCAAGGAGTATATAGATGACAAATTTTGATCAATTGTTATACATATTTTGAACCGTAATTTTATGTTTGTATTTTTGCAATATTTTGGCATTATGTATCTTTATCTTTTCCTATTTTCATGACATTCTCCCTATTTTATTATGACTATTATATTTTTTGACATCCTTGTGTAACTTTGACATTGTCCTTAAGCTGATTTTGTATGCCTATCGGCGGGACATGGTTTGTACAATAGACATTTATATTGAAAAACACCTGTAATCACCCATGTTTCACAAAATAAAATAAATGAAATGAAATGAAAGTGTATCTGTATGTGTATCCGGAAAACAGGATGCTTGTGTGAATATATACCTACATTTAAACACGTACACTACTAAACGGGACCCTGCAAAAAAGCGTACCTGCAAAAAACGGGATCTTGCCGTGGGAGAGCCCTTACACACTACACTATTTGCGCTGTAGCATGGTGCGGGTGACAGTTGCCCGTATGACGTTGACATTAATTTGTCAGTACCACGTAGGGATGTGAGGTTATGCAATTCATTTTTATCGCTAACGATACTCGCAGCGTGAATCTAGTTCTCTTTAATATTGTTATGAAAATTAGTGTATTATTCAGTTGTGCAGTGTAACTACGTGTGTGCTACGTGTATAAACTTGTCAATATAAATTTCTAAACCAATCCAACCGCAAAAGCGAGTTGGTGAAGTGGCTGAGTGAAAACGGAGTTACAGCAGATATAAAAATGTTAAAGACGGAGCTTATTGCCTTAGTCCGACGCCATAAGCCACCAACTCCTACCTATGCTCTGGACGAGATGGCAAAAGAAAAAGGCCACCAGGTCCTTCGACTACCACCCTACCATTGCCAGTATAACGCTATTGAGCTGATTTGGGCCCAAATAAAAGGTATGCTTTTAATTTCAATTCCCATTTTGAAGCTTTATAAAAAAATCAGCTTTCCGATCGTAGCATGTACCTAGTTTAAAAACATTACCAGATACTAGATTAGGCTGATTGATGATTATTTGAATACTTTTTTTTTATAAGTTCGTTTATTTTTAGGTTACGCCGCAAGAAATAATACTTCGCCGCCATTTACGGCAAATAAGATGTTGGCCCTATTACAAGAGGCCATCAACAATGTTCAACCTGAAGACTGGTCGAAGGTCGTGAATAAAACAAAAAGGGACATTATGTCTGATTGGGATCGTGACATACATATTGACAACATAATTGAGTCATCGTTAATAATATCCGTCACAGATTCAGATGATGAATTGAGTGACAATTCAGATGTTCCTGACTCTGATATGAGTTTAGACGAATAACATGTATTTTTTTTTAGCAACCTTTTAAGCAACCTTACCCTATAAATGTTCTGTTGTATAATTAGACCTTTTAAAAATAAAAATTGACCTACGCACAATATACGTTTTTTATTATAAAAAATATCGACTATCCATCGTAGCAGTACATCCCATCACTAAATACGTCTATGGCGTTACGTTATACGCATAACACTTTGCTTAATTTTTCATTCAATTTGATTTTATTTCTTGATTAGAACATTCTGGTTGGGTTTAATTTAATTTACTACAGTTATTAATTATTTAATATATTACGAATGTGGTACAACTGAAATACTAAGTCATAAATTGTAAATCGCGGCAACTTTCAAGAGTGAAACGAAATGTTACTGAAACTGTCACCCGCACCATGCTACAGCGCAAATAGTGTAACAGTAGGAATGGATTTCATTTTGACAGTTCAACAACATGCGTTGCGGTATTAAAGTTGTTGAGTAGACAAATTTTTCGAACATATAAAGCAATGGATTAGCAATTCCTTCAAAATGATTCAGATTGTGGCTGATAGTGCGTTACCCAATTAGGTTGGAGCTTATACTGGTTTTGTTACCACTGACGTGTGGTTTACTGTACCTGACTTCTTTGAAAATGTGCTTATTTAAATCGATTTTCATCCTAATTTAAATTTGTTCAGAAGTTTTTTAAAAACCTTCAAACCATAACTACAAAATTAAATACTCTGATGATATCTACCACTTAAACCCACGTTAAAAACAATAAAAATTAAATGTTAAGATATACAATGTTGACACTCCTCAGCTGTATGTATGAGTTGCTATACAAGTTTGATTTACTGAGGTTAAGCAACGCTTGCCGCGGTTAAAAAAGGCGTGGTGACCCTGAGTTTAGTTTGAGGTAATTAGAATTCGCGAACGCATGTGCCGTATGTTAAGTGAAGTTAAGTTTACTGTATGTGATTCAGTTGTCTAGGTAGGTACAGACGCCAGCACATCAAGCTACTAAAATCTGTCATATTTCTTTAATAGATTTTCAACTTTATCGTTAAAGCATAAGGTCCTTAGTTGATTGGGAAAATTTTACAGTTTCGGGTAGCTTGATGTGCTGGCGTCTGTACATGCATGTATACAAGTAAGACTAACTTGCATTGCGTCATCATCATCTGCTTAGCCTTTTCCCAACTGTGTTGGGGTCGGCTTCCAGTCTAACCAGATGCAGCTACCAGTATTTTACATGAAGCGACTGCCTATCTGACCTCCACAATCCAGTTACAAGGTAATACGATACCCCTAGGTAAGACTGGTTGTCAGACTTTCGGGCTTCTGACTACCCGTAACGACTGTCAGAGATCTACGAATGACAGCCGGGAGCAATGGCTTAACGTGCTTTCCGAGGCACAGAGGGGTCTCGGTATGTAAAGGTGGTTACCCATCCACAGACCAATCGCGACAAGCGTAGCTTAACCTGATCGATCGACCTGTATGGCTGTTATTATTTAGCCACGGGCCCCTCTGGAACTTGCATTGCGTTGGAGAAAATATGATTCTTTTCTAAGTCACAGTTTTTTTTTTTTTTTTGTAGAATTCGATCGTTTACAGTAATTGGCTGGAACTTGGTAGGATTAAGAAAAAACAGCTTATTTTTATTTTTCCAAAATACAGCTTGTGGATTTGTTGACTGACATCACAACTGACGAGTGACATTTCAATAACGCGTCACGTTTAGGCACATTTCGTTACATAAGAGAGAATGAAGATATAACTCTCTCTGTCTCTCACACCAAATCTTTCATATTTTTATTTTTTAAGAAGTTTCACTTCTATTACGTGTACTGTGGTGCACGCGCATTTTTTTAAAACTTTTTCTTTTATCTTAAGCCTGATACAGAGGATCAGATTATCGACGACCCACTTTTGCACTTTTCCTCTCAGAAAGAGGCCCTTAGTTCACCTCGGCCAAGTGCGAGTTGGTGCTATCCATGATACCTATCACTCATCACAAAATACCCTTGAACCATCAAAAATATAAATAAGATTGTCAAATTATTCAAATGTATTCCCTAACCGGTCTAAGTAGACTTCAATTACTTAGTACTATGTAATTACTGAAACAACTAGCTTCGAACACTTATAGAGCCCACGCGACGAATAATAGACTCGTTACTTCGTACCACCTCTGTTTTGTCTACGGGATTTTGAAGTTATAAATTGTAAAGGTTCATCACTATTATTGTTACTGGCAACCTTGGTTTTGGCACTGTGTTGATAGACTTTCTCTTCTCGCATCAGTGAAAAAATTAAGTCATCTATGTATAGGCACCAGAGACCAAACATTTTTATTCTAATCATTTTTTTAATAGACGAGCTTTTGAAATTGCATTCCATTTCATTACCGGGAAAGTTTCGCAAGTCGAATACTTTATGACATTTTTGCTTATAAACAATTTATAAAATAAAAGTGGATTTGAATTTATACAGAGAAAAGAACTGTTGATTGCCAGTTAGTTGACTTAGGTAACATTAAAAAATGTACGAAACTATCCAAAGAGGTCAAAAACAAGCACATGCTTGTTTCAACAACCGTGGTTATAATTTCTGATTCACGGAGCCGATTTCTTCGCCATGTACTTAGCTACAGTACATATTTTATAATCTAATACAATCACTGCGTGCCTTATCGTTCCAACTTAATGCAAATTCGAATATTCGAAATTTAAAACCTCAAAGTCTTGCGCACGCGCCGCTAACATGACTCACACACGCAATAGGGTCACGACACTCGGTCCTACTATAGTTAACTATAGTATATAGTTTGTATGAAACTATATAAATGCCGCTTACCAAGTTTTGATTGCGTTTCGTTATTTGTGGATAAAAAGTTTTGATAGTTTGTTTAAAAAAAAAAAAGTAATCCTTTTTGCGAAATGCTCTGGCACTATTGGCAGATGACAGTTTTATCGGCAAAACCTTTCCATTCTAATAGCAGATGTGGAGATCGTGGTTAGTAACCGAACAAAACAAACAGTGGTTCGTACGTAGAACCTTGATCAAAATATGCAACAACAACAACATACATAAGTAATTGGTAGCATCGCTCACTATCATTCATTTACTAAAACCTCTTTGTGTATAAATCGATAAAGTACAGTACCTCAACACAAGATCGAAGACCTTCTAGCAATCTCATCTTACACGTGCAAATAACACCAACATTTTAATCAACAAAACCACTTTTTACCATAACTGAATCGTGTACCCATCACTGTCAATTTAAACACATGTTAAATTTGACAGTTCAAGTATCAAGACGTGTCAATCACGGCAAGCGCCTACGCTTCGCCGCTACGTAGGATCGAGCGACGAATACATTATTTTATTGTAAGTAGGCGAGTGCTCGATAGATATGACTGGCGACGACAAATTGTTATTACGAATTAATCGATTCCCCGCAATCGAGAGATCGAGTAATCGGTTGATATTAATTTAGTTTAGTTATTTATGGAAGGTGGGTATGTGGTTCGTTGTATGCAAATTTTGAGACAGATGTGGTGTATAGTGCAGTAATGGGCGCTTAGTAACAGACAACCTCCTAATCAATGACAATCTTTATGCTTGTTTTAATAAGTGGTTGTTTTAAAAATCTGCCGATCATTCTATAAAAATCTCACCGTGAAATCATAAGTGAAGTGAGCACTTAATAGTGTTAATCCTTAGCGAATGACAGCTCACTCCACGATCACTTCACCCAAGCTTTCACGGTGAGATGGTTACCGAATCGACCGGCTGATTACCATTTCAAAAAATATGTCTCTGTTTATTGCCTCGTTCGAGGTGTTTCTGCTACTTGCTTCAAAGATGTCAATCGTCTAATTTTTGGTTTAATTTGGGTTTGGCTCATTAGAAAGTTAAATGTGTCCCATTCATCAATTATCTAATACGATTTTCTTTGATCAGTAAATCAGCTGTCGAAACTGAGATGTAGTGATTGAAAATAACAATAGCCAATCATATTAATTGACAGGAGATTAGACTATAGATAAAAAAAATAGAAGCCGGTAAACGGGGGTATTAAAGTCAGGAATGACTGTAAATTGACGACGATAAAGCTTACTTTGGGCTTCCAGTAAAGTTAAGAGTTACGGAACCTATCTTTATTTGATTTTGAAAAACGAACACCATTATGTATCCCTGTTACATTATATCTACTTCGAAACACTATCGCTTCTAATTTCTTGACGGCCAGTGTCATCAGGGTTAACAGATAAAAAGCTTTCGAGTTAGAAACAAGGATCGCAATCATGTCCCACAAACTATCATTTTTCACACTGAAAAGCTTTATCGTGTAGAAAACCATCGCTTTTACGGTAATATTATTAATGTTATTTTCTCTTTCGCCATCTTTTTTTTATTTTTAGCATTAAGTACTGGTGAACATTGTGTTTTCTCTTGTAAAGGTGACAGCCACCGTATTTCGATCTTGCGCGGTTTATTTGAAAGTCTTTCAAGTATTTTCGAAACTCGATAAATCCAGAGGTGAGTTTCCGCATTCCCACCAATATTCCATATTAAAATTGCAATTGACAGCTGTCATTGCGGGCTGAATGCGAAACGGCTGTGTGACTTTTTTGTTGATGTTTTAAAAAGATAGCTTGTGTGGTCTCTGGCGATGTTGTTTTTGACAAATTCGGATATGATCGTTGTCGGTGGATGATGAGTTATCTGTACTTTAATTATTAGTATGTTCTGCATTTCCTGTTTTCTTACTATTTTATAGATTAGCATGAGCTTGGTTTTAAAAGAGAATTCATTTTTCTTTAGTGTTCTTCTTCAGACTTAAGATAAAGGTTGTCACTGAATTCCTTGGGTGAAACTTTAATGCCCTAGAAATTTGATGCTGTTGTTCTGAAATTTTTCATGTCTTTATTTTTAAGTACTCTTCCCAGGTTTCTTCCAACATTATTGCAGTCATATGGCTTGGCTTTACCTTAACTTTTCATTACGAGTTAAGACCTAAATTAAGCTACAGGTACAGACGCCAGCACATCAAGCTACCCGAAACTGTCAAATTTTCCCAATCAACTTTGAACCTAATACTTTAGCGATACAGTTGAAAATCTATTTAAAAAATTTGACAGATTGTAGTAGCTTGATGTGCTGGCGTCTGTACGTAATACAGTAAAATTCCCATTTAGAATTTATTCCTAAGTGTTGACATATCGTGGGTGTTTGCTAAGGAATCAGTCTTTAGATAAATCGCCCAGATCAGGTGTTCTTGACCTAGTGCTCAAGTAGCAACAAGTAGGTTGTGTTAACCGTAACACTTGTTGTAACAAGTACCTATTAGTGATCATATTTATTGGATTTACATGAAATCTGATATTTCTTTAGATATGGATGAGAAATATATTTCGTAAAAAAACAACTCAATTGCCCTTTTGAAGACAGTTCAATAAATGAAGACACAGCTCTATTGATAGCAAACATGAAATGCATGAGGCAATGCTTATTCCATTGTTTAATGAGGTATCGGTTTTGGGAGACATTAAAAACTACTAGGCAACCAGAAAGTTTGAAGAGGGGCGATGAATGATCTGGACTTTCGGATGTCTTTCAATGCAGAGAAGTTACAAGCATTGATAACAACATGGGCGCCGGGAGAGGCGTGCAATAGTATGCACTTCCACCTCTCTTGCTTCAAAATAAAATAAAGGTGTAAAAACGTTCAGAGCTAAAAATATCCGAGTACGCCTAATAGAATAATTGTGGCAACGCAACCTAATTGAGGCGAAACCTAAAAAAAAATCGATAGCATTCTGCAAACTCTCTATTTCCTTTCTTCTTTTTCTTTTGATTCTAAACCTTTTGTGCATTAGTTAACTAAGGACCGTACTCCTATTTCCGAAAATCTAATCGATATAAGTCGACAAAGTGACTCCTTGTTTGTATGGACAAACGATAATCTAACATATGTGAAGTGAGTGCAAAAATTATTGAGCCTGCTTCGTTGAGCTGAAGATGCACCCCCCTGAAAATGAACTTACCGGCGCCCATGGATAACAATGCTTACTTGAGAGAACCTTAATTTGTCGGCCTTGCCCAGCATAAGATGTTTTTATGTGTTTTCTATAGTGGTCGTTATCTATTTACACCTGTGTTAGTGCATAGAAATTTCTGTTGATCATGAAGACATATTTAGAATCAATAGAAATCTGTAAGAAGGTATTTCCTGTAGATGTCGTATCGGCGAAGACCAAAACGAGCGTGAAAAAGGATTTTTTCGCATGAGCAGGCCGTGTGTGGTCCGCACGCATGTAATGTAGATAAGTAGACAATTGCAAGCTATTCACTTAGTTTGTTAACAATGAAAATTACATAGATGTTAACGGCCGGGCTCACGTACGATACATGAGTCAAACGATATAAACTCAGTAATAACCAGACGGACCATAGCCACACAATCGAGAACTTATCGATTCATCGTCGGTCCCGCGTCGCGTGCCAAACCAATGCTATTCGCGAAGCCATACGATTAATTTATTTATTGAAATCAATACTAATATCTGCCAAGACAATGGCCCCAAATGAAAATGCGTACACACATATGGCATGTCGGAATGCTAAACGGAGCGGCGTCATTTATTCAATACGCCATTTTGCATTTGATTTTGAGGTTATTAGATGCAATCGGAATGCGTGCGGCCATACTTGATTCCGTTCGTCTATATTCGGTCGTCTTCGGCTCCCGTCGGCAGTTTATGGCGACAATTGACGTATGTAATGGCGGTGTCATAGATTTCTGGGAAGATAAAAAGCTAATTAAATTCATAGGGAAATTGGTATTGAAAGAATGCCGAAATGTAACGCCGTATTAGGGTTGTTTTATGTTAGTTTTAATGTGTTTGGGTTGTCATTCGGTCATCGTTTATTTATAAATACAGTTTGTTATAATAATATGCGTCACATATTTTTAAATCACACAGCTTTTATTTGTTTAGGGGACTGTTGTTTTCTAACTCCGTCTCGGCCTATAGTTACACTTGGATATATTTATTAAATATCTATATTCATTAGGCGAGCGCACACAGAAACTATTAATGAGGTAACTATTGCCGACAGTCACGATCTACTTATAATTTTCTTGAATGGCTATTAACAGGTCGTATCTCACAACAAGGCACGCGACCACAAGTAGCTCATTGTCCTGAAAGAATCTAAAGGAAAATATAAGTCAAAATCATAATCAAAAGTCATTTATTCAAACTAGGCTCAGAATCAGAACTTTTCGAACGTCAAAATTACAAAAGACAGTTCCCCGAAACGCTCGCCCTTCACCACTTCCTAGTGCTTTCGCTGGAGAAAAAAAGTGGCGCAACAAACTCCCCAGCAGTAACAGGAAAGATACTCATCCTTCTGAGAAAATTACGTGTGTCAACTAGGAAAACTGTTTTCCGCAGAGTAAGGCGGGCACTGGCAATATAAAGCTATAGTCTGTTCCAAAACTGTCTGATGACAGTGTAAACAAACCCTGTTCAGATTAAATTCTTACGCAATCACTCACTAAAGGCAATTAAGTAGTCACTTATTCATCTATATTTAGAAGGTGTCAATATTTTTTTTTAAATAAGAAAATAGAAAAAAAAAAGAATTTCTTCATGTGTTTTTTGTTTCTTTTTTAAATTGAGTTACCTATTTAAAAAGTGCTTTTACACGCGTTTGCACCAAACGCACTTTCTTAGAAATATTACATAAACAATATTAGTCTTTTGAAGAGTTCTGATTGGCTGTCACAACTCTTAAAAACTTGTGAAATTTGGGCATAAGTATAAATACCCCAGTGTATCACACGGATTATTTACGACCGCCACTAGGTGGGCACAACCACAGCCTTATACCTACTTTAACATCGTCGTCGAATGTCGCTGATCACTGGTAGGTATAGTATATCCTGACGATGATCGCCAACAGACTGGTTCGCCCTTACATCCGGCAATGCTGCAGCAGATATTGTTACCCTGTCAGTGTTAGTTTTTTCTGTGCTTGTAATCCTATCTGTATCTATTACTTCAATTAAACTAATTTTATTTATTTATAGCACTTGCAACTCGCGAGTGGTCCGTTTTCGGCTACACTTACGACAAATCTTCAGTGATTTCATCAGCATTTTGCGTCTTGATAATTCATTAACCCTCTTTTTTATAAACGTTGTTCAAAGCTAAGAGACGTTAAACGTCACTTTTGTTTTTTTTTTCGTTTTTTTTTGGCAATTGATCCGATGTCGACTATTCTGCCAGCGTCACGTTTAGACGGCAGCGCAGAGGCAGGCCGTCGACTTTGCACTTTGTGATAGATCTATAGATGTTAGTCACTGAAAATACAAGGACAATGGTTAACACAATACAACATAAATATTCTAAATTAAAATCGATTGAACAGATGATAATCATTACAAAATCTATCGAGACGTCAACACAAATTTTAACATACTTAATTAGGAAAAACTAAAATTTTATCAGCCTAGGATAAATTAGGAACAGTCATGTATGGCACTTTTTGTAAGAGGGATCGCGAATAAACAGAAGTTTTGTCATTACGACCCAAGTAAGTGATCAGGTGTAATTTTACAGTTTATTTCATATAGCTATCTACATTTAAGTTATTGTAACCCGCCATTAGTCGTTCTCACAACTTTCTGCAAGGCTATTTAGACATTCAATCAAGGGACACTGATGTCGCACCGATAACCTTTATTCGTCTATCTATCATTCAGATTTACACGTTTGATTATCATAGACATTTCAATGAGCTCCCAAACTGGATTTTGATATTATTGTAAAAGGAGTTTCTTGTCGTGTGGTCATTTGCATTTATTCATTTATTGGTGTGATTTTAGGTACCTTTTACATGAGGCCTTCTTAAAATAAATAATTAGTTCCTCAAAAAAATTACCTTAAAGGTGTAAGTACACTCTTAAAATATAATCTAACTTTGCTTCTTGCTTACTGTGTCTTCGTAGAAATGTGATATCTACCAACCCGCACTGGGCCCATGTGGTGGATTATGGCCAACTACTTCTCACCGAGAGGCGGTCTGTGTCCCAGCAGTGGGAACAAAGTTAGGCTGATTATGTTGTACTATCTCTAATAAATAGTAATAACAGTTGGTAAGATTGGCAATGCTTGATGCGGCACCTACCGAACCACGACTTACATAGCCCTTTTTTTTTGTTTTTTTTTTTTGTTTTCGGGGTAAACCTTCAAAAGGCACCTAGACTTTGGGGAAAAAGGCCAGGTAGTGTGGGACTCTTACCTCACTAAAACCACGCCGGTGATCACCATCAGCAGATGGAGGGGGTCCCGGTACCTCTTAATAGACCAACACGGAACCCCCTCAGTGCAACGCCTGTCAGGGCACGTCCCTGGGGAGACTATAAAGGGGTCTCCCCTGAGCCTCGCTTTGCACGGCAGCACGTGATCACAGTGTCACCTTATTCCCTGAAATCACTCGGTGGGCAATCAGAGTCCCCACTCTGATCGCCAGCGATTCCAAAGTCCCACCTGCATTAAATGATGCAGTTGGGGTTTCGGAATGTTAGGCGACGAGGCGGTTGCCTCATCGACGCCTTCTTCTTCGAGTGATTAGCTCTCTCACAATCCCGTTCAACAGCCTCGTTCTGGACCATCATGGTTTCACAGAAGGAGATAACTTCCCTCCAGTTTTCTGTCTCCGTCAGCATAGCCCTCACTACGGTTTACATAGCCTGCTTCACTGGTCTAGTGGTCGCAATCATTACTACTGAGCATGAGGCGGGAAAAGTGTTATTGGGTTTTCCATCTGAAAGAACCGTGTCCCGATTTGGGCCATGGTGCGTCCATTAATGAATCGCTTACTAACGGATAGGGGTTTACGAGTACATTCGGGAAAAAGTAGTTTCATTGTTTTTCGAAGTGGGCGTATGATTATAGGCAACCTAACACTGGTGACTTAATTGACGTTTATATCTGTGAAGATTCTTCATCGGTCCTGTCAAATCTTATAAATATGTGTCCCATTTTTGTTGATGGAGGTTTTATTGGCAGTGTCAAATGCCTTGTATGCAAGGTATTTGACGCTGATTTGGTATTTAGGGTATGCCCGAAATACCAAATAATAGTTGCTATGTGAGCGCAACAGCCTACGGTTCGAGACCCATTTTTGTAGATAAAATAGAAGGATTTTATTGAGTCTTTTCCTTCCATGTTTTTTAAACTTTGAACGTTATCCCGTCACCACGAAGAGGTGCTCTGGTCGCAAGGAGAATTACAGGGCCCTGTAATATTTCATAGATAAATTAGAGGCGATATTTTCACAAATGGAATCTATTTCTGCCACCCTAATATAACGCAGTTGACTTATTTGCTAACAAGGTATGTCCAACAAATACGCTTATAAGAACGATATATTCTATCGATATAGGCTAAGTACTATCTACTGATACATAAGCTATTACGGGACTGGACATGGCCCAGAACCCGTAATATCCGGGACACGGTTCTTTCTCAGTGGCAGCCCGGGGTCTGGATTTTTGCCCGGTTGATTGGCAATAGGCTCGCTCCCTATTACATGGGACTTAAGCATAACTGATGAGTCTAGGTGTACTATAGGGGCCTCCCTGCCTAACCTGCCAGGGAATACGCACGTGGAGATGTCATATGTAGTTCAGAACCCTTTATCTGTGTCACTAATAAGTACACAAATTACCGCGTCAGTGTTGACGCCCGGAGCGGGCGCTTAATCACTGTCGTAGGTTTTGACGAAAATTTGTTTATAAAAACTGTATTTTTCTCGCTCAAACTTGCACAGAGTCTAGAAAACAAAACAAGAAAGATATATTGTCTCTATCAAGTATTTAAAACGATCGAGTGACGCGTAATGAACCGAACAAAACCGGCCCTGCGCCAGTCGGCCATTTTTTTCGCCCGAGTTTTTCGGCACGTGTAAATACCGTCATGGCAAAACTATACTAATCCATATACCTATCGTAATTTAAGAGATAGCGACTTTTAATCAGACGCGCCGTAAACGCGCCGTAATCCCACTGGGTGCCGACACAGATGTGCAATAACGCGCAATATGGCCGCCACAGATGGTAGGGTTTACAGATCAAAATCTATGCAAAGAGGTTTCATTGCATAGACGCAGCGATTTTTGTTTTGATGGTAGGACTACGCCGAAAACATAATCCAAACTCTTCGGACTGTGTATCTGTGTAAACATCTATATTTGAGGAGGTAACATGCAAACAGGCTTAAGCCTGTTTGCATGTTACCTCCTCATTTATGTCCAGTGATGAGTACAACCTCCATTATCTATTACGGCAAATGATCTGGCACATTTGGCAAGCGGCTTGGCATAGTACGCCAATACACGGGTGGTTGCTCATTCCCCAATATAGATCCTTAGTCACTACTTACGGTAGTTCTGCGTTTGGATGCACAGACCTCAGAATCGACGTAAAAATAAGTATATCGTTTTGAATAAGTCTTCTCAAAATTATTATTATTATTTATTTATTAAAATCTCCCTTACAACTATCATTACAGGTATCCTTAATGCGATAGCGCGGTCGCGGGCGCGGGTGAAAATAAATGTAGAAACAATATATAAAATAATATTTATCGCCTGAAACACAGGATTACCTAGTTCAGGCACAAAAAAAAATGGTGAACTTGACATAGATTTAAGAAAAACTGTATTTAGCGTTAGTCCTTATATTATTGAATAAATTTTATTATATTTATTTATTATTTATTTAATAGACAAATTGATGAACAAAATTCTGCCTGTTTTCATCTGCCTATCATAGTTATAGAGAGCGGTGGTGGCCCAATGGTAATATGTGCTTTATTTTGTTTAAATGATTTCATCACCACTGCTCTAACTCCACTGCAAAAATTCGAAGACATATCACATCAATCGACGCGCACTGGGCCCGAGTGGTATTTTTTAATGTTGGCTTGTAGACTAACCAAATGTAGCTTAGTAATAACCAGACTCTTAATACCTTCTGGAATAAGGTAAGTATTTTATGAAGGTCGATTGTCAAGTGTTTCTCGAATGACAACTAATGGCTTCTCGAATGTACGTGGTCTCGAATTCTCGATATTCGGTACGTGAACCATTGCTTATCCACTAATTCACCTCTACACTTTCATATGCGGATAGTTGCAATAAAAAGTCCAGTACTCCTAGAATCAAAAATTTAAAGACTTGTGATATCTACCAATCCACGCTGGGCCCGCGTGTTGGATTACAGCCCACTCTCTCACTGAGAGGAAGCCTGTGTCCCAGTAGTGGGAACATTACAGTCATTACATTCATTACATTCTGCTACAACAACGATCACCCTTCTCCAAGTTCCCTAAAAAAGTTCTTCCTGAGGATCTCTTTTGTCTTTAAAAATAAGAACATCAAACAAAACACGCTCTACCGTCATCGTAACCGGTGTTCTAGGATCGTCTCGTCAGTCACCCTTGTCAGTTGTAAAATAAATACTGGCCGTTGTACATATTAACATTGCACGTTGGCTACCTACAGTGGCGTAGGTATGAGTCACGTCCTGCTGCCGATGCCACAGGATTTTCCTTCTGGCTTTATGATTTCCTGGTAGCTCCCTGTGTAGAAACAAATATTTGTTTAAAATATTTACTCAGAAAACAAATATTTTTGAAAAAGATCAGAAGGCCAATCCCCGTAATTAAAAGCGTTCAAAATATACACGCAATGTCATCTCAGCAACAATCAATGTCAAAAACTTTTCAAAATTGTAGGGAAATCATAGATATGGTTGACTGATTGAAACTGAAATCAGACTGTGAACGTTCTTAAAATTACGAAAATTGCCCCTCAAATTAAACCCTTTTATCGCCTGTGACAACATTGTCATTAACATAACTAACGAATCTTGCGCATATTGTAGGCATTATAAGGTTTATCACTTGTATCACCTACCTGATTTCAGTACGAATGGAAAAACCATGGCGGATAATAGGTTAAATCTAAAGGAACTTCATATTTTTGACAGTGCCAGCAACGTATCAAGGAATTGATTTTTAAGCCAACATGATCTTGCTGAGTTTTTTTGAAATCCCTCTCACAAAGAGGAGGCCTGTGTTCCAGCAGTGGGAAAATGTAGGCTGATTATGTATGGTCCTACGGTTTCCAGTTGCCGAGCCATCTTTGCTCTCTTCGATTTTCTGAATTCACAAGTTTCCCTACACTTGACGGTGATGTCAAAGTAAGTCATTTCATTAACACAAACCCAAAATTGCAATAGTCACCAGGCGGGATCGATCGACAGGGACAATTTAGTTTCAATCTATAATAATATACCATATACTCAGAAATAAATAAATCTATCTATCTATCAAGACCTAAACTAATAAACGACAGAAATCTTAGGTTTACTAACAGAAAATTCTCAATAAATCCACAAACAAACATCAAAGCGCCTTCACCTATTCATAAAATATGTTTAATTCATTGATCAATCCGCAATTAATCGTCCCAGCGCTATAATTACAGGCTTACAGCTAAATGCACTCGCCCAGATCATGTTTGTAGATCACTCTTATCTCCACTGAGATAATTAATTACTAATTGACTAGAAACTAGGAAATTATAGCGAAGAGCTTCCTGTAGCGTTACGTCAGTGACGGTTCTGGACGTGAATGAGGTATGCTGTAAATAGGTTCTAACTTTAGAATATTGAAGATTTAGCCTAAATGGGGATTATTCTTTATTATACTCGGCCCCTCAGTGCTGAGGATCGTGACCCATTTGAAAGTTTGCTTAACAGGGTTTGACTCCAAATATCTTGGTCGTGGGCTAATCTTGGGGCTTCCTGAAATAAAAATTCTGCGTAAAATGGACTCCAAATAACACTCTAACTACGTGAAATAATAATCGTGATTGCATCTGGCTAACCAAAAGCTAAGAGTAGTACCTACAAGTGTGTAAGTCTACAAGTTTACGTGCTCCAAAACTGGGCTTGTGAAAGCTAAATAATCCATTCCTGGTTTGGATATTCAACTATTTACGCAGATAGGGAACTAGGGATTGGGGCTTTTACTTCTGTAAGTTCCTAGGATCTGACGATTCTAAGTCTCTGATTAGGTTACTTTTAGGCAACTGTGCATTATCATTGACCGCGGATTGTCAAGTGTGATAATATGTCGTCTAACGCAGGTCCATTAACGATAGGCCTTCATAACCTCTCCTTAAAAAGAGATTAGTGAGAAGTAGGTAAGTCCTTGACTACTCATAGAAAATATTTGACAACTTCTGCAGGTTAACATTTCTAAACCTGGACTCTAGATTTTTGCATTGTTAACAACCAATTAATTTGCAAATTAGAAGCAATACGCAAAGATGATAATGAGGCTATTAATATTAATCAGGAGACAGATAATTAATATGGATTTAGAGCTCACAAAACACAGTCGCGGAGAACGAGAAGTGAATGATGGGCCAAAATAACTTCAGTATGGTTTTTTTTATCTTATTATAAACGTTTTGGAAAAAACGCCACTGTCACGGTAATTCACTAAATACAATTAACACTACTTAACGTAATTTGTAAGTAAAGATGCCAGCACATCAAGCTACTACAATCTGTCAGATTTCTTCAATAGATTTTCAACTTTAGCGCTAGAGTATAAGGTTCAAAGTTGATTGGGAAAATCTGTCAATTTCGGGTAGCTTGATGTGCTGGCGTCTGTACAATCATTTTAAGTATTTCTGAAAAACGTTTGCAGTTGAAGACTTTTTTAATAACTTTTGCTTGTTATTTATTTAATATCGTGGTTTTAAGAGATTTTCTCAAACTATGTTTTTGTGTATAAATGAAAATTTTAAGTAGGTAATTATAATAACCACTATCTACTATCATATTATCTTCATGCAACCCCAAACAGAGATACAGAATGTCATTAGGTAGGTACTAGACATTATGTCTCTCTGTTAACAAAATAAATGAATCTAATGATTCATTTATTTTTTTGATACTTCGTGTGATTACAATTCGAAGTGTCAATTCATTAGCAGCTCTGCCAGCAATTTTCCACAAAGACTTTCTTTAGAACTGTAGGTAATCTTTTTTTAGTTAGTCTGTGCCTGCGGCTTTGCTAACGTAAATATAGTGGCCTCCATAAGTTAGTTGACTTTTTTCTACTTCAGCTGTGATGATGATTTAAAATAAAAAAAAATAATCAGATGCCACTAAGGGATTACTTGATTATTTTTTATGATAACTTGATAAGTCAAAGGTTGTGGAATTTTTCAATAAAATCTTTATAGCAGTTCAAATATTCGGATCACTAGAATTTTAAATCCTAATGTAGTTTGTAAAAGCTGAAGTGGAAAAATGTCAAGTAACTTTTGGAGGCCTCTGTATGTATTCTATTGGAATTAGGTATAAGTTAATGGGATCGTCAAGTCATAGTTTATATTCGGAAGTTCCGAATATAAACTATGACGGAACATCCTCTACAACATCCCTTGATTTTGTTAATTTACCTATAACTTATTGGTACATCTTTGGTTTAATTACATGAACGAATTGTTGTAATTCATCATTTCCTCTGGGCCCCAACAGTTGAAATCACTTAAATTAAAGAAAATTTTAGTCGTAATGTCTTTCGCTTCTTTGAGAACTTGATCGTTTGTAAGCATCTAATAGTGTACCTAAATGATACAATATATGAATGAATCACGCCGAAAACCCAACACCACACGCAACTTTAACCAGAAGCAATTCATTTGCAGCCCTACGTACGATTGTCCACATCTACTATCAACCACATAAATACACTCGATCCATATTCATAGTGGCTCGGACAGCCGACAGCACAGCCGCTGTACCGTGGACAGCCCGCCTCTCCCGCGCTTTGTAGTCGCCGCCGGCCGCGCGGCCAATAGCGACGCGGCCCGCCGACCAATGGCCGAGGTGCGTGCGCGCAAGAATTAAACCATTTAAACTGTTTATTGATAGGGTTGAGAGGTGTAGGATACTGTTTTTAGATATTTCATTACTAAAACGGATTAGGGAGAGTTTTGCAGAAATGTCTTATAATTTCTGGTCAGATCATTATGTATATACAATTCGATTGGGTATGATCATGTCACCGCTCTCGATGGGCGTGTCAATAAATGGGAGTGTAAAATACCAAATACAGTACTGCATTTTAAAATATTAATTAATCGGTATTGGTATAGTTTATCCGCAAGGAAAACCTCTACGTTTATTAAAACCAACACAAAAATTTTGCTATATGGAAATTCCTTGTTTTTTTTCCACGTGTCGTTAGATTGTTCCGGGAATATCGTCACGTTGACGGAAACCACACCATTATTTAGTATGCGAGTGTCAATCAAATGCTTGGTTAACAAGAAATAGCGTAAACATTTATCTAAAACCGATTGCATAATCACACTGTTCGAAGACGATGACATCGATTAGCTGGATATTATTTATTACTTTATTGCGCACCGGAAAATACATAACAAAGAAATGAATGAACAAAATCAAATTAAAACGTTCCGACTACTGGGACATGGGCCTTCTCTCTGGGTGTGGGCCGTAATCCACCACGCAGGCCCGGTGCGGGTTGGTGGATGTGCCGTCTACGAATTTTTGGTTCTAACACATGCCGGTTTCCTCACGCCCTCAGCTGGATATTATTTTCCATACCTAAAATAAGAATATCACATGAACTACTGGAACAGCTTGAGTTTGTCAAAATAAAACACGATCAAACACACGTAGGTAGTTAATAGAATAGTAGTTAATAGAGTAGTAGGTAGTAAATAATAGGAGGGAAATATGCCTAATCAAGAACGAAATGCTTTACCTAAAGACGAAACATCACTCTCTGAATCTCTATCGTCATAGACACAAAGTCACAAGGCACGTACCTATATAGCAAAGATCAACGACGCCAATGCTGACGCTGTCGAAAACGCTGAATTCTGTCCGAAAATTAAATAATTTGTAATCTTCAATACCATTTACAAAGAAAAAGTTGCAAAGATTAACATAAAATACTTAGTCTACAAAAGATCTAGTCGAACTCCTGTTTAAAAACCCGTTTACTTTCGACATTTGAGCCATTGTACAAACAGTAACCCAAAATATAATTACCAATTTACAGACCTTCAAACCCAACACCATACTTTACAATTCCCTTCTTCGATCAATACAGTTCTCTCTTAACATTTCACAGGCTCCCTAAAAAAGCAGCCCTACATGAATCAACTGCTCGCGATACGATCGCGTTTTGTCTCTGAATGTCGTTCCCTTATCGACATCGGCGACTTTGACTCGCCCGACACTAATTGTGTGCTATCGACAGTCTAAAACGAAAAAGTGCCACTTGAATCATGCAAATTAGGTACTACTTTTTGTGTAAGGTGATCCGTGTTTTGTTTCGCCGGTTGATGCTGTTTTGTTTTGTTTAAATAGTTTGTGATGTGGAATGTGTTCCATAGGTATGCTGTGTAAGCCTTTTTAAGCTTTGTACTAGTGCTTCATTTTCCTTATGGAGTTGCCTAACGCAATAAGTACTTGAAATGACTTCTATCTATGCTGATCCCGAAGCATTCACATACATATGTAGCCACACATTTATTAAAATAAATATAGAATCAGTGTTACCTTCCTACGACATTTAATATATTCTTCCGTACATGGTAATATTTAGGTAGGTCCCAACTTCCTGCTACGTCATCCAGTCGCTTTGACTTGCAAATAAGCTCGGATTTAACACGGAACGCAGCGTGGGCGTACCGCGGTGCTTGTAACGTGGTGAGATGCTTGGCTCTCTAATTAGTTTTTTTGAATGTTTGCTGGTTCAAATGCCACTGTGAACTTCTAGGTTAGAGATGTCATGTCGTGCTAGAGTTGGTTGCAAAAAAGGGACTGAAACTGACAAAGTTCCAAAGAAATTAGTGCGATTATGGTTTCTGCCAATAGGAGAGGAACTGTTTTAGGAAAGGTTTCTACCACTCGACACTAACAATCATAATCTGACTCGTTTTGAAGAATATTGCTAATCCATCACACTAATATTATAAAGGCGAAAGTTTGTGAGTGTGTGTGTGTGAGTGTTTGTATGTTTGTTACTTCTTCACGCTCAAACGTCTGAACGGATTTGGATGAAATTTTTAACACAGATAGTTTATGACCGGGATTAACACAGGATACTTTTTATCCCGATATTCTTACGGAATCGACACTTATGCGGGTGAAACCGCGGGGTGCAGCTAGTTGCTTCATATATTCGAAAAATTTGTCTGCTCAACAACGTAAATAACGCAGTGAATGTTGATAAACTGACAAAATGAAAGCCAACCCTACTACTAGTGTGTTAGCCAAGTGTGATTTTAATAGTTATAATTAGTAGGGATTGCTGAAGAACTGGTTGTGATCGGATAGGAATAGAAAAGATTGGTACTCGTAGCTATACTGGGTGTCCGAAAAGTCATGGATTACCTTTTACCTGCTGATGGGCCACATTGGGATCTAACAATAAAAAAAAATTACCTACCAATAATTTTTTTTTTCACCAGGGCCGATCAAAAATAAGGTAAAATTTTTTTTTGCTGAAAATTTTAAGTTTCAACCTACATTTTAAGTATTTAAAAGATGATATCTGTAACTTTCTTGTATTCAATCGATAGTAGGATGATTCAAGATGAAAATAAAAAAACCTGTAGTCGAAAAAGTTTTCATTCGTAGAAATGGCATGGAAAAAACTGATCAAAGGTAGAGATTTTCCAAAATTTTTTTAAACATCAAAAAACTCGGAAACCATAAGACTTTTATTATGGTCATTTTTTTTATTGGTAGATCCCAATGTGGCCCATCAGCAGGTAAAAGGTAATCCAAGACTTTTCGGACACCCAGTATAGCTACGAGTACCAATCTTTTCTGTTCCTATCCGATCACAACCAGTTCTTCAGCAATCTCTACTAATTATAACTATTAAAATCACACTTGCCTAAAGAAATGGTGCTAGCAATATGTTGTTCTTAGCCACAAGGCAATTATAAAAATAATTCTCGCCTCGCAAACTCATTTGTATAACCTTTTCTTCAGATCCTCTACTTTTTCTACAGCCAGTCCGATCTCTTATTATTTTATGCAAGGCCATTAATTAATAAGGAGTTTTCATTAGTATAGTGATCTTACTAGTTAAACTAGTAACCTTTTTATTACTCGTCAGGACGTAAGGACCAGGTTTTTGTACTGCGTCTCGAAGGACCAGCAATTATGTTCGTATGGTTACATCACCATGTGTAACTAGTTTAATTGCTTTTTTAAGACACATTGCAAGAGGTTCTTTGCCTTGGAAAGCCTCCTGGAAGATTCCTTGGTGCAGAAGTGACTTAAAAAAGTTCATGCTGAAGACGTCTACTTGCTATCTCTCAATTTAGAACAACTTTAATGCAACTATTCTTAATTCTTTTTCGAAAAGCTATGCGTAGATGTTTTCTTCTGGGGAGTTTGTTGCGGCACTTTTTCTTCCCAGCGAAAGCACTAGGAAGTGGTGAAGGGCGAGCGTTTTGGGCGACTGTCTTATGTAATTTTGACCTTCGAAAGTGTTTCTTCTCAGCCTAATTTGCCTTTTAATTTTGATCTTGCTTAAGGCATCAAAATAGCAGTCAAAATATATCGCTTTTAGTTACAAGAATGGACACTAACAACATTCTTCATACACACACATAAATAATTCATATTATATTTATACCTAGACCATACATAGATGGCAATCAGTCGGGAACATAAATTATATCTTCGGTTAAAATTTTTAAAGGACTCCATGTTGGGGCAGACATTTTCATAATGCCAATGACACTTCGTACTAATTCGATAGGGTTGATAGACCTTCCATTTATTTTTAATTTTAGATTTTTCAAATGAGAGATAATCATGATCGTGCGACTAGCAAATTATTCCTGAACCTCACGTAGGTGAGGTTCTCACTACTGAAGACCAGATTGCATGAGATTTTTTTCAGTATTTTTTCGAGGACCTCTGAACACTTTCCAAGCGATTACTAAGTTTTTACCGATCTATGCGAGTTTTTTTACTCCCGGTTGCAAAGGTTTAGAATGGCAGATACGCATGGTTGATGCCGATGGGCTGACCACCTAAGGACCCTTACCCACGGCAAGATCCCGTTTTTTGCAGGTACGGTCTTTTGCAGGATCCCGTTTAGTAGTGTACGTGTTTAAATATGCATATTCACATAAGCATCCTGTTTGCAGTATCCGGAAAACAGGATGCTTGTGTGCAAAAAACGGGATCTTGCCATGGGAAGGAACCCTTACATGAGACTTAACACAACGTGCGAAATGTGCACTTACTTTAAGCCTCTGCCAATCCTTCAAGGAATATAAGCGTTATGTTATGTAAAGTAACATAGGATTTGTTCGTTCTTAAATAATTTAAACTAAGACCATGTTCCAAACATTTGAAAAAAAAAAAAAAAAACTACCAACCTCGTTTGACCTAACACAAATCAACCAGTAAAATACAGAAAACCGAAAAAGTTTGTACAAAACACAATATGCTAATCGTTGTTATAAGTGAATTACTTGTGTGCGTTGGTGTACGTGTATGTCACGATGAAAAAATTCACCGTTATGCAGTGGGAGGCATGAATGAATGGCGTATGATGCTTTGATCGACTTTTTATGTGTGATCTATTGTTGCTTTAATAATTTTGCTGTCTTTAAAGGTTAGCAAAAGTAGGCTATTTTTAGAGCAGGACTTATGAAGTGAGAGAGAACTGGTCTGTTGTGTGGTAGAAATTATTGAAAGACGTTTGTTAGGTGGCAACGTGATTCTGTGCAAACTTCAAATGGATCTTTGTTGTGGATCATGTTTAACCTGCAGGTAAATAGTCCCCTTGTGAGTAGTCTTTATAACTCCTCTCAGCAAAAGGGTTGGTCATCATGTGCCTAGCCTTTTCCCAACTATGTTGGGGTCGGCTTCCAGTCTAACCGGATGCAGCTGAATACCAGTATTTTACATGGAGTGACTGCCTATCTGACCTCCACAACCCAGTTACTGGGTAATACGATACCCCTAGGTAAGACTGGTTGTCAGACTTTCGGGCTTCTGACTGCCCGTAACGACTGTCAAAGATCTACGAATGACAACCGGGACCAATGGCTTAACGTGCTTTCCGAGGCACGGAGGGGTCTCGGTATGTAAAGATGGTCACCCATCCACAGACCAACCGCGGCAAGCGTAGCTTAACCTGATCATTCGACCTGTGCGGCTATTATTATTTAGCCACGGGCCCAGCAAAAGGGTATCTAATAAGGGGTAAATATATTGGGCTATAATTAATAAGTATTTTTATAAGTTAACTAATGTTTTTCATTAATTCTGTGTCTTCTCTCTTACAGGTAAGTTTCTGCAAACCGCTTTTGATGTCTAGTGGTATGTTTTGCATGTATTTTTTTTATTTTTATTAGTAAAAACGTAAAGCATTAAAAAAAAATACTACAGGGATAATTTATCACTACATAGTATAAAACAAAGTCACTTCCCAGTCTGTCTGTCCCTATATATGCTTAGATCTTTAAAACTACGCAACGAATTTTTTTAATAGATAGAGTGATTCAAGAGGAAGGTTTATATGTATAATACATGCATAATATAGTAGAGAAACACTGATAATTTTAGAGGTTTCTAATGTGATGTCGTAAATAAACACATTTTTTTGCGCTTACATTGTAAACGCTGGCTGAACCCGTCGAGATAGATCAAAATAATGTAGGTACTACAGTATTGTACACCTTAAAAAGGTCTACAAAAAAGTCCGCAATGGTATAATTATGTCTATCTCTTAGGGATAACCCACAGTAACCATTTTTTATCCTATACTTTTTACGAGAAATAATGGCTCTAAATTTATCAGTGTTTCTCCATTGCACCCGTGCGAAGCCGGGGCGGGTCGCTAGTTATTTAAATAAACAAAGTACTTACGTATTTTAAATTAATTCAACTATTTTAATATCTCTAATTATCTCGACGTAAACGGATGTTTAACTTTAACCACATCTTTATCTAATTACATATAATTTTGATACCTAATCCATTATATTATCACACTGTGTATAATTGACTTATAATTACAAATAATTATCATTAAAATATTATAACCCAACATCTAAAGAAAAACTGCAACAAAAACCCATAAAAGCCGCGATAAAATTATGAGATTACAATTTATAAGAAAACAGCGTAAAATCCTTGTAATTTTTCATCCATTTTGTTGCGTGCAAGGGTCGGAAAAGTAACTTGTAACAAGGTCAGAACGTTTTGCTAATAAATTACGGATATTAAACAACTTAGCAGTGACAGGGTCTGACGTCAGACCGTTATTATTATTACAGATGCCTTCGTTGATAGTACTGTGGTTTACCTAGTTATTTCTACTAACCTGACGTGCTTAAGGTAAAAATTTGTAACACAGAGCATAAGGTGGGTGTGACAAACCCATATGATAAATTAGACATTTTATACGGTTTAATATTGATTTTAAATACTTTTCTTAAATTATTGTCATTATAATAGATAGGAAACTGAAACAGAGTATAAAATTTAAAATATATATATTTAAAAAATATGCATATGTCACAAAATGTCGAGCAATTTACTAGGGTCTGGGTGTATAATATCCAACCTTACGCTCGCCGGGTTAAGACTTCTTCAGATAAGTGATTTTAAATGATTTATTTTCTGTAAGTAGGTTTGTACAAACACTTTTAAATGTCAATCATATTTTTTTTAAACTAGATGAGGTCGGCGTTTCCTATCTGAATAGAATAGAATATAATATATAATTTGTATTCTATTCCTATTTAACTACTCTGAGAAGAAAGGCTGAAACAAACTCAGAGGTCACAGTCTCTTTTAAAGTCCAGACATAATCTTGGTCAGACCATCCGAAGGCCATGTACAGTACGCGTCAGAGAAAACGAACCCCGCCAAGACTTAAAGAATAATCGCTCAAGCGACGGCGGGTGCGTCACGTGACTGGCCCCGAGCAGCTCCCTCCCCGCCGCCCGCACCGCACCCATCTCTGCCCGAGCATCCACCGATCCGACTCAAATATTATTTGTATGTTTTTAATAATTAGGCATTGTGGTATTTTTTTCGGCTTCTGGCCGAACAGTATACCAAGAATAACTTACAAAAAGACACTACGCCGTATAGGATACGAACCCACATCACCAGGCGCCAGACGATCATTAAGACCGTGCCTTATACCAATAGGCTATTGGCTCAGTTAGTAATCTCAACGAAAATTCGAATAGCATTACTCCTTTTATCGAACAAGTTTGATAACGGTCTAATCTTCTAGACATTAAGGTTTAAATTTCAACTTCCACCACGTGAGATACACCTACCGTCCACAACCTTGTTTTACAAAATGCAATACGTAACTCTTCAATTAACTAAAAGATAAGGTTGAAATTAGCATAGATTTCTTGTTGGGTTGAATAGATTGTGCTTGATTCCGATTGTTGCACTACCGTCATTTTACTTCAGAAACTTAACTGCTGTATGAACTGTGAGTTAAGGTTGAATTTAGAATACTTCTTCGCCCTATTTACTAAACTGTGATTGAGGGTATAATTCTTTTTCAAATCGTTTCGTTTTCGTTCCGATCAGCTTGTGTGTAATGTTTTCGTCGTAAAATTATCCAATTTACGAAGTTTTTGAACAGTTGATTCTATTAACCGATAGTATGGTGCGATTAACAACTTTTTGAAGGCTAAAATAATTGTTGTTCTCTGGGAACAGGAACAAAGCATAAAGAAAATAGCACGAGAAATGTGGGCTTAACGGTAAGATTTACGTTATACACATATATTTATTGTTACAACCATGTTGCATTATTACTTACAAGGTGGATTTTTTATGTATTTCTAATATTATTGTTTTCATTACAGAGAAAAATAGTTCGTAGATGGATACAAAGGTATCAAGCGACGGGTGATGTGAAATGCGATTTCACCCAACTGCTTACACTAATGAATCGGAGCGACACCTTGGGACACATAAAACCTGGGAACTAATTCGAAATAGTGCTGCAAGCTTCAATATGGTTTCGGGCATGAAAAGTCTTCAAGAAGTGATAGACAGTGACTGCCATCGTCTGCGTTATTAATAGACAATTTACTCGGCAGATTGATTGTGTAACTTATCTGATAAAATTGCATTGGAACGTTTGAGCAAGTGTTAATAATTCCCAATATTTGTGGGATCATTATCTCATAGTTAATCAAAAATAAACAACCTTTATTATTATGAATCCAGTTACTCTTGTTTACAAGTAGTCTTGTAATGTGTTAACGATGCACCATCTGACCTCACATACTTTTCTAATGCTGTGTTAAAAGGGTTATCAGAAATTGTGATAAAAGAGAAAGATGTATATTGCTATACTGCTATAGTTTAGCATGTTGGTTCTTCCTCTGTAATTCACAGGCACAAATGACAACATTTCATTTTTTAACCAGGCTTTTTTCCCCATAAGATCATACAGAGTATAAAAAAATAATGTTTTTACAAGTTTGAATAAATAAATATTGTAGTTATGTTACTAGAAATATCTATAAACGAACCGTTATCTAATGTTAAACGTTCTACACCTCACCCAGGGTATATATTTTGTATTTAGTTAATATTTTAAGTAAATAACCCTAATTTAACACAGATAGAAAACTGTATACTCGTAATAACTGTATATGTGGATTCCTAGAAATGTAATGAATGAAATAAATGAATATTGTTAATGCAACATGCCTGGCTTTTCTTACAAACCTCATACTTCACATTTGTTTTCTTAAATATGGATGTTTTCTAAAATAAAGTTACGAAAATCACCTAATCAACTATTAAAGAAACTAAAAAAAAGAAAAAAATAAATCTCATCCGCGGATTTGAACTCGTGACCATCGAATTGCTAAGCCGCAGTCCAAACCACTAGATCAACACGCCATTTACGTTATATCACGAAAAACTTAAACGTATGATATCATCATCAAAGGGGGGTCCGGTTTCTTTGAAGCTTACTGTACCTATATTGGTGTTTGAAATAGTATTTTGAGTAAAGAACCACACAGATTTAGCGGACCTGTCTGCAGAGCCGGCTTAAGCATATTGGGCGCCGGGGTGCGATAATCAGCCGGCGCCAACTTTTTTTTTTTTTTAATGGCGTTCACAACAATAAAACGGTCCGGTGCCATTAGTAATAAGGTTCTTGCACGTCGCAAGTTGCAAAGCGAATATGCCGAAAGCTGCATGAGGCATATAATATAAACAATATTGGTGCCTACATCTTTAAAGGTGTAATGAATATCTGTTCAGTAATTTTTAAAACGGATTATGATTACTCATGGTATAAGACGATTGGCTTGCGCCCCCTAAAACCCTGCGCCCGGGCGCCACGCACCCCTTGCACCCCCTGGTAAAGACGGCCCTGCCTGTCTGTATTACCTACTTCGTTTCCCCTTAGTGTTCTTTCTTACTTTTTTCTGTTTGCTCGGCTTCTAAGTGCTCTAGTGTGATTTTAAGTAGCCTATAGCCTTCCTCAAGAATTAGGCTATCACTTTTCAAATCCACCTGGTAGTTCCAGAGATTAACGCGCTCAAACAAACAAAAGAAAGAAAGAAAGAAAGAAAGAAAAGAAAAGAAAAAAGAAAGAAAAGAAAAAAATTACCTAACAAATGTCTTTCAATCATTTCCACAGTCATCAGTTCTCTCTCACTTCATAAATCCTACCCTAAAAAAAAATCAAAGAAACAAACTCTACAGCGTTATTATTAGTACTATATTAGGTGAAAACGGCCATAAGTGACTAACGAGTATAAGTGACTAAACGTGAAAGAAGGGCTACGTGTTTTAATATAATTATCTTCTCCCTTCCCTTGAAACTCGTGTGTCACATGTTATTGTTGCGGTATCTAAGTTTAAACAGACTACCTTGTTGACATAATATAGTTGCCAGTGAAAATAACATACTCAATTAAGGGTCAAGTCGTCAGATGTTCAGGCTTTTCGCAGTAATTTTCACTCTGACAGCAGCAACTCAACACCAACTTTATTTTAACGACGATAAAATTCACTATGATTTTGACAGAGTTATCAATAGCAGCGATTGCACCAACCCAATAGGAACCTTATTTTAACGGCTATAAAGTTCACTGTGATTTTGAGAGACTTGTCAATAGCAACAAGTGCAGCAACCCAACCGCAACCTTATTGTATACCCATTACCTATCTAACCCCCAACTCCCCAAACTCCCAGACCTTGTAAACTCGTGTGTGTGTGTAAATGTATCTACACTTAAATTGACAATGACACAACTGTTAAGTTTAAACAGGGTTGTAAGGGACATTGACGCGCAAACTGTTAGGTATCATGTACACACGCCAGCACATCAAGCTACGACAATCTCTGTCAAATTTCTTTAATAGATTTTCGGCTTTATCGCTAGAGCATAAGGTTATTTTTCTTAAAAAAAAATAAGGTTTAAAGTTGACTGGGAAAATTTGACAGTTTCGGGTAGCTTGATGTGCTGGCGTCTGTACCTATCCAGTGTATGATTCTAGACATACCAGCGTTGTGCATTTGGGCATAGTTGCAGTTGATATTAAACCTTCCACAGGTAACTTAAGGTTCAGTTTATGTAATTTTCTTCTCGGTTATTTAAAAAAAAAACAGCTGTTTCATACATAAAGTGCAAATACCTCCTCATTCAAAAAAAATAATATCATAAACAAATGACGTACCTACCTGAACGTACTTCGAACTTACATAGTAACGTTAAAAACGTTTTTGCTGCGTGTCATTCAACCGTTTGTAATAAGAATAATTTCATGGAATTTAACCGTTACAAATATAACCCAAGTACTTAATATCAGCTAATTACGTTAGACATACAATATATAATTTCGCTATGCTTATTTAGGTCTGCGCATAAAACATATGGAGCTACACTAGGCCATATTGAGTGCTATGCGAAAACCATAGGTGATTTAAATATCATAACGATGAGCCGAGGTTATTGAACTGAGTAACATTGAAAATGCGAAATTTTGACTGAAACAAATATTTTAAGTGACGTAAAAACGAAGAGAGAACTCGGAAAGTCACTTTGTATTATTAACCGGCTTCAAAAAGGAGGAGGTTTTATGTTCGTCTGTGGATATATATTCTTTTTCGTATTTTTTTAATGGAGAGAGATCTGAGGGGTGATTCTCGTATTTTTAAAAACGTTCGTATTTTAATTTCAGTCTCAATCTGTCAAAAATACAATCAATTTACATACATTTTTGACAAGTTTTTGACATTGATTGTCGCTGAGATGAGATCGCAACTAGATTTTGAACGTTTTTAATTACGGGAACTGACCTTTTGATCTACTTTTTTGTCTCTTTTAAAAGATAGTCCTCTAAGTTTAGCATAGGTTACGGGTTCAAATAAAAAGATTAGTTGAAAAATTTTAGAAGCGTCTTTGATATCATCCATAATCTTTACAGATTTTGCAGGTTTAACGTTTCTGAAAGTCAAATATCTGAAATTAAATCTATTGCTAAAGCTTTTGTTTTTCAAGAAAGCGGTGAACGGCCACACAATATTGGCTGTCCAAACACAGAGGGTTTTTTACACCTTAATGTCAAATACTCGTTAAAATTACGGTTTTTCACTACAACCGTTGTAATATAACAGAGCCGCTTTTCTAGGAAACTACATATTACCTACTTCACAGAAGATTTGAAAACAGAAAAGACTGATTCAGGATATCAGAAGGCCAATTCTATCCCCGTAATTAAAAATGTTCAAAATTTAGTTGCAATCTCATCTCGGCGACAATCAATGTCAAAAATATAGGGAAATTTTAGGTATTTTTTACACATTAAGACTGAGATCAGCCGATAGATTCTGTAAAAATCTCACCGTGAAATCATAAGTGAAGTGAGCACTTAATTGTGTCAATACCTACCATTACGGAATAACAGAGCTCACTTCCCGCTCATTTCACCTAAGTTCTCACGGTGAGATTTTTACAGAATAGCACTGCTGACTGTGAACGTTCATAAAATTACGAGAATTGCCCCTCTGAACTCGGGTGTGTATGTTCGACGATAACATGTAATTATGAGAAAACATTTATGAAGATCGAAATATTGATACTAGCAGTAAATGTAGTAAATTATCGAAGGTTTTAGAAATCGTCACGTCTTTCCTTTCTATTAAAGCACTAGGAAGTGGTGAAGGGCGGGCGTTTTGGGGGACTGTCTTTTGTAATTTTGACGTTCGAAAAGTGCTGATTCTCAGCCTAGTTTGAATAAATGACTTTTGATTTTGATTTCTATTACTTACCTACCCGGCAAAAAACTGGTTCTGAATTATATGAAAATCAGATTAGTTAATACTATTTGTGGTTTCTCTGTACTGCATAATTAGCCTATATTGTTCCCACTGCTGGGACATTTGCCACCTCTCTGTGAGAGGGAATGGGCGTACTATGAATTGTTGGTTCTCGGACATGCCGATTTCCTCAGGATGTTTTCCTTCATCGTTTCTAAGAGCAGTGGTGATGAAATAAATTACACAAAGTAAGCGCCTAGGTTCGAACCTACGACCTACAACTCGTAAGTCGGGGTAGTTACCACTGGGCCAACACTGCCACCACTGCAGAGCAGTCTCTCTACAGTGGAAAAGTTCAAATTCTAGCGATTTATTCTACATATGAATGGAATAATTTATAACCAAATATCAAACGAAAACATGCCAGAAGTGGCGCTCTAATAGACCAATTCAATAAATTATGAACACGAGCAGTGGCTAGCTTGCCTGTTTATTAAAGCAACTTACATCACAATAGAGCCACACCCCGAATCGATAAACAATTTTAGTCGATTATTATCGATTATCAGAATGTCTGAGCGATTCAATCGGCACTATTAACACACCAGTCATACTCGATACAAAAGGCCTGTCACTATAGTAGGCACACAAAGAGACGCGAGTGTCCGCGCGTCAATTTGACGTACAATACGTCATTTTGACGTGCAACAAGACGGGCGACGTAGTCGATGGAAAGTCTAAGGTTGTTAGTTTTTTGGAGGTTCAAAAAAGGTGTTTTAATATGTCCATAACCCGTTAATTAATTTATTTATTTATTCCTTTATTTCAGGCAACTAAGGCCCATAGAAAAAACAAAACATACTAGGTACTACAAACCTAAGAATACTTATAAACTAATACATACAAAAATTATCACAAATACAATACCATAATAATATAACTTAAAAATACTATAAATACATACAACATAACAAACTTATACTACTGCACACGAAGTGTCGGCGTCGTGTTTCGCTGACTGGTGTCATGTAGCCGGCCACGAAACCGGCGATACACAACACCCTTCGGCCAGAACTCTTCCTTATGGAACTTCCCGAGATGATGTGTCGGAACACGCACCACGAACGACTTGAATTTCGTGTTGCGACGCGGCTCCAACTTCTCGACCCTCAAAGTCCAGTTGGTGTTCACAAGCAGGTACTCCACGATCTCCTCAACCTTCGTAGAGTGGTGCAGTCTGGACACGTACAGCAGCGTCGTCGGGATTGCTGGACGCAGCAGCATGTTGGGCCCCGCCCATGACACATGCATGCGCACATGCTGCTGCGTCCAAACAACTGTCTGCGTTCAAACAACTGTCTGCAATATTACTAAACAAAGCTCATTCAAACGTTGTCATACGGTATTCCATTGATACCATTAATATCACGTCAAAGCTAATAAATCGACTAATTAAAACTGTATCACCCTCTCGCATAACACTCAATTTAAATCGAATAACACGTCTCTTTAAGCACTAATTGTTGTTCTATAATTTGGCGCTTAAGTCGTTTTAATCCGATAGGCGTAGTGCACATACCGAAGGTGTGAAACGCATACAAATCACACAGTACTATGGATTACCGCCTCTATTAGTCGAACCAATACGGTGGCTTTGATGCACCTCATTAATGCACTTTTAACGTATTTTATTGACATAGATATAGCTTTAATGTTGTTGTTTGAAGTTTTAAACGATTCTGTTCATTCGATTTATGAATTATTCGAGTAATGTTTCGGTTGACACTATCGTGTCTTAAATCAATACAGTAGTGGCACAACTCTACAATTTTTTTTATTTGTCTTTAGTTTTTGTACGATGGTGGGTACAGACGCCAGCACATCAAGCTACTACAATCTGTCAAATTTCTTTAATATATTTATAACTTTATTGCTATATGCTATATAAGGTTCAAAGTTAATTGGGAAAATTTGACAGTTTCGGGTAGCTTGATGTGCTGGCGTCTGTGCATAAAGCTGTTTTCCAGACTGTCAGTCCATTGAACCTTGCTTCAAGCTAATGTACTGGAATGTTAATGACAAAAAAAATGTCAGTCATATCGTCATTGGTATAGTAAATAAATTTGCTTGTAATTAGCCATTGAACTGAAACTGAAACCGATCGTGTCAGTTGGCTACATGACACTGAAATGTGAAGTTACATGTTCATCAACAACTTGACTGTTAATGAGCGGGTTTCCTCAGGTTGTGTTCGATTAACGTGGTTTATGACAAGTCTCAATGACATATTCTGTTATAACGGCGGTGGTGTGGCGGACTTTGACGTACAGTATCATCGTCCTCGGATTTAGTAACCGACAGCATAAAAATAAATTGATTTAAAAAAAAAAAAACTTCACTTGACAGATAGTGGTAGCTTGATATGCTGGCGTCTGTACATTGACGCGCACCTGTAACCACCTGTAACAACGAATGTAGTAGGTTGAAAGACAAGAATTGTATTGGATAATTTTATTTTCGGTGACCTCTTCCTACAGCCGAACACTTTCAACCAAACAGTTTGTCACCAAAAAGTCTGATGTTGTTTGTAAAGTTTGCAAAATAGGCTGTAGGGCCCCTGTGGCCAGTTCGCTAAGTTTTCCATTGGCAACCTCTGTTGGAAAACTTAGCGAACTGACCACCTCTGGTCCAGGTATCCATTCTTATCAGCCTTTTTCGTGCCATGACGAATGAATTATTTATTTTTTAACTTCAAGTTAAAACATGTCTCATAAAGTACTTAATGATGTAGTGTTATCGATATAAATACAAGAGAAAATAAATTGATTATGTTGTCGATTTAAATAAATATCATACAATTTATTGGGAACATTTTATTTAAAAATTTAACTAGCGTTTGTAACATTGCCGGTACCTATTTAAATAAGACTTAAACAGCGACCTAAGCGCTTACACGTAGGTACAGTTTTATTCCGTCCTGTCCACAGAAAACATATTATAAATCATTTATGTCTCTTCTGTAGACTTATTTGCTGACAACTATTTGCATTTGTTCGAAAACTGTCGAGTTATACTGCAATTTAATTGCATAACCCACTTTCAATCTCAATCTGAATAGTTTTGCAGGAAAATAGAAGCCATTGCTACTGATGGTGTGTTGCGCAACTACCCCGTCGATTGTGGCATATTTTTATTGGCAGACAGGAAATCGCTGCCTTTGCTTATGCTTTTGACATGACTTTCTGTCGAATTTTGTTCTACTTATTAAAGTACTTTTATTGACACGAACTAAATAAGGATAGTTCATGCCGGATTGAAAATGTTAGCGAGTCAGCAAGGTGGTACAGAGGCTTACCCAGAGTTTGCACATAGTGCAAACTCTGTGTAAGCACATACACATGTCCATCCACTCGACCAAAATGTTCCAGCCAATGGATGGAAACTTAACTATGGGTATCGTGCGTACATTTAAGTATCGTGGATTTTATTTCAATGCACATTTTTTATCCCCAAGATATGATAGATGTAAGCTTAGATTTCTAGATCTATAACTAAGTTATGACATATAAAGTCGGTATAAACAGCCAGTATGTAATAAAACGGTACATAACACGAAATCCGCGCGACCACGTCCAATCGATTCCTCGGCCGGGGCTCGAGGTCTTTATCTTAATGCACTGTATAATTAACATGGCTACTTAGCGGATTATACTTTATACTTCATGACAGCTGGCTTGATTACTGTTTTAAATTTTATCGAGTTATTTTTCAGCACCACTGGTACATGGTAGTTCTTCACCGTACAAAAGACTATTACCGTAGCTTTAGACTTACGCCTCCATAGCTTATTTTTTGATTTTGCTACTGCTAGTATTGTATAACAGTAAATTATATTGTATATTAAAGAGGAGTAGTGGCCCAGTGAAAACGGTCGTGATTTACGTGTTGTAGATCGTGGGTTCGAACCCAAGCAGGCATTATGCTTTGTGTAAATTATTTCATCAGCACTACTCTTAAAACGGTTAAGGAAAACATCGCGAGGGAACCGGCATGTCTTAAAACCAAAAATTTAAAGACAGATTTCGCGTGGTGGATTATGGCCCACTCCCTCATATAGAGAAGGGGCGTTTGTCCCAGCAGTGGGGACATTATGGGCTGATTATGCTAGTATTGTATGCTTGTGTATCTTCCTGTCCCATGTTACTCAGGGTCGGTGCAAGAAGGTTTTGTCATTCTCTCCTATCAGCCATCACGTTATTATTTATTTCTTTTCTTTTCCTGTCGTCTCTCACATAATCAATCCATCTTTTCTTTGGTCTCCCTCTCCATGCTTTTTTTTTATCTTAAACAGTGTCTCGATATTGTCCTCTTTAATCCATGATCGAGGTAGTTGGGTATACAGTTCATCCATTTAGCTTAATTGGCGCCACATACCTACCGTTACCGTCTTCAGAACTATCCGTTACCGATACTCACTTGCAGCAATTACTAAATTGCTGCTTGAACATGCCACGATGAGCCGATTTTCTTTATATTCTAGGATTTTCTCACCATATTGTTACAATCTACATTTATTATATAAAGTTCTGCATAATTAATGCAGGAGTAAAAGTATAACGCGAAAAAGTTCTAATACTTTGATAGTAACATAATACTAGGGCGAAAGAAAACTTCAGCGATCATTAAAACAGAATTTTTGGGGTAACAATTTCACTCCTAAACCTTCGAATTCACCACCACCATGCACCAACACCATCATCTACCTAGCCTTTTCCCAACTATGCGGGGGTCGGTTTTCAGTCTATGCAGCTGACTACCAGTATTTCACTGATCTCCACAACACAGTTACCCCTTAATAAGACTGGTTATCAGACTTTCGGGCTTCTGACTACCCTTAACGACTGTCATAGATCTACACCACCTACATAAACTACCACAGAAACAAAAAAAAAACAAAAATCCACTCCAACAACACGAACCTATTCAATCGATTCGAACAAAAATCGAATATAATAATCGATCATATTACATTCATTCATCGAAGATCAGTCTAAACATGGCTCAGGTTCGTTCTTGTTATACTTGAGTGCTATAAACAAATCCGTTGATATTTAAATATGGCCGTGAGAAGGCTGTAGCTACACGCTGATTGGTGGGGTGTTATACAACTTCCAATCCATGTTTTATTATGATAAGGAAGTGACAGGGTATACATATATAAATTAACGGCTGATTCAACTAATGATTAAGTGTGTAATGAAATGATGTGGGTTTTTTTATGGCTAGATTGTGATTTTTTGCATTAAATTAGTCACAGAGTTCAGAAACTTTGGGGCTCTATGGCTAGGTGTGCTGTCACTGTCAAACTACTGTCAAACTACCAGTGCAAGATACAGATGCAAAAAAACGTCTTAAGATCTTGGTCTGAATGCCACGGATTTTTTAAGAAGATGATAACTACAGCCCTGTCTACTTGGTTTACCTTCCCTAGCTGCTACTCGAAGCTACCTAAATGTTAAACGATTGACTGACTCCATAACTTTTTCTAGTACCTACAACATCACCCGGCTATACAGGATAATGGTTTAATCATCTGCATCCATAATGAGGGTGACTCTAACCGTCACACTAAAAAACTTTAGCTATAAAACTCATACCCCATTTGTAGAAACAAAAACTGTAGTTCTACGGGATATTTTTTTTTTTCAATCAGATATGAGTTTTAATGCGAAAGTTGTTTGAATAATGGGTAGAATCACCCCCTTGGCGGATGCAGGTGATTAAATCACCACCGTTTATATTATTAAAGCCTAAGCTTTCTACAAATTGCTACTCACACATGTCATGTTTATTTACGAAAGTTTTGAGTATTTTATTTTACAGCAACGTGGCAACCGCTAGCCGTTTAATATGCGGAGGTCAAAAGGTTAAAGAGTGAAGTAGAACGCAAATATGTAAGTAAGTCAACGATTTCCGTACGCACGGCCACCAAATCATTAACTACAGACATGAGCTCCACATAATTGAATACTCAACACTCAATTCTTTATTACATTCCACAATGTAGACTTAGGTGGTAAAATATTTTCCAAAAGAAACAATCACGGACCCTGTCGGGCACAGCAAAAGAAAGGTATGTGGAGAAGAGGATTTATCATTTACGTATCTTATAATCTAACATATTCTAAACACACTTTTACAAAATATTTCATTTACATTCATAAATAGCCTATAATATTCCCACTGCTGGGACACAGGCTTCCTCTCCGCACGAGGGATTGTGCTGTACTTTACCACGCGGGCTCAGTGCGGGTTGGTAGATGTCACACGAATTATTGGTTCTAGGACATGCCAGTTTCCTCACGATGTTTTCCTTCACCGTTCTGACGGTGCATCCACACCAAAGTCACTTTATGTAGAGCAACATTTTGCAACATGATAACACTAAGTAACTTTCTATGACTTTTAGTAAGTTTACTAGATAACTTTCTGGTGTCCGTGGTTGCTCACTAACAGTTTGCAAACGTTGCTCCACATAAAGAAACTTTAATATGGAGGCACCTTGAGAGCAGTGGTGCTGAAATTACGTGGGTGGATCAAATTTAAACCGGACTTAAGTAAAAAAAAATACGCACGTATTATTATACTCGTAAAAAAAAGGAATATATTTTATTTTTCTACATAATCTCCCCTTCTATTAACACATTTTTCCCAGCGCAGGGGATGTTTCTTGATGCCAGTATCGAAGAATGTAGTCGGTCGTGCCTTTAGCCAATTTCAAACAAATGATTCTACTATCTGGTCAGTGTGAAAACGGCGTCCTCCACTTGAATTTTTTTTTGTGCCATTCCTACACTTGAGTTCTTGAAAGCGTATTCTTATCGAACTGTAGAGTCATTGGATGCAAAATTTCGGAAGGTTTTATGCCCTCCCGTGTTAAAAAAATTATGATAAGTTGTTGCTCAACAGACTTATATACCTCCTGTTCATACATGATGCTACTGGCGCGCAATAAACTAAAGTGAGCCGGAGCCCCCCTCCCCTAGATGATCCCCCCTAACACATACAACAGCACCAAGCGCGTCACTTCACTCAGCGACCAGTAATAAAAAAAGTCCTGTTTATATTTGATTCACGTAATATTTATATAATATTTTATATTATATATTATTATATTTATACAATGTAAAGCGCCTGCCTGGGTTCGAACCTACATCTCGTAAGTCGGGGCCGTTACTCGTACCACTTGGCCACCACTGCTCTCCTATAGGCATGAGTTCCACATAATTTAGGGCATATTTTAAATGCTGAAAGTCGTTTGACTTACTTCGTCAATATTTTACTACCTCCGAAAACATAAAGAGTGCCCGAAGACCCTAAAATGCGAACAGCAACATTTCCACTGACTCCGGAGCGAATTCTTCAAAAATAAAGAGAATTTCATCGTCAAATCGAGACGAATCGTTGCAAACACGAGATGCAATAAGTAAAAAGAGTGGAATGAGGCCGGCTGGCCGCAAATGACCGGCCGGACTGTGTTAAATTAACGTGCAATATTTTGCTCAAAAACGGCGGCAAGTGTCATGTTTCACGCTGTTTATGACGACCACATACGGGCACGCGTTCGGACCGGCTTCATAACCGGCGAAAATAATATAATACCTACATATTCTTTTATAACAATACTTAAATAGTAATATTAGGAAAAGTTCTAAGAATGGACCAGATGCTAGTAATTAAAGCAGCATTATGAGTTTTGTGCAGTTCTTGTCATATGGTCTAAGCATCAGCTAGCTAGTTCATCAGAGGTGATTTTTCCAGCGCCAGATAATTTTATTCAAAGTATAATTTTAAATTTTCGACAGTTTTTCCATACAAAATCTTTCAGACGTTAATTTTATTACACGAATAAAAAGTATCTGTCGGTTGAAAAATCGGCCCTAAATCTTTTATTATACGCATCGGCTGAATATCATTCAGGCAGCTAGTTGAACGGCACCGTTAAATGATGCAGGCTTTCAATATTTAGTATTGCTCATAAACGCAAATCACGAGGATTGGGTATTTCCCTGATTGGATGGATGGATTTTTTCAGTCAAGTTGAAGTTCACTGTGCTAGATCGGATAAAGACTCTTTTTTAGTAATATACTTCATAGTATTTGCGATGACAGATTATAAAAATAATGATTAGTTATTTTTTTAACGATACAGCGCATATTTTTCAATACTCTGAATGATAATAGGGAGGAAAAAAAACTATTGTAATCAAGTAAACATCATTATTTTCATTGTGTATTTGTGTCAAGGAAAAAAACAAACGGATTTTAGAATACTGCACTTATTAGTAGATTAAATAAAAAATATTCCGTGAGAGTAACGTCATCGCAATGTAGGATGATAGGTATAAAACAAACATATTTCCTGCACATTAGTAATATCAGCTGCAGTGAAAAACCTATTCAAAGCCCAGATTAATTAAGATACATACAAAAAAAATCTTTTCGGTAGAACTCTGCGAGTCGTATAAATTCTGGAGGGATTGTCATCTTTAGCGATTTGTTCATATGAACACTACTCACATGTAATTTATGCAACCCAATTGGCTAGCATGTCTTTCCCAAAAATAAAACTACAAAGGGAACCTAAACCTACACAATAATTGCGAAACACACTATCAATCTGAATCATTTGGAAGGATATTGCTAATCCATTGGTTCATATGTTCGAAACATGTGTAAGCTCAACAACGTAAATAACGCAATGAATGTTGTTGATCTGCCAAAATTAAAGCCATTGCTACTGATAGTGTGTTACGTAATTCCCCCGCTATTGTCAAATCAGTCGAAGAATTTAATAAGTTCACATTTGGTAATAAATATGATGTTGTAGACTGACGATGATTTAGTAAGAAAGAAAGAAAGAAAAGAAATAAAATACATTAAAAAAAAGAAAAAGAAAGTCAATAATTATATTACCCACAAATGCTCCTCAACATGCCAGAGCAAATCTTTCCCCGTATGTTATCAACGATACAGTGAACGCTCACCTTTCACTGGCGCACGGATTAGGTACGGACCCCTTAACTGAAGAAATTACTTTGAACCAAAGCTCCGGTTTACACAATTCTATATATGCTTTAGCTTTATGTGAGCTTGATTTCCGCGCTCTTTGGAGAAATGTTTGTCTTCAGCAAATAATTTAGCAGTGTTTTTGCATCATTCTTCATTTTACTCTACGAACGTTTAATTTTATCATCGTCTGTGCCTGTCTTCTTCTTCTTCATGTCGTTGGCACGACTGTATTTCAGATCTTTTTGGTCCAAAACTTCGCCTCTTCCACGTCGTCATCTGTGGCAGCGCAGGGGTCACATTGACTCTATGTTTTGGGTCACAGAGGGTAGGATAGGAGGTGGAGCATAGTTTGCGATATAGCTCCACATCCACACCCTACTGCCTGGTGACATAGCTTCACATCCACACCCTACTGCCTGGTGACATAGCTCCACATCGATACCCTACTGCCTGGTGACATAGCTCATTCAGTCAGTCTTCCCACTGCTAGGACACAGGCCTTCTCTCTGTGAGAAGGACTGACTGGGCTACGGCCCAGTACATAGTTTGATGTTTAGCACAGGTATTGTTGCTTCGACCAACATATCCTTTTCACAGTTTAGTAGGACTCAAAGCAACTTATTTACGCCACCAGTACGTTCAAAAGTCATAACTTTACCCATTTTTGACAACTTAACCACATAAAAAACGCCCGCCCCTTTCACACATTAGACCAACATTAAAAAGATACATCAATCATTTTAGCAACAATGTCTTGAACCGAGGATCGAAATAGTTGCAATTTTCGCTGCGCGTAACCCGTGTGTCTGCGCAGCTCCTAATAAATCACTTGAGGTCCTCACGCAACAATGTTGTGATCGTAAACTCGGATGAGACACATAAAATCGTCCCGCAGATAATTCGATCGCTTCCCCGAATGATTTCGAAGTTGGTTTGCTAGTGATATTTGTTATGCTGTTTGAAGACAAAAACGTTGTATTTCCTGTAGACTAAATAAATGAATAAATACATTTTCCCTTCTGTGGACCATTTACCTTGATCCAAAGAAGGGATTATGCTTGAATGTACTACATTTAAAAGAGTTTTAAATTGTTGTATTTTTATAATCTTTCCCATAAAGTCTATTTGTATGACTAAAAGTCCATTATGCGGTCAGTAACAAATCAAAGTCAAAAAGAACTAAAAATACCTACCAATCCAAGTCCTTCCCGGGTCTGTTGGACATAACTCTCCCAACATACACAGCCATTTTGCTTAACGTGTTCCACACGTCAACGTTACTCATACAAAATGTTCCTTCCCTTTTTCCATCTCATAAAACGCACGTTCCCTGAACTACACCTCTATACGTCATTTTGATTTTTTTAAAGCATAATCTCCAATTTGCGCGTACAGCTATAACCTTCTTGGCTAACTTACGTCCACTCCCTGATCGTAAAAGGGAATCCGATGATTTACTTCATCCTCAGAATGTTCAAACTGTGAACGTACATACGTGAATGAGTATGCATGTCAACTATTAGAATGACGCAGGTGACTGAGCCATTTGATATTTTGTTACCAGCCAGATTTTAATGTCTAATTTCTTTTTTTACTTTTACAATGGGACGAAACCTGAAATCGCGGAAAAAAAAGTCAGCTGTTCCATGGTAAAAGTTGTTCATAATGATGAGTACAATGACCCCTGAAGAGGTTGTGCATTATTTAAGTTACAGCTTGTATATAGATGTATTAGACAATTAACTAAACACTAGGTACTAAATTAAATGACTGCACAAAGTCAGCCCTCTGGCCACGTGAAGCGTCGACCAGTCGGCGAGTTTTAACAACATCAGCCGGTCGATTCTGTAAAAATCTCACCGTGAAATCATAAGTGAAGTGAGCTTGAAGTGAGCAGTGTGAATAGTATTAATCCCTAATGACAGCTCACTCCACGCTCACTTCACCCAAGTTTTCACGATGAGATGGTTACAGAATCGCATGGCAGATCTTTGTATGACCAAGTTGCTTCAAGACAGCTACATCTCGCTGTATAAGCTTACAGAAGTAATATTTTCATCTCTATCAAGAGCAGCGGTTAGTTTACATCTCAATGACGTCACGGGTTTCCCCTTTTTTAATAAAAGTAATACCAACAATACTTTTATTAATAAGTGGCGACGATAACTGGCCCCTTATCATGCCTACTGGGTATTTTTTTAAACGTAAGTAGTTCTCTTTCCTTTTTTCAGAGTTTAATCTATATTTAAACAACGTGTAACGTTAAATGCGCAAAACCTGAAAATAGTTTGATCAGAATAACGAGCAGAATTAATTGAACCACTTTTTAATATAGGTCACATTTTTCAAAAAATCTTCATTAAAAACGTTGCCGTGTCTATTTATTAATAGGTCAAGCAAGCCAATGTCAGCGCGGCGCAGCGGCCCGGTGACGACTCCTCCCTCGATAAAGCGTCGTCGCAGACGCAAGAAACGATCAGAATGGCCAGTAAAACTACAACAGCACATAAAACCTTTACAATTTTTTAATGACTTATTTTCTCTCTGAAATAGTTCAATTATTGAACTAAAAATCAGTTGGGGTGTCTGAGGTTTTGTGCATTTAACGTTACACGTCGTATATCTATACTAATAAGGAGTATGTCTTCGTTTTAGACGACGTTTGCCCAACTATTTTGTAAATAAGAAAGAAATATTTTTTTTTTTTGTGCAACAGGGACTGAGGGGGGGTCTTCAAAATTCGAATTGGAGCTAATAGGGCATGTGGGGTTTCATATAAAAGAGTGCTGATTACACATTCTCAAACATTTTTTTTAGGCCGTATAATTTTCGACTTTTGATGAAACGTGTAAAAAAAAAGACTGTTCCTCCTTATCTCCGAAGTTTGCATGGAGAAAAATCTGAAAATCTTCTATTTGATAGAAGTTCATTTAAAGATTACAGGAAAAATAAAACGATGCCTCTAAACAGCACACATACATCAGAATAACACATAGGATACTTTTTATCCCAATATTCCCACGGGATCGACACTTATTCGGATGAAACCGCGGGGCCCTGCTAGTATTATTATAAACGTTCGTCGACCAAACCTGATATCGCGAAAAAAAATCAGCTGTTCCCTACATTTTGACGAGTTATGCGAACATAAATGTAGGGAACAGCTGATTTTTTTTTCGCGATATCTGGTTTGGTCGACGAACGTTTTCACTATGACAAAAAAAGAAAAAACTAAACTTCTAGCATTCCACGCTTTGCAGACCAATATTGGCGTTTTTAAAAGACGCTGTCGCAGCTTCTTTCGTTATTGCGTTTGTTATTAAATAAAAGAATTAAACATTACTTACGAGTAGGTACCTTCAAAGCACAGAGTATAGCGGTTAGAGTTATAACTACGGGGATAATAAAACTGAGTGACTGTCGACTCATCTCTAAATGTCGGCACGTGTATGCAAACTCAACCGTTAGTTAATAATGCAAAGGAAATAGCGAGCTAACACGTAACTAGGTAACAATTACAGACCTGACGCGTAGTATTAAAAAAAAACCCACTGTGAGTTAAGAAAATCCTAATTATGACGCCATAACTAGCTTCTGCACACAAATTCGTTCGCGTGAAAGGAAAGACACCACAATTTACAAAAACAACAGCCACTTTACCTGCCCACGCTATTACTCTTCTCAAGGCATCATCGGTGTTTCACCGACATTCTCCCAAGCCCCGCTACAGTGCATACCTTGTGCCACCCATTACAAATGTTTACCTCGACACCTCAAACACAACTCATTCATTTATTACCTATCAATTGTCCCTGTCCGGTGGCAACACCAACTATTTTGTAACTGCCCCGACCGACTAACGGTGCACATACCTCATTCTTCTTCGTGTCACTGGCAGCTCGATTGTATGTCAAATCTTGTTGGCCCAAAACATCGCCACTTCCACGGCGACGTCGGTACACAGAGGGAAAATTCTTAGAAAAATTACTGTGCTCGTCACTGTAAAGTGAGCGCAAGTGACATCTACAGGAAATTTTCTGAGTGAGATTGGGAAAAATTCACTATTTTTTCCAATAAATTTTATTGTACAGCATAAGAATTTTTACTATGCTAGCATGGTAATTTTTCCATTACCACTCAAATGCACTCAGATTTTGAGACAGCACAGTAATTTTTCTAAGATTTTTCTCTCCGTGTAGCAGCGCACAGGTCACTTTGACTGCGTGTTTTGGGACAAAATCAAAATCAAGAGTCATTTATTCAAACTAGGCTGAGAATCAGCACTTTTCGAACGTCAAAATTACAAAAGACAGTCCCCCAAAACGCTCGCCCTTCACCACTTCCTAGTGCTTTCGCTGGGAAGAAGAAGTGGCACAACAAACTCCCTCGCCCAGCAGCGCAGGTGTCTGTCCAGTTAGAAAATATTCGAATGAATACAATACAAGGTGTGCAAAGTAATTAACGTTACAAGACACAGAACACTAAATTAAATTATTTGCTATATGTCAGCTAGCCATGCCAATATACCAACAAATACAAGAAAAACTATACGTACTCAAGCAAAAAACATGATATATCAAAATTAAAAATGTAAACAAAAACTTAATATCTAAATAAAAGCCTCCAGGTATAAAGGGCATGACCGCTTACATATTTATGCAATGTTGGGTTCTGTTCACATAGCTGTCACTTGAAGTCACAAATGATAAACTAGAACCTTCGAAGTACACTAAATAAACAAGTCATTACTAATGACAACAATAAAACCATGGTCTGCAAGACGACCAGTCACCACAAGCAGCACAGAGGGCAGGATAGGGAGTGAAGCATAGTTTGCGACATATGGGTTTGTTTGTGGAGGCAAAAAAACCCTACTGCCGTTCCGTCAAGGTAGTCCCACTTTACACATAGGTACCCTCGTTTACCAATACTTATTTGTCTACAGCCGGTCGATTCTGTAAAAAATCTCACCGTGAAATCGTAAGTGAAATGAGCACTTAACAGTGTTAATCCCTAGCGAATGACAGCTCACTTCCCGCTCACTTCACCTTAGTTCTCACGGTGAGATTTTTACAGAATAGCACTGCTGTATTTGAGGAAGGATATTTGGGAAAAATCGGTGAATAACCCGTGCCATATAGAGATATATCTATCTATTTATGTATTATTTGTTTCATGGTGACAACGGTTTAACGAACGGGGATTGCCCTTCACTTATTTTTACAGTAGCTGTGTGCATGTCGGAGAACAAATTGGATTTCATAGGTTTTTTGCGCGAAACCCTAATTATTTTTGGGTATAATTTAGACGGCCACCAAAAATATTTTTAAGACTCTAAGCCTAGGCACCAAATAAAATAAACGGTCACCAAATTCTATCCAACTCAAAGATTAACTTGAGAACTTAGGATGCAAGAGCGAGCGAAGCGAGCTCGTGACTTGGGGCACCCCGACACGGACAGGTTAGGTTCGAAGGGGATGACGGGGGCTCAAGTGAGCGAGCGGAGCGAGCGAACTAGCCCCCGTCATCCACTTCGTGTTAGGTTCCTTTAAACCCTGCAGACAGAAATAGGGGCCCCGCGAAGCGGGGCTCCGTCGACTACACCTTAGTCTAAAGTCTATTTTTAAGGCGTCCATATATTTTTATGACAGACAATAATAGGAAAAAATGGATTTATTTCATAATATTTTAGGAAACGTTATTTGGTGACCATTAATCCATTTTGGTAACCGTTTAGAATTTTTTTGGTTGCGAAATAGGTACTTTTTTGGGCGGTGTTTAAACACAAGCCATTATTTTTCTAAAATAAAAGTAAGTTATCAAAGTAAGTAAGTTACACCTTATAACATCAGTTATATGTCAGTGAAAATTCCGTCAAAATCGGTCCAGCCGTCTCAGAGATTAGCCAGGACAAACAGACAGACAGACAAAAATTTATAAAAAGTTGTTTTTTCTTTAAGTATCATACCTACCGTATGGCATATAGGTACATTCAGTTAATAAAACAGTATTATTTTGACATTACAAACAGACACTTCAATTTTATTTTCATGTATTGATAAGTACCTATTTATCAGGGAGACGGAAACTATGTGGGTGTGACGGAAAGTTTGGGTAGCAACCGACGAGGTATGAACACGTTATGCGGAAGACAACGTGTAACGTTAAATGCGCAAAACCTGAAAATAGTTTGATCAGAATAACTAGCAGAATTAATTGAACCACTTTTTAATATAGGTCACATTTTTCATAAAATCTTCATTAAAAACGTTGCCGTGTCTATTTATTAATAGGACAAGCAACCCAATTTCTGCGCGGCGCAGCGGCCCGGTGACGACTCCTCCCTCGACAAAGCGTCTTCACAGACGCAAGAAACGATCAGAATAGCCAGTAAAACTAAATCAGCACATAAAACCTTTACAGTTTTTTTAATGACTTATTTTCTCTGTGAAATAGGTCAATTGAATTAAAAATCAGTTGGGGTGTCTGAGGTTTTGCGCATTTAACGTTACACGTTGTATACGAATAGAGCATGTTAGCAGAAACAATTGAAAGTGTAGATGCTATGAGCGAAGAAGCAAATGCATAATCAGCCTATAACTTTCCCACTGCTGGGACACAAACCTCCTGTCGGTGAGAGGAAGAGGGCCGTAATTCACTACGCGGGCCCGGTGCGGGTTGGTAGATATCACATATCTTTGAAATTTTGGTTCTAGGACATGCCGGTTTCCTCACGATGTTTTCCTTTACCGTTTTGTCCAATGAAGGCCGTACTGGCTAAGTTCAGCAGTGCGATTCTGTAACCATCTCACCGTGAAAGCTTAGGTGAAGTGAGCGTGGAGTTAGCTGTCAGTGTCATCCCACCTAGATACTAGGGATTGACCAAGCATATTTTCACAATCATAATCGAAGTTCGCCTTTCTAAGTAACAAATTGTTTTAATAGTCTCATTTAACTAAATTGAAATTGAATCATACATAACGAAATCATAAGTAATTATTGAATTAAATGGAAACAAGTTAATTTGAACATTAAACACAGCTGTCACAGAAAGCTCTGTATTCTGTAAGATCTACCTAGTCTGTAATTCTTTTGTTAAGATGTGGATATTGGTGTGGGTTACATGTTTGTTAACTTTAGCTTTTAAGGATTTTTTCTATTTTCTATAGCACGTAACTGTTTAATGTCCCTAATAAATAAAATAAAAATAACAGTTTATATCAGCCGATGTATTTTGGAAAAAATCTCACCGTGAACACAGGTGAAGACCGCCTGAACATCTATTTAATGACTTTTACAACTCGTCACTCCAAGTCCAAACCAGTGAACCAGAACATCAATACACACTAATCGAAAGTTCAACACGAAAATCGCGTCGGAAACTTGTCACCAGATGTAAGAACAATGAAATCTCAAGGACGGGCTAGATGGCAGATAACAAATGGTAAACAAAGTTGCGCACGTGGTCGACATAATTGCTTCGACCGGCGAAAACAAACAATGTACCATTGTCTTTTGTCGCGGTACGGATTCCTACGGGCCGTTCACATTGTGCTCTCATAGGAGAAATGATAATTGGGTGCGCGGTTTTTTCGACGAGTGTGGAGCGATCTTGATTTTCTAGTTCTACGGGAGTTGTTTGAAGGTCGTTTCCTATAAACTACGTTCTTGTGGGGCGCTGTAATTTTTTAAATTTATTTTTTTATAATTAATAATAAAAAATATTATTTTTAATAATAATAATTTATAATAATTTTTCCCCGAATAGCTATGATGACTTAATATTAGATGTAAGTATTAGTAAGTAGAGTAGTGGTAGGCCAGTGGTATCGGCCGACGAGTTGTAGGTCGTGAGTTCAAACCCAGACAGGCACTTTACTTTGTGTAAAGTAATGAATTTCATCACCACTGCTCCCAAAACGATAAAGAAAACGAAACCATCGTAAAGAAACCGGAATGTTCTAAAACCAAAAAAAACCAAAGACATGTGACGTCCACCAACCCGCACTGGGCCCGCGTGGTGGGTTACGACTTACTTCCTATCTCTGAGGGGAGGCCTATATCCCAGTAGTGAGAAAATTATAGGCTGAATATTCTGTAAGCAAATAATTTTCTCAGTTACATTTTCCAACGGTACATTCTAAGTCGCGTTTCTGCTAATAAGAACGCTTAGACAGTACTATACCCAAACATTAATGCTACGAAAAGCACTCTCGTCATTAAATATCTGCCTGAATATCAAGCCGAATGGTCGACGTGGGCCGTAAGTACTTTAATTGATATCGTAGCGAAATCTAAATATTTGCCAATTGGCCTAATTTCATCATCCATTGATGAAATCGTTTGAACTTTGATAACCCTTTCGAAATTAAAAATCATGACACCGTTTCTTCTAAAACATTCCCAACCAAAAGCCAAATGTCAATACAGCTATGATTCACTTCTTGAAAGTTTATTTGTTGGCAAAGGTATTAAAAAAGTTAAAGCCACGTTGAACAGGACTTAAAGTCACCTTGTATCATTCGAAGTTCAGTTTACTACCCAAGAAGTGTTACGAAAGAGAGAGTTCACACCGGCGCATAGGTGGCTCTAAACGATCAACTGTCGGAACCTATTCTGCTCATATTTTCTCCCGACAATTTACAACCTGTACGTCTGATAAAACGCATTGTTCTCCGTTCCCATATCATAGTGGAAACACCGCAAGATAATGTTACCAAGAAAAAAATACAACAAAAAACAAAAGTTCACAATTAGGTGTTGCCACAAAAATATTCTTTTTTTTATAGCACGGGAGTGTTGTTCCATTCAAAGTATCAAAGTGGTCGTGGGATCAGCTGATCGCCACATTTGGACCTCTACTGACCTATATTCCGACCTATGACGTAGCCCGACAACAATAGGGCATTGTTCTTTTATATTTGCGCCAACATCAGGAGTTCCTCAAGGCAGTTCATTCACATCTATGTAGCTTTCATTTAAATAGGTTCATTTGGTTTTCGTCATTGTTCCGATCAGCTGTTTTCACGAGATTATATCTCCGTTGATAGGTGAAAGATGGTAACAATGAACTTAGTTGTACGTATTGTTTTATTATTGTTTGCTGTGACGTCGCCTGGTTAAATCTTATTGTTTCAAGTCTGTGATGTAATGGATGTCTTTAGTTCAACTGTCGTTCGTTTGACGTTTGTATTTGTAGATTATTTGTTGAACTGTTGTCTTATTGTTGTGGGTTTCAATGTCAAGGTCTGTGCTGTAAGACTGATAGTCGGGCATGTTAACAGGTGTTCAACATTACTTTCAAAATCCTTACAAGATGCTCTTCAATCAAGACGGTCTGTTAAAACTTTACAAGTGAATGCTGCAACTGAGTTCAAAGATACCACGCATTGATTGCTTCACTTCCTTTCCAAGGAATTAGGTTATGCAAATTACCTCATCAATTACTCCTTGCTTTTGCTTTAAGCTTTGTTTCGTTCAAGTTCTTATGCAATGCAATAAAACATAGTACGGTATGATACGTTTTTTACAAAAGTCATCCAAACTCCCGACCTAATAAAACCAAAACGCGCGAATTTCAAACTCCGAACACGACCACAACTTAAAAAAATACCTCCAAAAATAAAAATGAACCTGTCATTGGCACTCAGACATACAGCCTACTCGCAGTCCGAGGAGGTCGAACCTCATCCATCCTAGAACGGTAGTGAACAAAAAAGTGGAATGAAATGATAAATAGTTGTAGTTAATCCGCTCTTATCGCCTCATGGCTTCGTCCCGTGCGGTCCAAAAATGAGAGATGGAGCGGCCCGTACAGATAACACTTCTCAGTAATGGCTTTCTAGACAGTAGAGTGGTTTAACATTAGGTATTATAAATAATATGACATCGGTAATATTGGGAGTTAAGCGTGCAACGGTTTTTTTTTTTAATTTGATAATATTTACTTTGATTTGTTAACCATTTCCTATTTTGTTAAGTACCAAGTACTTGTTGAAAGGCCCACACTGGCCTAGTGATTTGGAAACATTGTAAAAGAAAATTATCATTTTTAAAGAGTAATTTTGGAGTTTCTTGCCGGCTCTTTTCCTTAGGAAATGACCAATTGGAACCGTGCACCTAGCTTCTAACGTTTCATAAGTGCCCATGTAGGCTTATGTGAAGTGTGGTGAAGGGATAGTAATGACATTGTTGTGGTACTAATTGTAAGGCCAACTTTATGTGTTAATTCACAACAAGTTTTTGTTGTTACATGATTATCCTTTACGTTTTCTCGGTTTCCTTCCTTAATATATTTTTATACCAATAAAAAAAACAAACAAGTGGTAACACTAGTATGTAACACTAGTACTACTAGTGGCAATACTAGTATTAACTGCTTGACCAATTTTACAAAATGTTCGCTTTTTACCTCACCACTCCTTCGATACAAATATCATAGTGATTTTGGTACAGACGCCAGCACATCAAGCTACTACTTACAATCTGTCAAACTTCTTTAATAGATTTTCAACTTTATCGCTAAAGCATAAGGTTCAAGGTTGATTGGGAAAATTTGACAGTCTTGGGTAGCTTGGTGTGCTGGCGTCTATACAAAACTTTTTTTTTATATTCGGACTATAAGTGTTTGAAATCTTTAGACCAGTATTGCCAACTTAAAAAATGATTGATACAGGCAGCTCTATGGTTGCGGGTAGGCTATGACAAATGTAGTAAGCGTTGAGTTAGCGCGCCCAGCCACCGATGTTCCGATATCGACTAATTGTGTCGGTATGTATGCTTGCTCGGACACTAGTGTAGTACCGGATGTCGATATGAACATTTACCTACTCTACGAATAAAACGGGGTGCAATTAGAGAGCTTTCAATTCTTCGGTTGGGGCGGATTAGTCCCACTTACTTACTCACGCCACTAATTACTTGATCACCGGATGAGCTGTTCTCATGTAGCTTGTGCTGACACGAAAGACGAAAGAAAATAATGAAAAGTTCACTCCCATAACCTTAAAAAAAACTTGCCCTTTGCTCCTGAAACAGTGGCTGTGTCAATGTTCGATTAATTTGATTCCTTGTTTAACCTTTACAAAGAGCTTTCTTCAAAATCTTAACATTTACTCGAGACCACATAAAACTATCGACAAACTCACCATCGATACAAAACAAAACCATCGACTGTTACCATCCCCAATCGTTATTTGTCGACGGTATCGCTCGCCTCCCGCGTATCCATCACTACACAGCCTCTCTAGAGACGTTTAATAAGATAAACGCGCTACCTTATTAACTGTGCCGTTCGATCATTTGTAATAGAGGAATGTGATTTGTTACTCGACTATATTGTAATCGATTACAGTGTTGCCAGTGCCATTTTTGTGTTGAGAGGTACTTATACTTCTTGTATTGATTTTTGGCTGTGGTTATAATTATTTTTTGTTTATCATAATTAATATTAAGTAAATAATACATTTACCTAATTGTTGATAATAATTAATGACTGTTTATCGTCATTAATCATTTTAATAGGTGTATGACGGATGTAATCACAATAATTAGATCAATTTATTATGCTTAGGGCTTAGACATCATTCATTAGGATCTATAAAAACTGATTTACCTATTGGTTGATGCATTAAGTCCATAGACATAGAGGATGGACTGTGCAATCCCTATCCTAGCAGTAACTAAAATATGGTCAGAAAACGTGTGAGAGAGACGGCTATCGGATACTCCCCTGTCCCACGTCACAACTCTGCAGGTGCGGATCATTACTACAAACCTACAGAGAGAGACAGAGCACGGGAGTATCATCGCACTGTCCCTTTCTAACAAAGTGGACAATTTTCTGAGTGGATCGTGCAGTCCATCCTCTATTGTCTATGATCAAGTCTTATCGCCATTTTCACTATCACTGAGCGGCACCTAAATTAAAGCGCACAACAACCTTACCTAACCCAATAGCAACCTTAGGTCTAAGAAAATAAGGGTCACTGTGATTTAGAAAGTGATGCAAAATCTAAGGTTAAATAACTTAAAATACTCATGTATACCTTATAAAATGTAAGTGTACACTTTTGCAGCTCTTTATGACAAATCTGTCAAATATTTGCTTGTGGTTCATACCAAAATACAGGCCATGAACACCACAACTAAAATAATTATTGAACGGCCATAGTAACAAATTCTTAGTAATCACAGTATTTCCCCTTATTCTTATTCCCACTTTTGCATTAAAATAGAAACTGTGCAATATTCCCGCCTTATCTCTGACGTCAATACACACCCTGCGTTCTCATTGCCACTGTCGCATGAGTCAACAGTAGCGGTCACTTTTCAGCCAATGACGACACGGCTCGAGCGCCCCTCTTTACGTCACGGCAAAACCGGCCAATGAGCGCGCGGAAAAGTGCGACAAATGATGTTTAGAACAGTTTTCCTATGAGTGTTCGTTGTTTGTAGTTTTTTATTTGATTAGATTTTTTTTTTCCTTTTGTTCCTTGTGGAACAGGCTAGGGTCAGGGACCATGCTGCCTAGTCATCAGTAATTTATATGACTAGATGTGGAAGGCCTTCTAGTTATTTTGTGTAATTTGGGTACTGAGGCTTATAAGTATTCATACTTTCATCAACTCATAAGAAATAAAAGGAAAACGTTTGGCTTGCGGTTTGTTTTATTAATTTCTCACAATTTCAGTTAGGTAAACTTACTAATAGGTATTTAAATTTCAAAGAATTCATGAATGGTATGCAAATCAGAAAACCCACGCAATTCTTTGACTTGTGCGCCATCTTGATTTTACAAATAAAAAAAAAAAACTTGTTCATTTTTTTCAAACGTCTCCAATTTTTCTCAAAACATCCATAATAACCTTACCTTTATCTTAACTAGATCAACAAACATCATATCAATATCAGAACGTAATCGACTTAAATAATCTATATAAATCTGACAGTATTCCGCCAATAAAACCATTAGTTCGAGAACACACCTGAGCATGACTCTCGATTTCTGCCGACCCCCGGGACGTTTACACACTGGGCCATGATTACGAAGACCATGGGCCATTGCAAAGAAGTGAAGATTTACATAACCTAAAAATCTGCATATTTTAAGAAATGTTTAGCGGGGTAATAGCGTAACACACTAATAGTAGGAATGGCTTTCATTTTGACAGTTCCACAACATTCATTGCGTTGTGTACGTTGTTGAGCAGACACATTATTTCAGCATATGAAGCAATGGAATATCCTTCAAACGCTTGTTACGTAATTAGGGTGCTGGTTCAAAAATTGATGTTGGCAGTTTGTATCGCATTAGCCTCAATTTTGGTAAACCGTATTATGAGTTTTACAGTAGATTTACATGTAGTTTCTGGTCACTACATACGTGATAGTTACCATGTAAGAGGGAAGGGAGAGATGAGAAAACAGCCATTATTATTATTATTATTTTTTTGTGTGATTTACTCGGATGACAAGGAAACCGAGGAAACATTATACTGGCTATTTTTGTATCATCTGAAATCACACTATAATAGTGTGATAAACATGATCCCATAAACGATATACATCTAAGTACTTATTATTCGATCGATAAGCGCTGAACGTAGTCCCAACATTGGACCAAACTCGTATGGACCCTCTCAATGTGCATTAAACTAGATTCTGGTATTGGCCCAACGTTTGCCGGGTTGGCCCAGCACGTCAAGCTAGCATTACGAAGCGCTTTTACGCTGACGTATCGATAATATGAATTAACTTTTTTTCTCTAACCTTTTTGTTATGGTAATCTAGTGAAAATGTTAATGAAATATAAAAGAAAGAACGTCCGTCTGTCTTCTTAGAAGATCGGAATATCTAATGTGGATTATTAAATTTTGTGTTTATGCGTTGTCATGGCAACCGAATCTCTAGCTTAGAGACAAAGTTCAGTATGTACCCGGCCGTAAATATTCACAGACTTCGAAATTAAGAAAGTTTCGGTTTCTGGCGCGTTGTCTCTGCCAGTCATACCCGTGTCTCTTTCTAAAGCTTGATATAAATTATAATTAATGCCCCGCAGCTCAAGTAACACTTCCTTTCACAATACGAAGGATTTTGAAGAAAATGCCCGTCAACGTAAATTACACAATGAATATTGTCGTCGTCGTAGTTGTTGTCGTTGTCATCGTTGTTGTCGTTGTTGTTGTTGTTATTATCCCGCAGGTACCTATTTAGCATAAACAAAACACAATCACCGTTGTTTTAGCGTTGCCGATCACGATCGATGTTATTGGAACTATACAAGTACATATTTAAATATTTTGGGAATGGCTGAGAAAAAAAAAGCATGCTACGAGAACAAAATTTCCGTTCTAGGGCATTATCTTTGGCTTGCTGTTATTCAACCAAACTCCATCACTTACTTTTAAATTAATATAATAATAATATTACCCTGCAATTGTCAGTTACTTACATATTGTAGTGCAGAACTCAATTGAATAAAAGAACAAAGCAAAACAAAGTACAAATCAATATATTTTTATAAAATATATTGAGGAAAACTAATATCTATGACGCATCTGTGACAACAGGGGGACAGTTTATTATTAATATGGAGCACTAACTTTATTTTATGTTTTAAATTCTTACTTTAAAGAATCTGCCTAACTACCAACTATGTTGGGGTCAGCTTCCAGTCTAACTGGATGCAGCTGAATACCTGTAATTTACATGGAGCGACTGCCTCCACAACCCAGTTACTGGGTAATACGATACTCCTTGCTAAGTATGGTTGTCAGTCTTTCGGGCTTCTGACTACCCGTAACGACTGTCTACGAATGACACCCGGGACCGACGGCTTAACGTACTTTCCGAGGCATGGAAGACTGAGCAAACCTATTTTACCTAATACGGGATGGATACCGAGATGTTTTTTACAAAGCTCTGCCCTATAAAAGTTACGTAGTCAAAATCCTATTTTTAAAACCTTTAAAATCGTCAACATTTTGTGACTTAAAAACAAGCATTACGTTCGACGAAACAACTTAAAATTTTAAAACATGCAGCTCACTTTGCATACTTCCAACAAATATTCAAAGGAGGAATTATTACAGTACCTACGGATTTAAAATCAGGTGTAATGTTTTAAGTAGCCAGTTTATACGAACATGTACAAAAAATACAGCGTTGGGTATGCATTGAGATCGAACCGAGCTCCAGTTACAGTACTGTTTTACTTGCATTTCACTCGCGGGGTACAACCGACGACAAACTTGGTTTATATACATAATAATGATTTAGTTTAACCTTTTAACATGATTTTGGACATTATTACCTACACGTATAATATAATCAGGCTGTAATGTTCCCACTGCTGGGATACAGGCATCCTTTCTTCGAGATAGAGTGGGCTGTGTAATCTTCCATGCGGGTCCAATGAGCGTTGGTAGATGTCACATGTTTGCGATTTTTTGGTTCTAGAATATTTCAATTTTCCTCACGATGTTTTCCTTCACCATTTTAGCCGGCTAGGTAAAAACGAAACAATGCTGGCCATACACAAAAATCGATGGTTTTAGAACATATTCGCCGTAGGTGTTAGAAATAGGACACTAATGTCTGTTTCCGCACTAGGCGAGACCCCTAAATCAATGCCTAAAACAAAAATGCGCTGTTGGATTTTCAACGCTTTGCGTAGCTCGAAAAGTTGGGAATCCAACAGTGAAAACATGCATAAGAGATATTATAGTGTAATGGTGGGTCCACACGATACAGACTTTTATACAGACTTCTATAGAATTTTGTCTGTGCGACTTTTCTAACGCACCGACATTTGTCTGTACTGCTTTGTCGCACAGACAAAATTCTATAGAAGTCTGTATAAAAGTCTGTATCGTGTGGACCCACCATAATGGCATACCCTACGTGTTGAAACAGAAGACTAGCGGATAGTCTCATCTCGTAAAGAGGAGACTTGACTGCAATATCGTCTTGTTTCAATGTGAGTGTTTCGTGCAATCCGTTCGTCAAACTCGATGATTTTTGACCTCGTTCTTATTCATCAACTTAATATTTCACAGCTACTTTGGAGTCACCTGCCAGTAACCGGAATACCAATACGTTTATATATATGCATATAATTATATGTATAAGACAGTCTTATGACCCCCTCTAGTTAAAAGATGGCAAAACACCGTTTTCAAATGATTATATTCGTTATTCAACAGTTGTATTGTAGGTTAAATACTACCCATTATCAAAGCCCTTGACAATTATTTCACAAAGAAAAGCCAGTTTTACAGGGCTTAGTGTAAAATGAAATATTCTGTGCTGACTGAATTTCATGATTCATTTTTCATAGGTTAGACATTTTATTTATTAAGTATTTACATAATTTAAAAAGCTAAAAGTCCTAAAATAATAATAATAATATGTACAAGTATATAAAAAGGAGGGCAAATAATGAAAGGGCATCAAAAAATTCGTCCGTATCGCTGTCAATAGGAAACGTTCCCAAAAGGCTGGCAGTATTGCCACGTATGGCAGTGCTGATTCTTTGGCCAAAAAATAGGCCAGCCCTTTGGTCACGTGAAGAGTCGACCATCCGCTTGGAGATGTCCCGAAATAATTGTGGGCACTCGGACCCCATGGCCCTAGTGTTTCAACCCCAAACGGCTCGAACATATAAGTTCCAAAGAGGATGGAGCAAAAAAAAAAAACACTGATTAATGTGATTTTATTTTGACCTAAAATAATAAATTGCCGGCACATTAGTGTATTTTCGTTAGCTGATTATTTTTCTTGCAAATATCTAATGCGTTTTTCTTATATATTTTTTACCGTTGGCCTTATTTTGGTGGTCTGAATGATTTCAAAAAGTTTGTCTATCTATTTTAATGTGACCTTATAGATAGACTGAGTTTGCAAGCCTTTGCCCTCAATTCTGCCTAAAGTTAGAAGCTTCCATCGCTTAAATAATACTGAAATATTTGAAAGAGTATCTTAGTTTGTGTTCGTATGTACCTCATGAGGTTGGTCGGGTGCTATGGTGGTGGAAAAATCGTTAGCCTCGCACGTAACCGCAAGCCAGCGCAAGCGCAGGGCGCGATAGCAGAACAATCTTATGTTATTACTTTATCTATATTTTTAACTTATTTTAAAAGTCAAACCCCGGAACTGCTGACTTCTCTAGTTTGAGTGACCTATCGAGTATAACTTGATTCGAAAACTAGGTTACCTACTTATATTGTTGCTTGATACTCGTAAACTGTTGTTTTGTTATCCAGCTGTTTCCTTTGCTGATGCCATGATGAAACATAATTATGACTAGGCACCTTTTTCTTTCTAGTTCCAAGTTCCAAAATCTGAAGTTCAATTTGTGTAATTTAAAACGTTACAAATTTAGTCGCAGTCTCATCTCGGCGAAAAATAAATGTCAAAATGTAGGGAAGTTAGAGGTCTTTTTTAAAGATTGACAATGAGATCAGAATGTGAACGTTTATAAAATTACGAGACGATTCTCGTAATTTTACACCAAAATTAAAGATTGAAGATCTGAGGGGCGATCCCCTCAGATCTTCAATCTTTAATTTTGGTGTACAATGTAGCATATTCTATCTATATATTTATTTTCACACAATTTTGCATATCTCCAAGAGCAAACACTCTTTCACATCACAAAAAATAAACCCATCAAATCAACACAAAATACAAAATAGCAATTCTTCACACAACTTCGTCTGCTGTCGGTACCTAAGCAATAAAGTTGAGTGAAGTCGCATAAAACCTTTATGTGATTTACTATGTACTTAATACGACCAAACGTTCTTGCGTACATGTGACTGCAGATCAAATTTTAAAGAAATACACAATTTTGATTTTCGCTTGAGAACTATTAAGTTAACTTGTTATACGTGCATAACTGCCATCATAATTGGTTGGGAATTCAAAGTGTTTGTGGAAATTGACGTGTAAAGACTTAGAATTTGTATAAGGTTGAATTTACTTTGTATTTTTTTGGCAAAGCGTGGCTTTTCATCTCTTCCATCACTGTAGTGTTCTCCTTTATGCCATCACCTGCTGGGGAGTTTGTTGCGCCACTTCTTCTTCCCAGCCTAAGCGCTAGGAAGTAGTGAAGGGCGGGCGTTTTGGGGGACTGTGCTATGTAATTTTGACGTTCAAATAATGCTCATTCTTAACCTAGTTTGAATAAATGACTTTTGATTTTGAAGAACTTTCTGCGATCATCAATTCTTCCTCTAATATTACATACATATATAGGGTGACTGGTAATTAGTGACCGATACTTAAACACATGATTCTACTCATCATTACAAACTACTTTTTCTATCGGACTAAAACCGAAGTCGCGAAAAAAAAATCTGCTGTTCCCTACATTTTGACGACTCGTACGAACATAAATGTAGGGAACAGCTGATTTTTTTTTTCGCAATTTCGGATTTGGTCCGATAGTAAAAGTTAAATAATAACAGCCACACAGGTCAATCGATCAGGTTAAGCTACGCTTGTCGCGGTTGGTCTGTGGATGGGTGACCATCTTTACATACCGAGACCCCTCCGTGCCTCGGAAAGCACGCTGACTACCCGTAACGACTGTCAAAGATCCACGAATGACAGCCGGGACCAACGGCTTAACGTGCTTTCCGGGGCACGGAGGGGTCTCGGTATGTAAAGATGGTCACCCATCCACATGCCAACCGCAGCAAGCGTAGCTTAACCTGATCGATCGACCTGTGCGGCTGTTATTATTTAGCCACGGGCCTCTCTAAACTAAAAACAATCATAGAAACATAAAAAATAAACAAAAGAAGAATGAAAATAAAAACAGAAAGTCTTGTATCCAAAAGGGGTATCTCAGCATGATGCTGCGACATTTAAAAACGTGTCACAGCGCTGGTTTCCTGACAGGGCTTAGTAGGTATACCTACTATCCAGAAGGAACTGTGAGGTTTTAGTCGGTAGATGTCTAACATAAACCTCCGAGCACGGAGGCGGGAGGTTCCATGAGGAATACCCCACAAAAAAAAGGTATATCCACGTTATTGCCTATCCTCCACGAAAAAAAAATATAACCAATAGCTGTACTATTCTAAACCTAAACTTCATCATACCTACATGTGTGTCTCTTGCGCGCAGCAACGTGACAGTTCGGGGCAGTCGGGCCGGACGCCGCGCCTCTTCGTAAATTGAATATGTTAAAACGTTTTTTGTTACGAATGTACTATTGACGACGAAGGTTGATGGCTCGGTTATTAAATTAACGTTTTTTTCTCGATGGAATATCTGGCAATATTAAACACATGTTCGGGGTCAAAATGTGTTAAATGACGAAGAATTCCTGGCGTAGTTTGAGATTCCATTTTAAGTTCGGTTAGCGCGAGATATTTGTCTATAATTTAGCTCCAGCGTCAAGCACTAGTTGTTTGGCATTTTTGCTGAACTGTGCCTTTTTGGCGCAGCCGTGAGGCACACTTTCCTGCTAATTTCTTACATCGGACTTCACACTTTTTATTTGATTTTGTTTTTGATCTGGTGTATTGTGTGTCTTTCAGTTTGTGCTAAATATATGTATTTTCTTCTTTCTTTAACTTTTATATACTCGTCCTGAATTATTATTAATTATGTATTATTATTAATTCTTGTATTTTATAGTCATTTCCTAGCTATCTATCCCGTATGTTGCACCTGCCATATTTGTCTCTGCATCACCCTAAGGTTGACTGGTAGAGAATGCCTGAGGCATTAAGTCCGCCTTTGTAGAGTATTTTTTTTACTTGTGCATACAGTTTTAATAAATAAATAAATGACACATAATAACATGATTATCGTCACGCCGGTAGCCCCTAAATGGTTAGGTAGATGTGTTTACTCACCAACACTTCACGTTAAATAACAACTTTAGTCAATCTTTAAAAAGACAAAATTTTATTTAAAGTTGTAGGAAAATTGCTGTTTTTCTTGCATTCTGATCGATTTTTCCAACCCGGTCTTTACCCTAACTAAAATAAACGACGAAATCTTCAAACCACGCTATACTTGTAACCGCGACAGTACTCGAAGGTAGGTACGTCCCGTAGCCGCCCACAGTTGGAGATGATTCCTGGTTTCTCTCGCATGATAATCGATAGTCGCTAGAAATTGGGGCTACACTTACAAACGTTACAATTATTGCTTTTACGTAAGTTAATACCACAGAATTATACAATGTTTGAGGGAATACTTAGATCTTAACGTTACGTTTAAATCGTTCACTGTTCAAGCAGTACGGTTATGGAATGACTTGCCCGTGTCGGTAAGGCGTGCTCTATCTATGTCCACTTTTAAAATTATGATAAAAAACACATCCTCTCTCCTTAAACATCATCATTATATCTTCTTGGCTCCTGTTTTATAACTATTATTATATATATATATATATATACATATATATATGTGGCTAGGCCCGCCTGGATTTCAGAAATTATACCAAGGGCATTCCCTAGGGATAATTTGCTACCGGGAGCAAAAGTAGCCTACGTCCTTCCGCAGGATGCCATCTATTTCTTTGCCAAATTGTATTGAAATCCGTTCAGTGGTTTAGGCAAAAAAAAAGAAGGAAAGCTAACATACAAACAGAGTTACTTTAGAATTTATAATATTGTATGGATGTTCGGGCTTAGCGTATAGGAAGATAGGTCATAAAACGGCAAATATAGATGAAGAGGTTTATTTTAGATAAACCTCTTCATATTCTCTTTGGGCTACCACAAAGATTAGTCATGGAACAATCAAGAGATAAACTCGAATTAATCTAGAAACAGCTGAACAGATGAATGAAGCAGATGTTGCGCCATCAACACAGACAGGCATGACCTCTATTGCATAAGTCTTAAAGGTCAGAATACGGTGCAATCAATCAAATTATCGGCGAGCACATGCGGAGACAATGTGAATGAAACGAACCGGTACTTTTTACTGCCAAGTTAAGTTCGCCGTTGATTAAAGTTTAGTTCCTTATCGTGAGTGCTGTTAGAAAACAAGCATGGGAGATACGAGATACCTCTCATCATCACAAGATTTAATTATTGATAGTCGGAAAAATAAAGGAAAGAAAATATAAAAGAAAAAACGATTTACTTGCCGTAATCGAACAAATGGAAGAACTAACTAAACAAGCCTGAGATTAAGATCATTTTGGTTACTAGGTACTAATATCAAAGATGGGAACGTCGCAAAAAAAAAAAGATAACACAAAAATCCAAAATCATTTTGTCTATACCTAGTAAGAAAGCTGAAGAGTTTGTTGGTTTGAACGCGCTAATCTCTGGAACTGCCAGTCAGATTTGAAAAATTATTTTTACAATTTTGTTAGCGCAATTCTTGAGGAATGCTATAAAGGCTATATTTGACATCACGCTAGGGCCCTTACAAACCGAGAAAACCATTAGAGGTCAGAAAAACGCTATGTGAAAACGAAGTAGATGAGCGGTCGGGCGATGCAATGCGACGTGGAAACGAAGTCGCGTGTAGAGTCTAGTAATTAATAAGGCTTAAGACTATGTTAGTACTCGTAGCACTTCACTTTGCATTAGCTTGACATTGGCGCCGATTTCCTTATTCACAAACTAAACTAAATTTAATTTCAGTGCATCTTTTTCTTTCTATTTCATTAAGAAAAGGACAGAAGATAAATATTAGTTTGGTCCTGTCATATTGAGATACTACATAGATAAGTTTAGACGTTATTAACATTGCTTAAGGTAAAAATTTGTAACACGGAGCATAAGGTGGGTGTGACAAACCCATATTATGATAAATTAGACATTTTTACGTCTTAATATTGATTTTAAATACTTTTATTAAATTATTGTCATTATTATAGTTAAGAAACTGAAACAGAGGATAAAATTTAAAATATATACATACCTATAAAAAAAAATATTTCTATGTCTCAAAATTTCCAGCGATTTATTAGGGTCTGGGTGTATTATACCCAACCTTACGCTCGCCGGGTTAAAAAATTGGCTACTAAAAATACGACAATTTACGTCAGGCGCTGACTAATTTGACAGGACTAAACTAATATTTATCTTCTGTCCTTTTCTTAATGAAATAGAAAGAAAAAGATGCACTGAACTTAAATTTAGTTTAGTTTGTGAACAAGTGAATCGGCGCCAGTATCATCGAAAAAAGTTCTTAAAAGATCAAAATCAACATCTTTCCTTGTCAAAAAAAAAAAACTACCAATTTCTGGCTCCAACACTAGCTCAGTGTACTTATAAGTGTAAATATAATATTGTTAGTAATCGCGTGCCAGTCGATCACACGTCGATATCTATGATAAATGATGTCACGTCAGCCGCGGTGTCGGTGACCACGCCAACTGGTTTCAAAAAGTCAAATGATCGGTTCATTCACCATCTTACTAGAATAGATTGGTATTGAAATATGGTTTCGTATTGTTAGAAGGTGGTAGGTATTATTATTTTTGTTAATAGTATTTGAGGTAGCTGGTTTTGTTTGACAGATGTATAGGCTAACGTTGACGTTAGGTAAAGGCTAGAGAATACAATCCCGGGGTCCTAATTCTGGGAACCCGGGATCCCGGCCGTTTTCTGACCCCGAAAATCCGGAGACTGTACTTGGCCAAATTCGGGATTTTCGGGAGTGGTAATCCCAAAAATCCCGAGATTGGCGATGTATGTACGGTCTCGGGATTTTCGGGGTCAGAAAACGGCCGGGATCCCGAGCCAAGTAGGTACAGTCTCGGGATGTTCGGGGTAAGAAAACGGCTGGGATCCCGGGATTCCGGGATTAGGATCCCGGGATTGTATGCTCTAGTGAAGGCTAAATGCATATTTTACAGTTTTTTTTTTTTCATATATGTGCCTGATCTATTAATACACGAAATATTTTAAACAGATGCATCTATAGATGGTAGAGATTCCATAAGCATAATCAGCGTTTAATGTTCCCACTGCTGGGGCACAGGCCTGAGAGGGACTGCCAACTCCCTGAGCCCGCATGGTGGATTATGGCCCCAAAATCCACCACGCGGGCCCAGTGCGTGTTGGTAGATGTCACATGTCTTCGAATTTTTGTTTCTAGGACTTAGAAAGGAAACAAACTTAACACGCGTAATATGGCTGCTTCGTATTTTTTCACGTCCATTGCGCTAGTTTACGTTTAGACATAGTATTTACTGTCATTAAAGCGGAGCAAAGGTTTTAAGCTAAATATCTCAAGCAATTTAAAAATTATAATTATACCGTAAAAAAACTGAAATATTTTTTACTAATACATTTTTTCTTAAAATGTGTATGCATCGATAGACCTTAAATATGTAGTATTAAGTGATTAATCCATCGATACGTTTATGTAAGATATCATATTGCTTCTTCACAGAATCTAGACCTGCTACCAAAGCGTTACACAGCAATTGACTTTCAATTCATCATCTGCCTAACCTTTCCCCAACTATGTTGGGGTCGGCTTCCAGTCTAACCGGATGCAGCTGAATACCAGTATTTTACATGAAGCGACTGCCTATCTGACTTCCACAACCTAGTTACTGGGAAATACGTTACCCCTTGGTAAGACTGATTGTTAGACTTTCGGGCTACTGACGATCCGTAACGACTGTCAAAAATCCACGAATGACAGCTGGGACCAACGGCTTAACGTGATTTCCGAGGCACGGAACTCTTGGTATGTGAAGATAGCAATAAACTTTCAATTGAAGTTTGAATAAGAATATATCAGGGGCTCACGTCCAACTGTGAACTGCGATCAAAGAACAGGGTTTTTTGATGATATAGTAGATTCTTAGTCCGGACTAAAACTAAAGTTATGTTGACTTCTATAAAGAAGAAAGCAAGCATGTCGTGTACATTTCTTCCTCTCTACTATCCAGGAAATATGATTAATTGAATAAAAAAACATGTAAGTAGCAGACTCGTTTTAAAACATGCCGTTTAGTGGGAAAGACACGTATTTTTCCCATAAATAATATAATAGCAGCGTGTCCTTCGGCGTCGCGGTTGATTTCACATGTCGTGGAGTACAGACCATGGCGATATACAGGAAGTTTCCATTACATTGTAATTAAAAGAGGTTTAATTACGTTTTTTTTACTTAGGCTTACATACTTAGCGGTTCAATATACATAATTATACTTTAATCGTTTTAATTCATTGCGCTAAAATAGTCACAACAGAAACTACCATACACGGAGAGAAAATTCTTAGAAAAATTACTGTGCTCGACACTGTAAAGTGATTGCAAGTGACATGTACAGAAACTTTTCTAAGTGAGATTGGGAAAAATTCACTATTTGTCCAATAAATTCTACTGTACAGCATAAGAATTTTTACTGTACTAGCATGGTAATTTTTCCATTACCACTCTAATGCACTCAGATTATGAGACAGCACAGTAATTTTGCTAAGATTTTTCTCTCCGTGCATAGTTTTCAGAATATATTCGTACTGCCAGACCAGAAACGAAGAGTTCAATTGAAGTAAGTAGTTTATCAGGCGAGTAATAGAACTCCCTTCGTACTAATTCATCGAATCGTTGAGCTCCTTAAATTCTGAGTTGAACTGCACGTTTACTGACAAATCCGTGCACTGACTGGACAGGTACCCTTAATCCGTGTGGTTCTTTCCTCAAAAGACCATTTCAGGCACCAATCAACATGGCCTTCGCATGGTCTGACCAAGATTATGTCTGGACTTTAAAAGAGACTGTGATCTCTGAGTTTGCTTCGGCCTTTCTTCTCAGAGTAGTCAGATAGGAAACGCTGACCTCATCTATTTTTATAAAATATGATTAACGTGTAAAAGTGTTTGTACAAACCTACTTATAGAAATAAAATCATTTTTCATTTATAACTTCTAAGCAATGTAAACTTCAGAATAAAGAAAAGTTCTTAAAAGTCACAGGCGTAGTACTTTAGAGGGACTGAAATACCTATTTCAATACCTCTAAATTTGATCACAAATGATCAAACTGAGCGTGTTTGTGCACCTTTGTATTTTATAACTTTATGTACTACTAGCGACCCGCCCCGGCTTCGCACGGGTGCAATGGAGAAACACTGATCATTTTAGAGCCATTATTTCTCGTAAAAAGTATAGGATAAAAAATGGTTATTGTGGGTTATCCCTAAGAGATAGACATATACCATTGCGGACTTTTTTGTAGACCTTTTTAAGGTGTACAATACTGTAGTACATTATTTTGATCTATCTCGACGGGTTCAGCCAGCGTTTACAATGTCAGCGCAAAAAAATGTGTTTATTTACGACATCACATTAGAAACCTCTAAAATTATCAGTGTTTCTCTACTATATTATGCATGTATTATACATATAAACCTTCCTCTTGAATCACTCTATCTATTAAAAAAAAACCGGATCAAAATCCGTTGAGTAGTTTTAAAGATCTAAGCATATATAGGGACAGACAGACAGGGAAGCGACTTTGTTTTATACTATGTAGTGATTTAAAATCGTCCTGTACGTCGATGTGACGCAGCTGGGCGCGGTTGCGATGACCCATGTCGAAGGGTGACCTTCGAATGTGCGTCTGAACGTAATACGTCAAACACACGATGATGGCCCAAAATATTCTGACATTTGATATCAGTACCTAATGGACCTAAAATGAAGTAAAAAAAGTTACACTCTGTCAACTAGGTTAACCTTTTTTGACAGATGCAACTAGTGATTGAAGCAACGTTATACCTACTTATAACACACCTTTCGATTATTTCACTTTAATTTGTATGTATCTAGTATAATATATATATATATATATCTAGTGATGCGGGAAGGCGGCATAGTCATAGTTATAGGTTTATGAATTAGTGTTTGTATATTTCATTTTAGTTTTGTTTTGTTTTGTTTATTGCTCAGGATGTTACTAACGTAGTTTTATAAGAGTTACTAACAACAATATGAATCTTCTGTGTTCGAAGTAAATATATAAATAAAAATAAAATAAATAAATTATCGATGTTTTGCTGTCAAATAAAAAATGGTGCGGTTTCTATGCCTGTATTTATTAGTTTATTATTTAATACGCATAACATTCTTTTTTTTTGTCAAAACTGGTACACGTACGGTATTATAATGTCTGTAAGAAGTCATAAATAACATAATTCATTAAGATAAGGCAGTTTATATATTTATTTCATTACACATTTTAAAGATAGAGCTTTCATAGCGCAAAAAAATGCTTGCGAGCAGTAACTGGGACGCCTCCATACGAGAGCTGTAGACCAATTTTTAAAAAGCTAAAGGTTCTAACTCTATCTTCTACTTACATTTTAGAAATAGCCATATTTGTCAAGAAAAACTCTCACTTCTTCTCCACAGTAGCCGAAAACAATAGGTTTGCAAAAAGGGACCCCACCAAGTTAAAAAACCAATTTTGTAATAGCACTCTCCACTACAGAAACAGCTACCTTATGTCCATTAAAATTTATAACCATATTCCAAAGGTAATAAGAGAGCTACCAATTCATTTTTACAAAAAAAATCTAAAAAATTGGCTTTTCCAAAATAATTTTTACACGCTAAAAGAATTTTTTGAACACAAGTAAATAATATAAATATTATATGTACATTTTTAATAAGGTAGATTTATTTAGTTGTATAATAGAAATGTTATTATTGTTGTGTTTTTATTTTATATAGTATATTAGAGTATAATGTCCATATTATAAGTGTTTTGTATTGTTTATTAGAGTATAAGTAGAATAATTAGGTATTTATATCCACGGGTACGTTAGGTTCACATTGTAAATATTCGTATGCCGCCTGAACTTATCCATATATACCAACCAACTTTGTACCTACCATATCCAACGAATAAATGTCTTTGTCTTTGTTTTTGTCTTTGATAACTTTTACGTAATTTGGAATAGTTGCGTTCTAAGGCAGCTGTCAAAAAACGATTAACCTAGTGGACAGAGTGTAGTTCTTCTTATGGTATTTGTTTTATTTTAAACTGTAAGTACCTTTTATGTTTTTATTGGATGGCAAACAAGCCAACGTTGGTGACAGTCCACCATCCGATCTATCCTGTAAAAATCTCACCGTGAAAACTTAGTTGAAGTGAGCTTGAAGTGAGGTATTTCAACCTGATGTTAAGGATTGACACTATTGACAGCTCACTTCACATAAGTTTTTACGGTGAGATTTTAACAGAAAAAATCGGCTGATACCGAAGTCATCGCTGCATATGAACATCTCCAAAACCAGACTTAAAATCTATAACAAAATGACATAAGAAAACTTCCTAGGAAATTGCTTTGGTCGCGTTTTTACATACAACAACAGCCAATAATACAAAACCGTCTGTTGGTCATACAAATATGTTGTAAACTCTAATAAAAATCTCAAGCACCAAAACCGAGGTAACCCGAAGTGGCCCGAGCTGGTCCGAAGTAGCGTCACGGGTGGGCGGCTCCGCTAATTGCCTGCGCCGCGACCCGTGACTTCGTCTACAGTTAGACGCGGGAGCGCCCTGGCCGTGTGATAACCAACGTATTGGTATCGAGGAGGGTACCGTTTTTCTATATGCAGATTGGATAACATGATTTATTTTGGAATGACACGCTAGGTGGAGAGTAGAGGGAATATTAACATAGTGCTGTTTGGAATGTTAAATAGTACACTTTTTTAATTGCGAGTGCTATTTCATGCAAGTTTGCTGTAGAAACTTGCAAGACGATTCAGTGCTTAGGATATGAAAGTTACTTCTGTCATCGCCAAACGGTGCTATCCACGACTCTCTCCGAGATCTTAAGACATTTCCCTTACTTTTTTTCATGATAATCAAAATCTGAGTCGACCTCACCCAAGGTGACCAGCGGGGTACCTAATTGCGTAACCAACTAACGGTAGGAATGGCTTTCATTCTGACAGTTCAACAATATTCATTGCGTTATTTATACTGTTGAACAGACAAATTTTTCAAACTTATGAAGCAATGGATTAGCATTATCCTTGAAAACGATTCAGATTGTGATGATACTCTGTTACGCAATTAGAATGCTGACCTTCTCTTTGCTGGATTAACGTTTTGTACCTACTGCCATTTGACTCGGGACGCTGCATAACGCTGGAACACACAACGAAATGTTAGCCCTATAGAGCCGAAGTCAAAAGCTTTCAACGCGCTCTGATGCATATATAATTTTCGCACATATTTCGGTATTACCCATCATAGCTCAAGAACTGACTATACGACTGGTCGCAAATCAAACAGAGTGCAATACCATAGTAAATAATATTTCCACTGCTGGGACACAGACCTCCCCTTTGTGAGAGTGAGTGGGCCATAATCTACCACGCGGGCCCAGTGCGGTGCCAGTTGGTGGTCACATGTCTTCGAACTTTTGGTTCCAGGACATGCCGGTTTCCTCATGATACTTTCTTTCGCCGTTTTGAGAGCAGTGGTGTATATATAATACACAAAGTAAAGGGCCTGCCTGGATTCGAACTCACGACTCCGAACCTCAGGAGCTCGTAAGGGTGCGTTTCCACAGAAGCGGAGCTGGGCGGAGCGGAGCGGAGACGTGTAGGAATTGTCCAATCACAGACGAGACGAGTGACGCGATGAGGATTTCAACCATTGTGATTAGTCGATTCCTGCACGTCTCTGCTCCGCTTCGCCCAGCTCCGCTTCTGTGGAAACGCACCCTAAGTCGGGACCACTGCGAATGCTCTATGTATGTTTCTCCCCAAATGTTACTTTAGTAAAAATAATAGTCTCTGATAGTAAGAGAACTCAGTGAGTGGACATGGATCAGTCCACTAAGCTTCATACAAGTCTACGCTACGCTCCGAGGCGCGGCTGATGCACATTTAATTTCCGTCAAGCACGCATCACTTGTCACATTAAATGTTGACTATTTAGTTAGGTACAGGCGCCAGCACATCAAACTACTACAATCTGTAATTTTCTTTAACAGATTTTCAACTTTAGCGCTAAAGCATAAGGTTCAAGTTTGATTGGGAAAATTTGACAGTTTCGGGTAGTTTGATGTGCTGGCGTCTGTACATTGCTTTTAGGCAATTAGGTATACTTATTTGGGAAAGGTCGAAGCGATTATGTATGAAAAGAAAGGTGATGCTTAAGATTTCCTTTTGTTTTTCTGAAAATTAGTAATAGTTCATTAAACTTGTGGGTCAAATTATGCTGTACCTTCATAGTTTGGAGACCTTTGCCACTTAAGCTCTCCCAAAATAGGTACCACCAGCCCTCCCATACAGCGTTTGGATTCGGTTCCAAACTTTGAATTTGGTATCCAGCACATTCTACGAAAGTTAAGTAGAAATCGCTTAAAAGAAAAACGTTTTGCCAAGTATCAATTTCTTACGCAATAAGTTAATTAAACATTTAGCGACTAATCTGTCGAAACAAAATGGCGTCTTAACGCTTCGTCACCTCCCGCCAAACCGTTCGGATACATATCCAAATAACAAAGAGGTGTAACGAGGCCGGACGGCGGCAGTTAACCGGCAAAATTCAAATTTCTATCAGAATAGCCGCCGAGAGGAACGAGCAATATCCGTTCTAATTTCGCAACACTACACATCCGAAATGGTAAGCGTTGGTGCGTTTCCGAACGCGATTCGAATAGGATACACGGTTTGAAAATTAATCACCCGATAACTGACCCCTTTGCTGTTTTTCTCTTTTTTTTCTACATGAACTGGCCAGTAATATTAAAATGTATTCATACATTTTCTAAAATAACATGGGAATCGCAGAAAAAACAAACATGCTTCAAGTTATATTGCCGGAGCCATAAACTTTAATTAAATGTTTCGTCTCTCTGATTTAAGCTCTTTTAATATTTGTTCTGTAGGTACCTATTTAGTTAAAACATGAGCTTTCAATTTAGAAATAGTACCTATATAGGCACCAACTTCATTTCAAAAACCAATATTATTTTACTTACAATTATTTATTATTTGTTTGAGACGTTGCTCCTTAAGACAACAATGTTTGTTTTCGCGTCAAAAGCTAATAGACGAAACGTTGGAAATTATTTTCAAGAAAATATCTTCTACTTTACTCGTACTTGGTTTCATTACTTTATTTCTATGTAGCTGTTAGACTAGCCAGTAAATTAAAAAAAAGGTTTCAAAATCCGGTTTCTACGAGTATTTTCAATTCAAGCTGTGTTGGGTAATGTCATGTCAACTTATATGATTTTGATTGATTGGTTGATGTTTTTTGTTGTTCTTGAAAATCGTGAAATAAAAATAAACGTAAATGACTTGTTTTTTTTTTCTCTGATATAAAAAAAACGAAAAAGAAAAATTAAGGAACTTTATTGTTCATAAATTGTACCTTGTCCATCAATACGTTAAGAAAAATTTTGTCAATTTGGTTTACACGATAAGGCAAGATTGTGTTTTTAATTCTTTTGACAGGATATTCGACTTGAATGATGTAACAAATAATTTGTAACAAATTTTTATTTAAAAGGGGGTCCGTAGAGTTTCTTGCCCGTTCTTCTCCATAGGAACCTACTACGATTTGGTATAGGCAACTATGTAGCTTCATCTTTCTGACTAACCGACATCTCGACGATTCAAAAGTGCCTGCAATTGTATCATTTGAAATAAAACCTTTGAGTTCCATCCTGTATTGCAAAAAAAAAAATCTAAACCCGTTTTTTTGTGTACATTTCAGAAATATCTCGGAATGTGCCAGGTTGACATTAATGCGGTTTAAATCTGTAATTGTAATAGCAATTTTTAATGATTGTATTGTATCATTTCGTGCTGCTAAATACAACAATAATGTTTTACGTAGTAATAAACCATGTATAAAATTAATTTTGTAAGTACCTGGTACCACGTAGTATCTAGTTTTATAAAAAAATAATATCATGATTATTGTAATAAAACTTTAATTTGTTTGCATATTATTAACATAGGCTTATTTTTTTTTTCAGGTAAGTTGACGTCTTCTATAACGAATTCTGCGTTAAATCATCGTCACAGTAAGACAGCTCTACCAATTTATTTTTTAACTTAAACAATAATATTATTTTAATTTTTAATTACTGGCTATAAGCCAAGTTAAATACAAAAGTGTGGGTATTAACACAAAAATACTGTAGGTAATGTTTAAAACTTAATAACAATTTTTTTTTATTTATTCATAACCATATCACAAGAAAAACTTATGTAGTTTTTATACTTACAAAGAAAAATATCATAATAATTAACATTAGGAAACTACCTTAGTCACGATCGCCATCCGCCTAGCCTTTTCCCAACTATGTTGGGGTCGGCTTCAGCCTAACCGAATGCAGCTGAGCGACTGCCTATCTGACCTCCACAGTCCAGTTACTGGGTAATACGATACCCCTTGGAAAAACTGGTTGTCAAACTTTTAACGACCGCTTCTGACGACCAGTAACGACTGTCAAAGATTCACGAATGACAGCGGGGCCCAACGGCGTAACGTGCTTTCCGAGGCACGTATGTAAAAATGGTTACACATCCACGGACCAACCGCGGCAAGCGTTGCTTGTCGCTTTGCCGCTTTGTCGATCGACCTAAAAAATAACTATGAAGAATAATTTAATTTCTTGTTTGTCGGGAAATAGTTAGGCAGATGATGAATTAGTTTTTTTATGTATTTATATTTAAATCTCTTAATAAAATTAAACTAATGACGTCAAATTTATTCTCAACTACTTTAATGTAGGGCCATTACAAAAGCTTGGGACTGTTCATAGTAACCTCGAAGTAAAGTCGTGAAATAATCGGCTTTATGCGAACCACAAAAATCGTCCTGTAAGGCGATGTACAGACGGAGCGACTTGTCCGGTGTGGTGAATGAAAAGTCGTTAATAACACCTAAGTTGAAGAGGTTTTATTCAAATATGAATACGCCATTTTATACCATGAAAATAAATAGTATTTAAAGACGTAGGGTTATATACTTAACGTTGGGTCGAATACTGAACATCTAACATGATTTCAGCTTTCGAGTTTGGTAGAATTATAAATATCTAAATTTTTACTGCAATAACATAAACAGTTAGAAAGTTAACGCCTGGATTCCCCGAAAGGTTAAGCAGAGTTGTACCGATAGTACACCGAGTTATGTTTAAGTCCCATGTAATTCGAGACAATCGTTTCGTTTACTGCAATAGTCTTTAAGTTTCATCCATCATTCAGTTTAATTTCTATTATGTGTTTTCATAAATAATAAATATCTTTTGAAAACTATGAATAACAATAATAGGGATTCTTCCAGAAAATTCCTTTTTTTTTTTTCAAAAAAGGTAACAAACTTTTTCAAGAAAACCTTCAACCAAAAACGAAAAAGCCTCCGATCTGTAGGCAACCTAACGCCACTCACCAGATGGCGCGATAGTCGCTCCAATGGCGTACACAATTAATACAGTACTTATCTCGCTAATTAACGATTGCAGAACGACCTAGAATCTTTAATGAGGCTGAGGCAAGATCCGCCCGTCTCTGTGAGCAAACGTTTGTACGCATGGCTACATGGCCGGTCGAGGGGAAATCTTTTGGCAGATTTTCATCTCGTACAAAATTCGTTTATGCCCTTTTCGTAACGTTTTGCGGGCCTGATTGCGTCTGAGAGCAATAAATACATCTCATTTGAAAATCCCTAAGTCTGCCTTGCATCAAATAAATGGAAAATAGATATCCTCTCATAGGTTTGACCTGCACAGCTCGACGTATTGGCAGTGTAATCCCGATACGATATGGACATTTCTAACATCCGTAGCGATTTTCTAAACTCCAAAAGCTTTTAGTTTTAGCCTAAGAATGGCTAAACGGTTACCGCTTTGGAAAATCGATTATCAACAAACATTTTGGTATTTTCTTTAGTTCTGTCACCTCGTTTCCAACTAAAATGTATGCTTATACAGGGTTATTTTTCAAAGACCAGCCAAATCTAAGGATGTGGTACAGACCATCAAACTAAACAACTTTCTCCATGAGACCAATATCGTATTCGCGAAAAATTTATCAACTAGGTATTATCCTTTAGGAAACTTCAATACCTACTCGACCTAAACGTATGGGACGGCTGAATTTTTTTTCGCGAATACGATGTTGGTCCCATGGACAAAATTGTTCAGTTTGATGGTCTGTACCACATCCTTAGATTTGGCTGGTCTTTGAAAAATCAGCCTGTATAACTCTAAGACGCACCGCTAAAACATACACTTTTAATAGTTTTTACAAAACTGAAAATAACTTCATTCATTCATTAAACATTTAACAACCGTACAATCGACAGCCTGTAGTTGTTAGGCGTTCCGTTTCAAAATCTTACCGCTCGTTAAGCGCGGACGCTAGTAATTATTTTCCATATATTCGCGTTGAAAAATCGTATCATCTTCAATTGAATTCGGGCTATGATTAATAGCCGTGGTGTAGATACATACATAAGTACCGCCCACGAATATTTCACAATGATACGCATAGACTATAGAGTTTCTTCACGATACATACATTATTTAGGTATGTATACGTGTGTTAGTGATATTATCTGTGGTGCTGTATTTACTTACGTAGTATTCGTCCGTTTTATTAGGTTCAACGCTTTGGATACGCACAGGGTGTCCCAAAAATTAGCGTCAAGCGGAAGTCCAGAGACAGAGCACCCCTTGGGGTACCCGAATCACGCCCATGTATGTTCCACGATTTTTGATAGTTTTCGTGTTATGATTCTTTTTCTGAATTTTTGAGAATTTTTGACCTAAAAAACTTATTTTATTTTTTATAAAAAGTGGAAGACTGTTTAAATTTTTTTTTTTGAATTTTTGAAAGAAAAAATTCCATCTTAAATTGTACTTTTATGCATAAAATAATCAGCTTCCTAACTTTGACCAAATTATGAAAATGTTGCTGTAAAGCCAAAAATTTATGGTCGGTGATTAATGACTTAAATTTTCACTCATTTTCTTTCGTTTTCTCTCTCTCTCTCTCTCTCTCTCTCTCTCTCTCTCTCTCTCTCTCTCTCTCTCTCTCGCTCTTTTCAAGTTTGCTTTTGCAAAGCTAAAGCTAACCTAGAGAATAAACTGAAAAATTATATTAACTAAGATTTTACATCGTTTTTTGTTACACATTACAACAAATAACAACTAGCAGAAAGTGGTATTAATCAGCAGTTTTCCAAGCTCGTTTTTAACTGTAAGTATATTACACACTTAAAAAAATATTTGTGTAAATATTTTATATTGTTGTAATATCAGGAAAATATTTTCAGCTACAAAAATCGTATTAAAAATTAATCGGCACACATGGGCCCTGTCAAACCAAAATCAAGTCAAAACCTTTTAAAACTGAAAAACAAGAATATACACTTCATACTTAATGAGTATCTCTATCTACCTATAATTAGGATAACAAGAAAATGACTGAATAAAACCACAATCAATGCTATAAGGAAAACTGGAAAATTACTACGACTTAGATGTCTCAGGAGGCAGGTTTTTTCAAGCCCAGTGCCCTTCTGCGCAGGCGCAATTATATCGCTCAATGTCATGCAAGATTAATTTATGAGATTTTTTTTATCTGTTACTCATAAAAAAATAAATTGCAACTTTAAACACTTGGGTAAGTAATAAATAGGTAATACATTGTAGATCACGCTATAATTACCTGAAATAATATAGTGCCAATTACCTGAAACGACGCTTTAATTACCTGAAATAATATAGTGCCAATTTGAAAACGTTTTACTTAAAGGCCAGTAGGCCAATTTTCGTAATTAAAAACTTTCAAAATTTAGTGGCAATCTCATCTCAGCGACAATCAATGTCAAAAACTTGTCAAAAATGTAGGGAAATTATAGGTATTTTTGACAGATTGAGACTGAGTTCAGACCAGTTCAGACTGAGAACGTTCTTAAAATTCTACACTTGTTTTCCTTTAAAGCATTTTCTCCAGCATTTTCTCCATTTGCATTATCTCCAGCTCCGGTTTTCAACGATTCACGGTCTGATAATGAAATTTGTGTCCGTATAGACAGATAATGGTCCTGAGACCATACAGCCCGAAGTGTTCCAAGTTTGAACCAAACCTAACTTTTTTTACCAGCACCTTTTCAAACCATAGTCTAGCCAACAGAAAATCAACTAAAACCTCATTTTAGCGTTTTATTTATCACATTTATTCATATGTCAACGCACTATGACCTTACAGCATGCCATTCACTGCGCCATAGAACACGCAATACAGTGTCGCAACTAGTTTCAACACACGTTTTCCTTTTTTCGTGGGAAAATCTTTTCACTATACACAATGAACTTAATGTGTAGAAAACTACCAATTTACATTCTGCACTTGGTGTGGACTTTATTTGTGTGACACTAAGGGTGGTTTTGCAATGTTTTTGTGTGGAACAGTTATCGTTGATTAACGGTATGTAATTTATGAAAATCAAGTGAAAATGTTAGGTTATAACTTCGTTTGAAAGCATTTATGACAAGAAACTGCTTTATATGATTCTAAAATCGTTTTACACAGACGTTTTGTCCGCCTTTTGATTACCACTGCTCGTAAATACAATTACATAGACACATGCACTACTTGCTTTAAATATCCGTGATTAGTTATTACTGATACTGAAAGCTTGATCAAATCTTATCATTAGCCGGTCGATTCTGTAAAAATCTCACCGTGAAATCATAAGTGAAGTGAGCACTTATTAGTGTTAATCCCTAGCGAATGACAGTCACTCCACGCTCACTTCACCCAAGCTTTCACGGTGAGATGGTTACAGAATCGTACGGCAGGAAACTAACTAACAAGGTAGCTGTTGCATTGAGATGGGATATAACAGGAGATGCCCTGTTATTCTATACACGGTTGTAGGTAGGTGCCAGAGCAGCCATCTTTGTCGCCAAGTTTCGTGGTAGTTCAGCTGTCAAATGGTTGTTTATTTTTTGTATTATTGAGATTTGCGAGAAAATTACGAGGACTTTACCTTTAAAACTGCATGTAAATGTTGAAAAACAGCAATTCAACATGCCTGTGTGTTGTATTGTGAAGTGTGGTGCAAGGAAGAATGAAAATCAACCTCAACTTTCTTTGCACAGGTTAGTAGCCGGTTTTCATGCAATAACACATACAATAATAGACATTCGATGATATAATTGTAACGCGATCATGAATTTATGGCTAAAGTATTGATATTTGGGTGAATTTCCGTATAACAGACCTTTTTATTATTTTGTTAATTCATTCGTTTGTTTACAATAATATGTCATAATAGAATAGTGTTGTACCGTTGCCTAATAGTTTCCGGAACTAGTTCCTCCGCTGGAACGATATCGGTATATTCTGCTATGTTAACATAAATAGTCCTGCGTCTTATTAGCTCCGATTGACCTTGCTAGGTCCGGCCCGTGGTTCACAGCACCAAAATCAAAATATTTTCTTTCACATAAACCTACATGGGCACTTATGAAACGTCAGAAGCTAGATGCACGGTTCCAAATGGTGGTTTCCTATGCAGAAGAACCAGCGAGAAACTCCACGGTTACTCTTTTAAAAACAATTGGCTTTTACAATGTCTTCTATTTTTTTAAGTACCTGGTACTTGTTGACAGGCCTACACTGTCCTCCCCTACCTATTAACATTGTAAAAGCCAATTATTTTGAGTAACCGTGGAGTTTCTTGCCGACTCTTCTCCATAGAAACCACCAATTGGAATAGCTTCTGACGTTTCCTATTGATTTTAGTTTCATATGCTAATATAATATAGCTGTAACCAAAATTATTTATTGATAAAAATACTTGCACTTTTTATAGGTTTCCTAAAAAGGAAGGACTAAAGAAAAAGTGGTTAGAGGCTATTGGTGAAGAAAATATTAATCCCCGACATAAAGAATGGTACCTCTGTTCACTTCACTTTGAAGAAAGCTGTTTCAATAGAACACTTGATGTAATGAGATTACATGATAACTCTGTTCCCACAGCATTTTTGGTAAATGTGTATTAAAAGGATTGATTAATAATAGCCTGGCCGTTTGGCCTGAAATAAATAAATAGATATATATTAATTACATATATAAAAATAATAATAAATAAATAAATCATATTCCACAACTTTCACACAACGCCATCTAGTCCCAAACTAAGCAGAGCTTGTGCTATGAGTACTAAGACAGCTGATAAACATACATATATATTTCTAAATACATACATATTATAAGGTATAATAGATATAATAATAAAGGTATAATATGCGAAAGCACCTGTTTTTGGGCATATGGATACATATCTCTTCACGCTGTTTTCCTTCACTTTAATACGTAAACGTGATGCAATTAAAAAGTGTTTTTTAATTCTGTGCCGAAAAAACACTTGGCATTAATTTTATTTTCAGGGAAGAAAGTTGATTGCGATAATTTGACAGTTTCGGGTAGCTTGATGTGCTGGCGTCTGTACCTATCGATAAATAGTTCATATGAGTCTTTTACGCATAACAAAAGATTAGAAATAAAGTATTTTCGCATACTGTATTTTTATGCAAAATTATAAAGTATGTTTATCGAAAATAAACTAGGATACGTTACTATAAAGTAGGCAACCTTAGTTAGAACGGACTATAAGTTAGTATACTATATTATGATCCAAACGTGATAACTAGTACGACTCGTATTTAGTATCGATACTCGTTATAGTAACACCAATGTTCCTTGATTGATACAACCCTAGCAATGGCAGCCATTTTTTGAGACAATATGAGTTGTAGGTAGGCACCCTTTTTTCGTAGGTATTTCCAGTCCATATATATATGTCTATGAGCTGTTGTGATAGCTTGACCAAAGTAACTGGGTATAAGGAGGTGCCTAATGGAAAGTAGAACTCTATGGCAGGCATCCCAAGGGTGATCAACTGATCGCAATATGTACACGTGTAAGCAAATTATTTTCTAACACGTTTCTGATAAAAATTCTACTATTATTACTGCTAGAATAGGCATGCTAACTTTTCAGTAGCACCGATATTTGCATTTAAACTCTAGTGACCTACAGTGGTCAACATTTGTGAATTGGCAAACGTGAAAAATTAAAACCTACTTATGCTAAAACTTTTCTAGAAAAAATGCAAATTTATAAGCGAGCACTAGAAAAATGACTCGAAATGACGCACAGAGGTCACTGAAATAATTAAAATTCTAAAGTTGGAAATTGCAAAAAACATCCGCCATTTTTATTTTTCCACAAGACTTGTCATTATGTCATAATATGTAACATGCCTTCTATATAGTACTTACCCATTTCATACACGCCATTTATTTTTGAAAATGTCAGTAACGTAAAACGAATAAAAAAATCTACGCATTCCAAATTCAATTTTCAAAATAAATACGCAAGTTCAAAAGTCCCACTCATCAAGTGAACGCCAAAGGAATGCATCAGCTGATAGCTAGCCGAACGGAAGTCGCGTCACGTGTGTGCTCCGCCTTACTTGGTATGCACGGCCAGTGTGCGCCTGCCTTTACGGCTGGTACTTCGAATTTGGTCTATGAACAAAGAAGGATATTAAAAAATAATTATTGATAAAATTTTTAAAAGTTAAAACATTCCGTTACAAAAGATATCTAGTATCTTTTGTAACGGAATGTTTTAACTGCTTGAAATGTTTGTGCAAAATAATTTTGGTAGTTATTCCTGGAAATAACAATTTTGAAATTATGTTTAAAACTGAAATCTGCCGTGCGATCCTGTAAACATCTCACCGTGAAAGCTTGAACGGTGAAGTGAGCGTGGAGTGAGCTGTCATTCGCTAGGGATTAACACTATTAAGTGCTCACTTCAGTTATGATTTTACGGTGAGATTTTTACAGAATCGACCGGCAGATAATGAGATGATATTTTGCCCAAATCTCCTTAAATATTACAATCTGGCTATAATGTTCCCACTGCTGGGACACAGGCATTCTCAGGACAGTCTGATTATGTGTCTTCAGACCAGTCCTTGTTCCTTATCTGTATGAGAAGAGGCATTTCAGTTATTGTAGTTATGTCAATAATTAGAAGCCAGTGTAGCATTATGTCATAGAATGAAACTCTTTCATTTCACAATGAAACGTAATACAGACAATATAAACATAAATAGGTGCAAGGTCACTCCATTTGGGGCATATTTCGGGAGCCGCCCGCCTGTCAAGGATGAGTGCGCAACTGTGGCGCAACTGTAGTGGCGCAAAACGTATTAATTGCCGCACTGAAATGTATACAGGGTGATTAAGTTGTTTGGTAACGGATGAGATGAAAGTATTTCTACTTATAACCTACTTAATAAGCGTAAGTAATTCGTTTTTATTAGGAGCAGTCATCATCCGCTTCGCATTTTCTCAATGATATTGGGGTTGGCTGCCAGATTAAACGGATGCGACTAAAATCAATATTTTACATGGAGCGACTGCCTATCTGACCACCACAACCCAGTTACTGGGCGATACCCCTTGGTAAAACTTGTTGTCAGACTTTCGGACTTCTGACGATCCGTAACCACTGTCAATGATCCACGACATGACAGCGGGGACTAGCTGCTTAACGTGTTTTTTAACAAACTTTATACTTAAAGAATTGCATACACTGTTACTTAAATATTGAAACTAAAAATAGAAATTAAAATAAATCTGGGACAAAACGTTTCTCATTGTCATTATTAAAACTAAAATAAACCATTACCGCCTCACAGTTAAAACTAACCTCCACACTTGACGTTATTTACTTTGAATAGCAGTTAATTAAGAATAAACTAACTGCGCAATTCCAGCGATATTTTCGCCATATTACCCGTAAATTTACCGCGTTAGCCGAGCACACTGTATATATGAACAGTTAAGTGTCGGACCGTGCGAAAATCTGATAAAAACGATTCTATGTACGTATAAAGAATATTTTTTCCCGAGACAATAGCCGTTAGAGCACGACCATATGTACCGACCGTTTTTTTCTTAATTACCGCAGTAATTTACCTTTCTAAAGTTGAGGTCAGCACTGTAATCCGATTAGTTAAGATTCGTTTTAATTTTTGGATTTCAAGAAATCTGATTGGGCAACAACCTGTAGCTGTGAAAAGTTTCATCTCAAATTATTTTTGTTTATAATATGAAAATCTATATAAATAAAAACGAAATGCTGTTCTTTGGTAAGTGCAACACTTGAGAAAAACCGCTGGACTGAAAGAAAAAAGAAAAATTGGAAATTAAAAAAAGTCATATTCGGGAAAACTGAATGTTCTTTTCTATGGGATTTTCGCACGAGTTATTGACATTTGGACAGGATAACGTCTGTCGGGTCAGTAGTATTCTAATATATCATTAATCCTCCAGGCAAACATTTCCCTAACTAAAAAAAAAAGTACATCTGCGCTAACTGTGATACCATAAGAATAAGATACGCCTCAAAAACCTTTCATAACATTTTGAAGGGTTTATGTTAGACTGCATTGAAGGTCAACTGAAGCATATTTAGGAAAATGTTTAGCAAGATGATTTTTAAAGACTGTAGTAGGTACTCATGGCTGATAAAATTATAATAGTTTATAAGAATACTCTTGCACCACAAATTGCACTGAATGAATAAAACCAGCACCCTCATAACGTAACACACATTCAATCACAATCCGAGCGTTTTGAAGTAAATTCCTTATTCCATTCTAGCATCCACATACATATACAGGCCTGTTGGTCTAGTGGTCAGTGGCCCTGACTGCTATGCGTAAGGTCGTGGGTTCGATTCCCACCTAGGACAAATGTTTGTGTGATGAGCACGATCATTTGTTCTTTGTCTGGGTGTAATTTATCTATAATATGTTTGTATTTAGAAATATATATAGGGTGACTGGTAATTAGTGACCGATACTTAAACACATGATTCTACTCATCATTACAAACAACTTTTACTATCGGACCAAATCCGAAATCGCGAAAAAAAATCAGCTGTTCCCTACATTTATGTTCGTAGGAGTCGTCAAAATGTAGGGAACAGCGGTTTTTTTTTTCGTCATTTCACTTTTTGTCCCATTATATAACTTGTTTGTTGTCATGAGTAGAATCATGTGTGTTAAGTATCGGTCACTAATTACCAGTCACCCTATATGTATGTTTATCAGTTGTCTAGTACTCATAGCACAAGCTCTGCTTGGTTTGGGACTAGATGGCGTTGTGTGAAAGTTGTGGAATATTATTATTATTATTATCAACCACGGCCCGACTTCACCCACCGCTGAGCAAAGGCCGCTCTTGTGCCGGCCGATTCCCGCGCTCCGTTTTTTCTTTTTTTTTTTCGTTTCCGGGTTGGAAAATCCTCATGGATGTCTGCCGCCCTGAGGCGGGCGGCGGGGTCTGTCAGACTCTTACTGACTAAAAAACACCCCAGTGTGTCATCTCACACGTACGCCGGGTTCGCGGGAACGTACGATCCTTCAGCAACCTCCGACTGGTGCCGCCCCGCCACTGCAAGCCTCTTCGGGTTTGGGGGGGAGTGAGTTGTTTGACTCCCCCCGCGAAGTCTGAAAGGGGCGCGCGAGGAACACTACGCGCCGCCACCTCGGGTCCTGATGTGTGGGGGGCGACGGACGTATTCCCGCGCTCCTGAGCCGACCTCATCCAAGTTCTACCTGCGATGACAGCAATATCGTCCGCCCATCTCGCCACCACCATTTCACTGCTTAATAAGTTTGAAAATTTCGTCTGCTCAACAACGTAAACGTGGCTGAATTACCAAAATGAAAGGCATTGCCATCAATTGCCATTTTTATGAGTGTAACGCAATTACCCTGCTGGTGATCATAACAGGATTTAACACGAAACAATCCTTACAACAAATTCTATTTACGAAACTACAAATTATGAAATTATCCAATTTGCTTCCACCTGTAGAACAAGCGAAATGCCTGAAAATAAATAAAATAATATCCGTGAGAATTCAGCGATGACGTCTATAACAAGCCGAGTCATCGACCGATCTAGTGGTCAGACCTTACCGAGGTATCACACAAATTAAGCGTTTTGTTTCGCAACGTATTATCGCCAACCAATCTCAATTTAGGTGAGCTCACACACATTCATAAATCGTTGGTACATGACAATGAAACTGGTGAACAAGAAGCATATTTCGCACGATCATTGCAGCGTACGAATTGCGCAAAAAGTGCATATTGCGCCAGAAGGGCGTTATTGTGCACCTAGCCTTATGTTTTGCGTTGTGTGAAGTGCTTTGTTGAGTGCCATTATGCTAGAATTGGTTTGTTTTTACGTGGTTCATATTCTAGTAACCCTTGGCCGAAATGGACGAACAATTGGGAGCGGACAGTTCTAATGTTGTACCTATTGGTACGTTAAATACACGGTTTTATCTAATGAGTAATGTGTACGAGTATTAGCAACACATACAGCACTTGTAGCAGTGGACACATGGTTTTTAGACATCTTTAAAAATTGTAGCGAACTTTAAATTAACAATACCCGAAGTTTAAATTTTGATTTCAGTTTAAAAACTTCTGTTTTCAAGTATTTTGAGCCGTCTAACGAAAACTGAAACTTTTCACATGGCCAAGGCCCATAGAAATTCACTTTTACTCTTTTTCTTTTTATTGTTGAATGGGCCCGCTGTTGAACTCCATCACTCCTGATGGGAAGAGATGTGTGAGGTTTATGATGGAACGAGCGTGCTCAGAAGATGCCTAATCGCTCTACGTTTATGTTTAAAAGCAAAATCGACACACCCAGTTTAATAAAAATAATATATCATAGAAAATAAGTACTTGTAAAGTTTGTCAAAATAAAGATTTATTGTTATTATTACAAGGCAGTTACTAAAAACTTTGTTTGAAAACCAACTACAAATACAGCCTACTTTCACAAAACCAGTACTTACCTATCCTTACACAAAAGTACACACATAGGCAATAAAAGAAGATGTTCATAAATATGAATCAGCATTCAACAGTGTCGGGGGTCGCTTCAATGAATACGATTACTGGACGTTGGGCAACGAGTCGCCAGTGTCGCCACCCGACCTCCTGGACTGATTCCGACGGTTGTTTTACATTTGACTAATACATGTTTAATGTTGAGGTGTGTTCATGTCGATTTTGATTCGGTTTTCGTATAGTCTGCGATGAAATGTAGATTTTTGGGAATATGTCACTGAACAGCACAAAGTTACGCCGTAACATAGGCCCGTGGCTAAATAATAACAGTCACACAGGTAGATCGATATGGTTTAGCTATGCTTGCCGCGGTTGGGCTTTGGATGGGTTACCATCTTTACATAACGAGAACCCTCCGTGCCTCGGAAAGTACGTTAAGCCGTTGGTCCCGGCTGTCATTCGTGGATCTTTGACAGTCGTTATTGGTAGGTAGTCAGAAGCCCGAAAGTCTAACAACCAGGCTTACCAAGGAGTATCGTATTACCGAGTAACTGGGTTGTGGCGGTCAGATAGGCAGTCGCTCCATGTAAAATGCTGGTATTCAGCTGCATCCGGTTAGACTGGAAGCCGACCTCAACATAGTTGAGAAAAGGCAGATTGATAGATAGCACAAAGCTACACCGTGCGTTTCCATAAGAAACGTCAATGAAAAGCATTATGGATGTTATTTTCTTTCACTTGTGTGTATTATAGGTACCTTTAAATACTAATACAACGTGTAACGTTAAATGCGCAAAACCTGAAAATAGTTTGATCAGAATAACGAGCAGAATTAATTGAACCACTTTTTAATATAGGTCACATTTTTCAAAAAAAATTCATTATAAACGTTGCCGTATCTATTTATTAATAGGTCAAGCAACCCAATGTCAGCGCGGGGCAGCGGCCCGGTGACGACTCCTCCCTCCATAAAGCGCCGTCGCAGACGCAAGAAACGATCAGAATGGCCAGTAAAACTAAAGCAGCACATGAAACCTTTACAATTTTTTTAATTACTTATTTTCTCTCTGAAATAGGTCAATTAAATTAAAAATCAGTTGGGGTGTCTGAGGTTTTGCGCATTTGACGTTACACGTTGTATAAGATTGACGGAAGCTTTCGAATAACAAATGATCCAAAGTGGGGATTAATTGATGCAGTAGTAAGTGACTTTGAGTAGGATCATCACCTGCCTAGCCTTTTCCCAACTATGTTGGAGTCGGCTTCCAGCCTAACCGGATGCAGCCGAATACCAGTATTTTACATGGAGCGACTACCTGTCTGACCTCCACAACCCAGTTACTGGGTAATACGATACCCCTAGGTTAGACTGGTTGTCAGACTTTCGGACTTCTGACTACCCGTAACGACTGTCTAAAGATCTAGGAATGACAGCCGGAACCAGCGTCTTAACGTTCTTTCCGAGGCACGGAGGGGTCTCGGTATGTAAAGATGGTCGCCTATCCACAGACCAACCGCGGCAAGCGTAGTTTAACCTGATCGATCGACCTGTGCGGCTGTTATTATTTACCCACGAGCCCCTCTTTGAGTAGGATACTGGTGCATAAACGGAATTCTGAACTTAACTTATTCGTGGTAAAGATCAGAATGATCAAAGTACAAGTTTCAACGTATTGACAGCCACATTAATTAGGTGGCCTACATTAATACAGGTACCCATACATCACAATAAGGACATCGTATCATGCAAAATAATGAAAGCACCTATTGTCCCCGACTCGGGAATCAATCCCGCTCCGTAGTGGGGAAGTCTCTGGCACTGTGCCAAATAGGCCACCAATGTATGTACCAAAACAATACATGTTAGAAGTCGATCATTAACTCCAAGAAAAACGTATTAGTATTCTATATTGAAACTAGGTCTGGAAGCAAGCCTGATAGACTGCCAAATGATCTATTTTGTAGCAGCTTCACTGTTGACAAACATGTGACTACAAGGGAACTTGGAAACTCTACGAACTTACAGAACCAGAAATTCTTCAGTATCCGTGCGATACTATGTAGTGGAAATAGGATGTTTTGTAGTGTTAATTGTATTTTTTGCTATAAATTATCTGGTGTACAATAAAGTACATAGTGTATAAAAATAAATAAATAATATGATAAGGTTTAGTAAGAGACTGTCACGCAGATATGAGTGCCAGTGCCAGAGACAAAACTCCAAAAAGCTGTCCTTTTGCATGACTCTTAACCCTTAACAAACAAAGTACGTCATTTAATTTTTTTAAGAATGTGATAGCTGTGAGTTTCTGAACGCACCTCTTTTTGTCAAAACAATATATATACTCTATGAATATTAATATTATTGTATAATTATTATATATTTACTATCTAAATTCTATAGATAAATACCTATACAATAGCATTTTTTGCAATACGATAAAATAAATCATGCATTTAAGGGATAATGCGAAGCATTAGAGAGTACTTTACGATCGAAAAAAAAATGTTGACTGCTTTCTGCAACTGTTTCTGTTGTTATACTCCTGCTAGTACACATAACCCACTTAATTTATACACCATTGTATAGATAATTTAATGGAGATTACATCTGTACTTTTCAAAAATTGATTTAATGCAGTAGAAACGGAAAAACATCAAAATATTTCTATTTTAAACTACACAAATGTTCCTTGTGAACGGCCGGATGCTGTGCCAGACTGTTCTTATTTGTCATAGGTACTAGGTAATCATGACATCTACCAACCCGCACTGGGCCCACGTGGTATTTTACACACCGAGAGGAGGCCCGTGTCCCAGCAGTGAGAAACGTTATAAACTTATTATAGACAAGGTAATACCAATTGAAAATTAAACACTAACACATAGAAAAAAAAAAATGGACGATTTAGCAACACGTTATTACTGACGCCCCATTTTCAGTAAATAAATAATAATACCATTTGCGTTCCATCTAGGTACTAAAATATTAGTTTATGCGGAGACGTCTTTACGTGTTACGTCACGGCGTTGTTGACGTTGATAACAACGACAATCATCTTCTTATTTATATAAAACAACAATCATCTTATTTATTTGTAGATAAACGTATCTTTTACAAATAAATAAAAATTATTTTACTGAGATTATTTTGAAAATGTAATTTTAATATTAATTTACTATCTACTATACTAGCGTCCCTGCTTAGCACGGGTCCAATGGCGACATATTAAAATATCGATATTTCTGTCCGAAAAATGTAAGTTAAATACACCTTTCGAAATCCGAAACACCACATCCCAAATTAATTGTTTAGTTTAGAAGATCTAAACCATCACGCAGACAGACACGAAAAGCGACTATGTTTTCTTTATACTATGTATAAACATAGATTTCAACTTTTCTTGTTCTACTGTGGTCAATACATAACCATAATTTGACAGTAATTTAATCAAGTTAACCCTGTGACAGGTGTCATCGTTGCATGAAATTATATTTCACCAATAACCATTTAAGTGTGGAACTTAAATTGTTATTGGTAAAATATAAACACTTCTACATTAAAATCCAGATACAATAAATGTGTATGTGTATGCAATAAATGTATAGATAAAAGGAAATCATACACAAATCATACTCCCACCATGCTGTAACTCCGCCCACGTAAGAAAATCTACGAGTACCAACAAGTCTCTAGTTACTCCGCGCCGCTACCTAGCGAGTTTCACTAAGCTTTTGGCATATCGTATCATTTGTTTCTGAGTATTCGTTCGCGAATATATGAAGTTTCTTTGTGGATACTGTCCAACGAGTACTGCCCTTTGAAATGACTATCATTTGTTTTATAACGAAAGAACGACCCGCCCTTGCTTCCTACGGTTTTCACAGCTCGTTCAAGTTCAATATTAATGTATTATAAGTACACAACATACACTTTCCGGTACAAATTCTTTAAATTATGGTGAAAACCTCAGCAAAATCCGTTGCGTGGTTTAGAACAAGAACGCGGTTACGATTTCAATTTATAATATTATGTATACAGCATGTTTTTTTTTACCGTCTCCAAATTTTCACAGGCTGTTCTACCCATGAATATAAACAACTTTCACTATGGAACCAACTCAGAGATCACGAAAAAAAAAATCTGCTCTTTCATACATTTTGGTCAAGTAGGTATTGAACTTTTGTATTGAACAACTGATTTTGATTTCGTGATTTCAGAGTTAGTCCTATAGTGAAAGTTGTTCATATTCATGAGTAGAAAACCCTGAAAAAATTTGGAGCATATAAAAAAAATCATCCAGTAGATATTGTAGGTACAGATGTTATGCTCGCTATGTAATTTCACTATCCCGTCAACGTTCGCGAACGAATACTTACGATTGGGATGCACCTTTAGTAGCAAATGTTACTTGAATCTTTATGTGATTTAGTGTTTTTAGCTTTTTATCATCATGTTTGTCTTCATGTGTTCCTGTATCTTTCTTTAACTGCCATTTATTTTGTTAATCAATTTTTTCATACCGTCACTTCAAATCTTCATTATATCATGCATGCTATATCATTCTGTACATACTCACGTCAACCCTTGGTTCTAAGGAGCTAAACCTCTAAGCCACTAACAGTTCGAAAATCTATCGTCAAAATTGAATACGTTATACTGCTTATATAAAATATAATTGGTACGATGTTAGGACGCCCACACGAAACGTAGCTCGTTACTTAACTCATGAGCTATTGAGTCTTTGCCACGCTTGGGTTGTTCTTTAGGTTGCTTTGCTAGGGATATTTTCTTACAGGATCTAGCACCTACAGTTTCTGAAAACCTATTATTTTAAGCTGTCGTCAAATTAAATGATAATTTTGCATTTGTCTTCTTACAATTGCAGTATTTTACAAACACCTCCTCCTCCGAGGAGGAGGTGTTCTACAGTATCTCTATCTACTTTACGAAGAATAAACCTAATCATCTCTTTCTATAAAAAAAATGACATTCATTTTCTTCATTTTTGACATCGACTGTAGAAATATTTCTACAATTTGCCATTTTGTCTTTCGTTTCATCTGTTTTTACTACGCGAGCAGAAAATCTCCTGTCTAAACCAAATCACATGTAGTCCACGGTTTCAGAGAGCCTTTGTTATTTTTCGTATTATAGTGTTATGAGGATCTTTGGCGCCCGAATGACATTGACAGGGGGGCGTTGTTGGTAAACATTTTTGAAATTGACACAGAAATTGTATTGAAAAAGCAAAATGGCGGCGTTAGTTTCGATTTTGACGACACGCCTATTGATCTTTGTACATTAATAACAAGTGTATATTAATCACAGCTCCCTCTTACAACGTTAATTTAAAGAAAACCAAGCACACAAATCATAGGTAGTCCCGCCTACATACGTTACCTCGAGTTTCACCGCTCGCGCCGTTCAGATTGTTCTTTCACCTTTGCTCCACTTGTGAGCGCAGCCACCCGCGACGGGACGCGCCATCGCGCTGCGCCGGAGTGGATTCAGCAGTGATTGAGATACTATGACTTATTATTACGGCTTCCTTTTGTGTTCTAATGAACGGTTCAGAGGTAAATGTAGATGGTAAAGAAATTGCGTTCCGCTTGTTTCTAATTTGATCATTCACTGTGCGGTAATTATTCTTGGGCAATTTGTAGGTGGCTAGTTCCTGTATTTCTAAACGAGATAATCTAGTAGGTAATGAGAGCGAGCTGAATGATTTAAACTATCACAATCATCACCTGGATCTGATCTTGTTTGTAACTTCCAAAACACTGAATCTTAATACCCTTATCCTGGGAGCTCAGTGACTGAAAATAATCAAGATTGCAATTTTATTAATACATATATTTTCTACACTAATATTATAAAGAGAGAGAGCGAAGTTTGTGAGTTTGTGTACATTTGGAGAGTAGATAATGTCCGGAACCACTGCTCCTATTAAAAAATAAATTACATCACTTTAAAGGTATATAATTCCAGATGGACATTACTATGTCCATCTGGAATTATATACCTTTCAAATGATGTAATTTATTTTATTTTTTGTAATTTATTTTTTGTATGCTGTATATACTATACAGCATGATTTTTTTCACCGTCTCCAAATTTTTACAGGGTGTTCCACCCATGAATATGAACAACTTTCACAACGGAACCATCACTGAGATCACGAAAAAAAAAATCAGCTGTTTCAAATATTTTGGTCAAGCAGGTATTGAACTTTTGTATTGAACAACTGATTTTGATTTCGTGATTTCAGAGTTAATCCCATAGTGAAAGTTGTTCATATTCATGAGTACAACACCCTGTAAGCATTTGGAGTCTGTAAAAAAAATCATCCAGTATAATACAAAAAGAAGTACTTACTAAAAAAATGCTATCTTGAATTCATGCAAGCCTAGTACTTTTTGTTAGGTTACTGCTCAGAACTTGTGCACAACGTGTCGTGAACAGAATATACCGTCTTCACTTGTAAATTGCACTAGTCATAACTGAAGTAATCGTTGAACTTACCCGCGAAGATCTCAATGACGAACTGTCATTTTCTAATCAACTACGGTTCGCATACTAAGGAATCCACAACATTTATATCAAGCCGTGGAAGCACTAACTGTAACCCCTCACACTTTAAGCCCTTCGTAGACATACGTTTTTCTTGCCGTGAAAAACTACGGCTTATACGCCGCGTTGTATGGATCACTATGGAAGCTTGTTGACAGATACGTTTTTCTACGGCGCGGCTTATACGCCGTACCGTAAAAACCGTGCTGTCTACAAAGGGCCTAACTGTTTTCCTACTTCACACGTTACGGGTCATACGCACGATACCGCGTAGGTACACACGTATGTAGATTATGATAAACGTCTCTATTTTACGCCGATTTCATTCACATCTCATCACATAACAATATTTATGTAGATTATAAGAACCGTTACCGGTATCCATTAACCGTTCTTTTTGCTTACCACGGAAGGGTCGAGCGTGAGAATATGCAAATGTGAAATAGCATTATAAAGTAAATCAGGGGGCTAGAGCTAGGGGGCAGACTGCTGAGAATTAGCTTAAATTCCACACACTTTCTTCAACCATACTCTGAGGTTTCCTTATTACGGTTTGGCCGTCGAAAGAATGCGTTCTTAACAACTGTCAGTGCGACAATTCTAGTAGCTAATAAAGATCAAATTCGCAAAACATGCACTCGTTTGTATGAAACTGACAGGTGTCAAGAACGCATTCTCTCGTCGGTCGCACTGTAGGGGGAATTATAAAAATAAAATGATTACCTAGGTACATTATTTCATCAACAGAATATTCAAGTATGTTTAAGTTCCACCTAATGGGGCGAGTCTATTACCATCAGCTGGGCACAAGTCCAGACTCCGAGCTGCTACTGAATGATATATCAAATATTTATTCTTCAATTTTCATGATTGCACCTACTACTGTTTGTCTCTGCATCACCCAAAGGTTGACTGGTAGAAAATTCCACCTCTCTACATTTATGTGCTTGAAGTATTAAATAAATATCTTGATTGACAAACCCAAAAAGACTTCCTTTTTTGAATTGTTTCTTCATTTTTTTTTTTTTTTACTCCATTCTCACATATAAGGTCCCAAGGTACAACTTTTGAAATCATTCAGACCACCAAAATAAGGACACTCAAAATAAAATCACGTTAATCAGTGTTTTTTTTTTTGCTTGCATATCATTGGTTTGACATACTGAGCGCTGTGTAAAGAATTTTCCATCTATTTTAATGGAACCTGTATAGAAGCAACAAGAATAATGTACCCAGGATATTCTTGATATAAAAGAGTCTATGGAGAAGAACGGGCAAGAAAAAGCCAACTAACTTCAACTCTCTGACTAACTGACCAACTTTTTGACAATTCAAAATTGCGTGTAAGTAAATGGATTAATTGAAAAAAATGCTTTAAGTTTGAGTTTGGGAATCGACCCACGGACTGTACGCTCAGCAGTAGTGTTTGTGACCAGTAGACCAACGAGGCAATCTATCGTGATGGTGACGAAAATATCAGTCGCAGTAAAAAGGATCTGCTAGTTAGCAGGTAAGTTATGCGCCTGACTGCCCAGGCTTGCCGCATAAATGTTTAGTACTTAGCTCTATCATACATTTGTCTGTACGGATGAGTGACCATACACGAAACCGTCTAATCACTTTAAACGATTCGCGTCGGGGAGTGGTCACTCCTGTTGTTTTGTAGACGCGTAGATCTTCACGCTTAGCACGAACACGCGGAGTAAAAGTAACGTCAATTCGGACGATTTAAATTGAAAATACTCGTTCCGCACTAAACATTTATGTAGTTTGAAGACTTTATTCTTATCTATTGGTAATACTTACTGTGCTTGACGCAAAAATGTAAACCAAAATGCTATAGAATGGTTGTATTTTCGATTCAAAAATCGTTCGAATTAACGTTACGGTTACGTCACGCGTTCTTGCTAGGACTTCTCGATACCGTAACAGTCACGCATACGGACGGATTCTGATAAGAGATGGATCTGAAGGTAGAATTAGTCAGTTCAGAACAGTAAAGAAATAGGCTACCATATATACCGATCTCCCAGGAACAGTGAGCTTCGGCAATCATCGTTTATCTTCGGACATGCGAACGCGCAACGATAAGATCCTATATGGTACTGTTACAACCATGGAAGTACTGGCCTATTCTGTATTAAAATGGTTAGCAAATTACAGATTAATAACTTTATGCAATTCCAAAAATCTTTTCATAAGTTTTGAGTGACAGATAACGACGTTCGCGACGTAGGTACATGCTAAATACGAAACATGAATATTAACGAAGCGCATAAGTTTTCTGGTTAAGCTGTAGTTATGTAGCCTCTTTAGCGTACCTCTCCGATAAACAAAGGAGCATCTAGCAACACCTATCAAAGCTTGCGCCAAAAATCTAGTCTATAACCATGATCTACATTCTGAGTATGTAGGTGACACGGCAAGATGTTCCGTGGGAGCGTTCTGCCATTGTCTCTGACTTTCACGACCATCTTAATTGTGGTGTCGCCAATTTAAATTAAATTAATTGTAATATTACAGTTCAACGATGAAGTTGGTTAATCAGATGCTTTGAGGTTGTGGAAGGCGGAAGTTGGAGATAACTTCATTTTTTACTAACGTCAGACTTGTGTTGCAAATCTGACGTTAGTAAAAAACTGGAGGAGCTCAAAGACATCAGCCGCACGGGTCGATTGATCAGGTTAACCCTTAAATGCATAATGTTGCCATATGGCAACAAAGTACTTCATTTAATTTTTTTAAGAATGTGATAGCTGTGAGTTTCTGAACGCACCTCTTTTTGTCAAAACAATATATATACTCTATGAATATTAATATTATTGTATAATTATTATATATTTATTATCTAAATTCTATAGATAAATAACTATACAATAGCATTTTTTGCAATACGATAAAATAAATCATGCATTTAAGGGTTAAAAAAAGAAATACTAAACGTTGCTGGTTTGTTTCGCGGTAGCAATAAAACAATCACCAGCTTGTTAGACGCGATATAAATATTTCTTCAAAGACTATATCGCACATTTTGGGAGGCTGGTAAAGATTTCGTTTTAAACCTTTGAAGAAGTACTTTTCTTGATCCTTACTTACTACTTATATGCAGTTAAAATGTTTCCGCTTATTAGTCGATTCGCACTAATTTACTCGCCCGAAACGTGCGAAACGTCACTTTTAAGTAATATTATTTTTTCTACTGGCGAATCGCACGAAGCTAATTTATTTATGGGCGAGTCGACAACTGCACAAATATGTATTAAGCAATTGGCACATTTTGAATTTTATGCAATAAATTATAGAAAAAAGGAGCACTAATAAGTCAATGTTTCAGTGGTAGAATTAAAATCAACTCAAATTCGACTTCTCATCATTAATGTTGAATAGAAAAGAAGTAACGATACATAGATAACCTACACCCCAACCATCTCCGATACCTATCTGTAAGATATCATAAATATGTTTGTCCAAAAGTTTACATATCACAAACAAAATATTATTATGATAATGTAACATGTCTAAACACAGCTATTTACAAAACAACGAACAAACATCGTGTGATATGATCGCGCTGTATTTTATACCACTTTTTTTTATATTAATTGCATCTATTAATTTAACTGAGCATAACCACCCATTGGATTATAAAAACAATCTGAAAACAACCCTAATGCGGTCAGTTCTGTGTTGCAATTCCTTTGATAACATAGTTATAAATGACCATCCATAAAAATCCATATATCTCCGTAATTTTCAAATGATTGTGGACTTTATATTACAGGCTTTAGGATTGACGTTTGAGTGTAGTTTGTGATATAAGGGGCGATAGGCAGACAAAATTAGTGTGCTGTTTGTTGATATGTAGCTTATGTTAATTAGACAAGGTACTAATTGTTCGTTGAATCATTGCTTTTTGTATTCGTTTAGTGTTCTAATTGATACAGCTTTCAATGAATTTTCTAAGTGAAAATAGTAAATAAGTGAAGGTTACTTGTCACTTTTGCCTTGTCAGTAAAACTTTCTTGGCTTATTGCCAAATCTCTCTTTGTTGCTAAAATTGATCTTAATTGACTCACTACCCTGTGCTACTGTTAATTTCTATATTAATTACTAGCAGCGCCCCGTGGTTTCACCAGCATAAGTTTCGATCCCGTGGGAATATCGAGATATAAAGTATCCTATGTGTTATTCTGATGTAAAAGCTATGTTACTATAAAGTTTCATCAAAATCCGTTCAGTAGTTAGTAACAAACATCCATTCATCCATCCATCCATCCTCACAAACTTTCGCGTTTATAATATTAGTAAAAATAGTTGGACTAGCGGTCCGCCCCACCTTCGCACAGGTGCAATGTTTTTTTCGAATTTCCGAAATTTTCTTTCATACAAACCTTGTCCTGGCAATACCAAACACAACAAAAAAAGAATTATCCAATTCAGTGCAGTCATCCGGAGGTTATGCGCGTACAGATATTTCGGCGACTTTGTTTTATACTGTGGATTATAGTATAAAAAGGAGGATTATAGTATGGTACTAGTAGGATATCACGATAGATATTTTAACACTATGCGAAACTGCTACGTCCCTGTGACTTATTATCCATATTATTATCAGCTTATTTATCAGACATACAGTTATTCTGACAGACTCTCTGTATTTGTATGAAAAGACTGAGACATAATAATATCCAAATAATTTTATGGCCAACTATTCACAACACGAAATGTCTTCACTTCACTCTTGTCTATCCTAATAGGGAGGAAAACAGTCTTATCTTTTCCATCTACAATATTTTGCATACCGGTGATAGGCATCGTTCATGTATTCAAGAGGGCTAGGTTAGCTCTGTCGCCCTATTTGTCTACACGGAGAGAAAAATCTTAGAAAAATTACTGTGCTGTTTCATAATCTGAGTGCATTTGAGTGTGCACAGTAAAAATGTGAGCACAGTAAAAAATCCTATGCTGCATAATAAAATTTATTGGACTAATAGTGAATTTTTCCCAATCACACTCAGAAAATTTTCTGTAGATGTCACTAGCACTCACTTTATAGTGATGAGCACAGTAATTTTTCTAAGAAGTTTCTCTTCGTGTAGCTTAATGACTGTGACATTTGGAAACAGCTTAATTTTGCCAGCTCAGAACCTTCTTCAACTGGGAGTTTTAAAACGACCAAATTTCAAACAAATCCGTCTAAATATAATGCGGGAAAATCAATACCAAATTAATATTTCCCAAGACTTCCCAGCCAGCATCTCAAAACAAAAAAAAGAAAAATTTCACGCGAGCAGAGATTTTTAACGCACCGCTACACAACATTGCTAATTGTAACCCGGCGTATAATTATCACAGTAAAACATAATTTTTATAGCGAAGTAGTGCAATATGTATGAGGCGCGGCTTCCCATGACGGACACTAACTGTACTCTCTGATTGAAATACATATTTATATGGTTTTTAGTGATTGCAAGGTGAGTGGACTTTGACCTGAGAGAGTCTACCCTATTTTGAAGTTGGCACTTGTTTTTGGCGAAGAAATATGGGTCTTGTAGAAGGATTTTTCAAAAAAATACGGGTTAACTGACGCAGTTTTGAAATGAAGTCTACTGTGACAGTATAAGTTGATTCACTGATAAAATACGGATTTTGAAAAATTATTCTTCAATTTGCAATTGGTGTTGTGTCGATTTTGTTTTTGTCGAGCACCACATTACACTCCAAGGCGGATACGTATATGAATCTTACAAACACAAACACAAGCAGTCAACTTTATAAATCGTTGTGGACTTTCCAATGTCCGTCAGTCTATTTTCGCTACTTTTTTTAGGAATCAAATACATTTGTCGTGGAACAAATTGTGCAGCCTTTAAATCTGGACATTAGGTTACTAAATCAATCTGCTGGTTGCACAGTATATAACTTATTAAGTGTTATGTCTAACTTCATTTCACATTTCTAATATAATTTTTAGTTAAGCCGGAACTACCGTATACTTCATAGTTATATGGAGAGTTATACCACCTTTCAAACCTTCTCACAAATCACAGCAACGCAACAAAGTACCACCACATCCTTTAACCCCAGAACCAATTAAACCCAATTATGCAGATTGTACGCTACAAGGAAATCTCCTAATAATTGTCAAAGGGTTTGTAATTAGCGCTGAAGGCGGGTCACAGCCGTAGCAAACACAAGGTAGGCCTGTGACCCATGAGCCCACGGAGCGTGAACTTCCGTGTGCTCTGGGTTCACACGCGTGTGGACGACTGCTGATGGTTCAAGGCTGGGATAGTTTCGCTTTTTTGTATTGTGGAGAAAGAGGAAGAGAAAATTTTGGGAATCGGAAAAGATTTGCAAGAAGAAATTCAGCCAAATTCTTGGGGCTGGAAAGGAGTTGCAGAAACATACGCCCAAAATTATTTTGGCTTGAAAACTCGCATTATGTTTTATTATTTAACGGTTTATGGGAAAAAGAGTAGGTACTTTAAGAAAGCGAAGATATAAATGAATTTTATTGAATTGATTAAAACGAATTTTATTATATTATATTTTAATGATAGTAACGAATTTTATGTATTTGTGTTTTATATATTGGCACTTAGTGTGCCGTACTAAATGAAGAAATAAAATACGTTTTCAGGAAATTAGTATTCACATTTGTATTTAACGTAAAAAGTATTTACATTACATAACGCAAATAACTATTTACACTAGTTACTAACTGACTAACTAAATATACAAATAAATATGTTTTGTACTTATATTTATTATCTGACATAAAAACTGGATACCAACTAGCACGGATCTTAAGAAAAAAAGAATTGTAGCTTTCCACGTGGCAGAATAAGAAAACCAGCTTAATCATTCCAATTAAATCGTATAGGTAGTTAAATGGTGGTGTAAACGTCACATTCGCATCTCACCAACACGGAATTACAACGTTTTTCAACAAATGATCTCATTCAACCCGCAAGGAACAGAAAACGTATAAAATAACAACATCTGTCAAACGAGGAGTTATTATTGTTTTTACACAACACCAATATAGAAGTATAACACGATTTTATCAATCAAAATACATCTCTTTCATCTTCATTAAACCCATTCATTTAAAGACACCACTTATGAACACGGTAAAAACATAACCCTGTCTTTGGTCGCGCAGTAAGATAAAAAGATATGTCATTTTGCTTCAACATTTGCGGACGGCATAATATCACGTAGTTTGGTAAAAAACAATAAGATTCAAAGTATAAAAACTCCTTAACCGTACAGTTACACGACTGACTGGCTATGTGTTATACCTAGAAGAGTATTATTTTTCGTAAGAGGCGACCGCGCGCGCGCCGACCCGCAACGCCACTTCCTGTTGGGTGCTTTGACCCCGAAGAAATGGTCTATACACGGCGATCTTAGCCTTTTTATGCATGTTTTTTTTTTTGTTTTTTTTTTTGAGCTAATGGTCGGCACAGGAAATTGATTGGACGTATTTTTGGGGACAATCGAAGGTTATTTTACGGTTGAGCCGTTTGGGTGTTTTTCCTTGAGTTTTGGGGTGAGCTAGGAAGTTTTATGCTTAGCCTTGAAGTTAGTGATTAAAATAAAATTTAATTAGAAGTTTTTTACATCATCGGAATGTATGAAATATACTTAGAACCTTAAGACAGTAAGTACTAAGAATGTACGATGCATTTTATATTCAAATGAAAGTAGTCTGTACTACGCAATTTTTCCCAAGTTGACCTCAACTGGAGTAAGCAAACACCATTTTTCTTGTAATCACAGCACTTCACCTCTTTCCAACAAGGTCCACGGCATAAAACCACGCACACACACAAGAAGTCACGCATACACACAAAAACCGCCTACATTACACATTGTGATTAAGAAAGTTGACCTGTAAGCAATTTTCCCATACCTCCCCTACTTACGTCGAAAGCATGAATCGATTAAACGATCCGTCATAACCGTATCCAATCGATTTTTTGTCTCTCGATAATTGGCCGTAGTGTAGCTTCCGTGTGTCTCGTTTTTTTTTATCGATTATGAAATAATTGATTCTAATAACGATAGTTCGTTGAATCGATTAATTGCGGGTCAGCGCTGATTTAATCGGTTTAATTATGTTTGTTAACTCAACAACATGCTCTGGTTTTATGGGTGAAGAATTTTGCAGGATTTATCTCTAAGAAATAAAGAAAGAAAATGCGTTTATTTGCTGAAAACATGACGGAGAGAAAGTACGCAAACACAAAAAAAAAATAACAAGTTGGGGGAAAATACGCATCACATCCACGCAAAACGGCTGTCTCATTCCAAGGCAGACAGAGAAAAGTCTTGTGGTAAAACTCGGGCTCTCTCATGCAATGCAGCTGTGGAAAATTATTGACTGGTACATCCAAATTTTTTACAGTACCAGCGTATGAGCCCCTCCAAGTTCTCTTCAACTTTTTTAGTAATCACAATATGCTTAACAAGATACTAGTACCTACTTAGTGAGACTAAAAACTCAACATATTACGAGTATGTTACCTTGTTAGTCATTTAATTTAGTTCCTGATGTAAATAGTTAGTTATATTATATGTATATTGTACTGGCATCCGCCCGCAACTTCGTTTGCGTAGAATTCAGAATTCCCGCCGTTTAAATCCTATTACCCGTTTTCCCGTAGGAATGAAGCATTTTCCCGCGGTAAATCGCAGTTCATCAGGGATAATGTCAGCTTCTAATGGTAAAACAATTTTTCAAATCGGTCCAGTAGTTTCGGAGCCTATTCAATACAAACAAACAATCAAATCTTTCCTCTTTATAATATTAGTATAGATATAAGTATTATAGGTACCTATTAATGTATACATATAATACATACAATAGTAGCGTGTATGAAAATAAACAATACACTTGTTAGACTGCATAATTATTAGTCCTTCTTGCATTTTTACTCAGCTATATGTTTCAGTGAACACTTAAGTTTAGACTGCTAAGTTATTTTCCTACTGAAGTTCTGACATCTATCTCTCATGCCAAAGTTCATTAGACGGTATATTTTGACGTCATTTCACACACCTTGGAGCGCTATTTAAGCAAGAATTGAAGCGTGGATGAAATATACATCCGTGTTCCATTTGGACTAATTTACCTTACATGTAGATAGTCAAACGATAACATTTGTTAAGTTACATAGTCATACTTCTTAGTATGCAAAAAGTACATGCCAGTTTTTTTTAGTCTGAATTGGCAATCGACATAAAAAAATTAAAAATAAAATACATTATTGTCACCCTTCATAATGATTCATGTTATTTATATGACACAATAAATGACTCCGCTTTTAACACTGTGTGTAAACATGCTCATTATAAAGCGATAAATAAAATTATCGTCCTTTCATGACACACCGTTGAATGCGTGACATCTCCTTACGCTACACATATTTTTAAACTCATAAATATTCCCCGTTTATCATTGTAAATCTTATTACAAAAAAACTTCATCTCTTTGGTGATGAAAAAAGTTTATAGTTCTTACGTAGGCACATTAGGCATAATAACAGCAATCAATGTCTCCATTTATTATTAAAAAAGAAAACATTGTCACACGTTCGCGCCAACTCGTAATTTCATATTTCGAACACCCACATCGAACCAAAAGTCCCTGCCCTCTTCGCCACACGTATAATTAGGAGAAATGATCACGGACTTTATGCACGACAGGCGTCGAAAGGGCAGGACTGCGACCCGCAAATATATGACCGATTTTTCTTATACCACACTAATAAATGTGCACATAAAATTGTGGTCCGTATTTAATAATAATGTCCCTTAATAGAATGGTCTTTATTATGAAATATCGCCGTGAAATATTTTTGCATTTGAGCGATGAATGAATCAGAATTCATTCACTCCACGGTAATCATCTAAATAATATAGAATCCAAACTTAATATTGATATTCAATTATTCTTAGAAATTTCGACCACACGCAATCGAACATGAAATCGAACGATTTATCGATTTAAAACAAAACGGTTCCAAATTTGAAACCGGCGTGTTCTCCTCTCTAATTCTCTTTCCCCGCCTATAATTGACACCGACGCGCCATTCTCTGTCTCGGTGAAACTAGTGGGGGTGGTGTATGTTCGTCTCTGTCTGTTGTGGATGTCACGTGCGGCTGTCAGTGCAGTGACTATTTTGACAATTATGTCATTTGGCCGTCACGGGCGTGTCATTTGGGCGACGAACGATTGTGGCCCCTGTAATTTTGTTTGGAATTGTGGAATTTTTAGGGTCGTTGACTTTGCGTTATAATATGATGTATGGGAACATCTGGGCTGTGAGAAATAAGGAGAAGGGATGATTCAACAGCCTGTCGCTTTAATTGATGGAATTAAGTTCGTAATGACAGATAAATGACTGATTTTTGTGACAGATAACTGGCCCTTACCTCATTTTTGCTTTTGGAAAAACTTTTGTAGCTAAAATAAATTGAAGAAACGGAACATTTAAGTAAAAACGACTAGCAAGACTTCTCAAGAAAACCAGACCATCGAGAAGGAAATGGTTTTATAATAATTTGTCTCCTTACATATGAAAAAATAAACCTAAGCTAATTCTTCAAACTTCACAAAAACAAGATATAAGCACATTTCAACAAGTACAAAATCTAAACAAATCTCTCTAGGAACATGAATGTTTCAACTACGTGTAACCAATTTCCCGGCTGTAGGAAATTCAGCATCGTTGCAATAGGTCGTGACTGTCGGTCGCGCCACCCGTCTCCATGCATTATATATGAGCTGGAGGCTCTGTGTCCAAATATTATACACTTTTATAGGGAAACGTGGTGACAGTGGGATTTTGTGTAGATAGCGGTATCGATGTAATTGGGTTTGGTTTAATTGCGATGTTGTAAAGATTTCATTTAAATACATAGATTTACACAGCAGTATATTATTACACTCAAACTCAAACTCAAAGCGATTTATTTCAATTAAACTATTTACAGGCACTGAATTGTCAAGCAGTCGGTCAGTCAGAAAATATGAAGCTAGTTGCCCATTGCAAAGCGTAGTAAGAACTGAAAGTGTTGTTCACTAAAGTCAACCTTATGAAAGGTCAACTTTGGGGAGACCGTCTACGAGGCAAGACCGTCTGCGCGCAATAATTTACGTTATTGAATAGATTTGCAGCTTTCTTTGGCTAAGGTCAATTTCCTCATACTTTATTGAAAACTAAATTTAAATAAACAAGAGCCAAAGAAAGCTGCAAATCTATTCAATAACGTAAATTATTGCGCGCAGACGGTCTTGCCTCGTAGACGGTCTTCCCAAAGTTGACCTTAGTGCAGGTTGGCTATACTTTAGCGCAGGTTCCATTCGAACATTCAAACAAGCTTAAAACGGGGTGTCAAACATTTTATTAGCTTTTTTTTTTTATTTAGGAAGAAATAGTGCTAGTTTATTCAGGAATATTTAAAGACGTTCTGTCAATATAACTTTAAAAAATCTACTCGGTTCTCAGCACCATCCAGCAATATCCAGGTGCAGAGCGCTGTCAGTCCGAGGTAATATGCTGGCACGCAGATTCTACCGATGTAGTGCACGTATCAAAATCACCCTTTTTAAGGCATATTGCCAAAGTTTCTACACGGGAAACCTGTAAGTCGCTTATGCCAAAAGAGCGATGGATACTCTGCGGGTCCAGTATAATAATATTTTTAGGATGCTGTTGCGAAGGCCTCGTTTTTGTAGTGCTTCAAAAATGTTTGTGCAGAATCGAACCGATGGCTTTCATGTGGTGATTCGCAAAAAAATTGCATCTCTACTAAGCAGAGTACGAGAAACTAGTAACAGCATCGTCAAAATAATAGGGGAAGATGGTACCTCTCCAATTAAAAAAAAATGGTGAGGACGATGATAAATAATTAATATTAATAAAATTAAAATTAATATGTATTGATTAATTTTCATGATTGCACGCGGAGAGAAAATTCTTAGAAAAATTACTGTGCTCGTTACTGTAAAGTGAGTGCAAGTGACATCTACAGAAAATGTTCTGAGTGAGATTGGGAAAAATTCACTATTTGTCCAATAAATTTTACTGTACAGCATAACAATTTTTAATGTGCTAGCATGGTAATTTTTCCAGTACCACTCGATCTGATGATATACAACGTGTAACGTTAAATGCGCAAAACCTCTTAAGGGGTCATTGTACTCATCATTATGAACAACTTTTACTATGGGACCAAACCTGAAATCGCGAAAAAAAAATCAGCTGTTCCCTACATTTATGTTCGCATAACTCGTCAAAATGTAGGGAACAGCTGATTTTTTTTTCGCGATTTCCGGTTTGGTCCCATTGTAAAAGTTGTTCATAATGATGAGTACAATGACCCCTTAAGAGGTTTTGCGCATTTAACGTTACACGTTGTATAAGCGCACTCAGATTATGAGACAGCACAGTATTTTTTCTAAGATATTTCTATCCGTGCACCTACTACTGTTTGTCTCTGCATCACCCAAAGGTTGACTGGTAGAAAATGCCTGTAGCATTAAGTCCGCCTCTGTACATTTATGTGCTTGAAGTATTAAATAAATAAATAAATATGTCATAATTAATACTTTATTAACAATAGTTGTACGTCATTGTTGTAATTACAAACACATTGGATCTTAGTTATCTGAATTAAAGAATTATTATTATTTATTATTATTATTATTAGAGGGGCCCGTGGCTAAATAATAACAGCAGCACAGGTCGATCGGTCAGGTTAAGCTACGCTTGCCGCGGTTGGTCTATGGATGGGTGACCATCTTTACATACCGAGACCCCTCCGTGCCTCGGAAAGCACGTTAAGCCATTGGTTCCGGCTGTCATTCGTAGATTTTTAGACAGTCGTTACGGGTAGTCAGAAGCCCGAAAGTCTGACAACCAGTCTTACCTAGGGGTATCGTATTACCCAGTAACTGGGTTGTGGAGGTCAGACAGGCAGTCGCTCCATGTAAAATACTGGTATTCAGCTGCATCCGGTTAGACTGGAAGCCGACGCCAACATAGTTGTGAAAATGCTAGGCAGATGATGATGATATTATTATTGTCATATCAAAAACCTTCCCACACCTATACCCAATAATTCGCCTATAAAGTAAGCTATTAACGGCTCACTTCGTACAGTTTAACGTAAGGTGGCTACCGTTAGTGGTGCCCCCCGCATGCTAATGCGCCGCGTGCTGCAGACGTGTGTTGGCGACGCACCGCGGCTTTGTGGAGCCGACGAGACGCTGCCGCCGGTCGGACGACTGCGACAACTAATATATGAGGGATTGAATATAAAGCAAAGCTAGGTATTAGCAGGAATAGGTGTCTGTCTGTAAAGAGTCGTTGATTCACGCACGGAAACGTCTGTCCCTAGAAAGTATGTTACCGTGAGGAAAATTGCAATTTTACAGTAGAGCACTTTCAGGGTAGGTAAATTATTTTACGACGACATTTGTAAAAGCATGCAAAAAAATTAACGAGTATTTTTTTGAGAAGAATTGCGAAAATATTTAGATTTTCTTTGATTTCATGTGTTTGTTTCTAACCAAAACTGTTCATTTTTGAACACTTAGAACCTATACACGTGACATACAGACCTCTTTTTAAATATAGGTACCTACTCATCAATAGGTTTCCTACTACCCCCAGTGATCGTCTTTTATTATATATATGAGGAAGGGACCGACCCTTCGGAGAATCTCATAAGTGCAGTATATTGACACGGAATTGCCAAATAAAAGACATCAACGCGCTGACATAAAAAAAAATACCCATTTTAATGTTCGACTATGTTTTGGGGTGTTCTTTTATACTTAGTTCTAGCTTCTTTGTTAATCTTCTACACAGTGAAAGTTGTCATGGAAAATAACCATTCGATTGGATTAGGTTCCATTCTTATCAAAGACAAAATCTTTGAAAAAAGTACTCCTTAGTGGTGTAGTGGTTTTACGTGAACATCTTTTAAAAACTGTATACATCAACATCAATTAGAAATAAAACAAAAATAATGCAATATTCAACCCTATATTAAAATATTCGTAAACTTAACTAACAATAATAATCCATCTACATTTGTAATCAATCTATCACACTAAACATTCCATTCTAAAATTCCAAATAGAAAAATCGATTTAAAAAATAACCAAATAGTATGTATGTATCAATAAGTATCCACTCCACGTGACGCGACTTCCTGCCGCGGAGACGCGCGTTTCGGCGAACGAACCACACCGCCCGGCCACGTTGTCGCGACGATAAAATAATAATAACCATAGGAGTTAGCGCAAACCTGTGCAACGCCGCTGTGGGGTGGAGGTTTCCATTGTTTTAGGATAAAACGGTGAAAATAGAATAAAACACAAGTGCGAGAATTATTGTTGCTTTATAGAATAAAGCTACATCTATGATTTGTATTTATTATGCAGGTTCCACAAAAAGGAGAAAACTATAAAACAAAGACAAATATGAAAATAGTTGTTATAATGCGTAATGAGAAGATTCAGGAATTACTATAAACCAAAATGAACATTTTCAGACCCTTTCAAATTACTAAAATTTAGCACCATAATTACACATAACCCATAAACCGAGCCAGCTTAAGACCACACAATAAAGATGTATCCACCCAAACTGCCCTACAAAACCGTGTACTACAAGCTACAACAAACATAGATAAAATCGTGTCGTACAACAATGGACGCACGCGGCGGCGCGTGCTGCCGACGTGACCGCGCGTCACACGCGGCGCGAATACCCGCGCGGCTAATGAGCACGTGCAGTGTGGAGCCGCCCTTAGGTAACCTTCAACGTGACGTTCGTGGTACTACGAAAAATTTATAACGTGACAGTTTTTTATTAGTTTATAATGATAGTGAAGTGCTGAAGACTGGATAGGACTCAAAAGACACGTCGCCAAAAAAGTAAAAAAAAAAATCTAAAGTTATTTACGCGTTTTAGGTTCTATGATTTATTTTATTGTATTACTTTGAATTTGAATTTTATTATTCGTTTAGTTTATCTCGAGCCCGTTTATTAGTTATTAAAGTTATGACTAGGTCGAGAGAATCCCTCTTGACTCAAATATTTGATCTTCCTAATCGGTAGAATCTATCTGTCATTGCTTTAATTCTTGCGATCAATAGTTCAATCCAATCGTTTTGTTCTGCTCATGTATTCTATGAGTCACTTGTGCAAATTTCTATATCAATATTTTATAACTATCTTGAATCCTTGAAGCTTTTCTTGGAAGAAAAACTTTAAGGATATATAGTTGGAGTGCTGCGATATGGATATCACAGCACTAAAACTATAAAACCTTTAAGGATTTGGCCATGTTGAAGGTTTGGGTTAGGTTGAAGTTGGAATTTTTGGCCATGATCATTGAAAATGTAGGTACCTATTTCAATTAGGTACTATAAGATTAACTTGGACACATTCACCGAGATAACTAACTACACAGAGAGAAAATTCTTAGAAAAAATACTGAGCTCGTCACTGTAAAGTGAGTGCAAGTGACATCTACAGAAAATTTTCTGAGTGACATCGGGAAAAATTCACTATTTGTCCAATAAATTTTACTGTATAGCATAATAATTTTTACTGTTCTAGCATGGTAATTTTTCCATTACCACTCAAATGCACTCAGATTATAAGACAGCACAGTAATTTTTCTAAGTTTTTTCTCTCCGTGTAGTATATGATTCTATCTTTATGACTCGCTACTTAAAACCTAATCAGCCATGATTTTTGTTTTTAAGCTCTGAGTGCTGAGTGCAATAACCACCTATAAAAAAAAAAAACTATTAGTATGATACAGCTCAATCGCCCAACAGCAGTTCATCATCCGCACCAGCGCCCCTCACAAACGGAAACTAATCCAATAGACCAGGCTTTAACAATCACTTCATTTTATGCTTTTTCTTGTAATCGAAAAAAACAACTGTGGCTCGGCACGCGCGAGCTCGCCGTTTGCGTACGCGCTTCGCATCTTAACGCGCTAGAGCGAGACAACACTACAACAACGTCTCAAGACAGAACGAGACAGCCATATGATTAATGAGTACGACCCGTAACCAAGAAATGCAGTCAAATTAGGAGAAATAAATATTGGAGTTGATGCTTCAAAAATATGTGATTTTGTATGAAAAGAGTTTTAAGTGGTAATTCGATGGTAAGCTGTATGTTTCTTGGTATACGGCTGTCATGTGCCGTTTATTATGTTAGTCAGGATTCTGATATAAACAGGAAGCTTGAAAAATATATTCCTTATAGGTTTCATAGATGTGCCTGTACTGTGAATGTTATTCTCGCATATTGCTACATAATACATAATTCTAGAGCCTTAAGTTGTATTATGTGTTATCACCTATTTTTATGATTGTTGGTTACTCTGTAATTGGCGACTGTGAAAGTCCGAGGCTATTATTACCTATGGTACTTATATCATACACAGAAGCTGTTCCTATACCATAATGTATGTCCTTTATTTATGTTTTGTAGTAATAATCGTATTTTTTTTTTGTTATGTATTTTCTGGTGTACAATAATGTAAATATAAATTGAAAATATGTATAAGAAATGGAAGGGGAATAGTTTTAAATGGTTCTTTGGATTATAAGTAACGGTTTTTTTTTTGGTATGATTTGAAGAAAGAACAACTCGTTACGGGTCGTCACAAGCCCGAAAGTCTGACAACCAGTCTTACGTATCGTATTATCCAGACACTGAGTTGTAAAAATGAAAATTAGGAATAGAGACTTATAGGACTCGCAAAAGCTATACTGGCCAAAAAAATCCATGGTTTTTGCTGTTAAAATTGTGCCTTCATAACTTCCTCTGTGTCTTTCCATGGAAACAGCACTCCACGACATTCCTCTCCGAGAATTCCGTAAACAGTTGGTTTTGAAAGTTTTAGTGCACATCATAGCCTTCTACATAAAATAGATTATAAAGCTGGTCAGAGAGGCGTTTTCGATGCGTTCGGAACGCGACACACAATGCGTTGCCGTCGGCCAGCGTTTACTGCGAGATACTAAAGTTTATTACGCACTGAAACATGAACATATGCGTTGCTTTGAATGGAACGGTTTGAGAGACAAACGGGCAGCGGGAAACGAGTTAGTAAAATTAAGAGTTGTCCGCCAGTGAAAGGCATCAAATAGTGTTTGTTAAAAATAAAGAAAGATATTCTTATTTGACAAAGTTCATCAATATAAAAAATATACTGAAATAATCGGAGCTGACATTAATCACAATTCGAACGCAGTTTCATCTGATGGTAGCCAGAAACAATACATTTAACAGTAATTTAATTATTCCTAACTATAACAAACATTCGTTTTATAATGGAGTCCGTCCTTAAGGATGATTTATTCTCCAAATTGAAAAAGATAACTAAACCAGATGTCGCCACCAGACACTCTTTTTACTGTCAACGATGTATTAAAGGCTACGCTTGCCGCGGTTGGTCTGTATGGGTGACCATCTTCACATACCAAGAACCCTCCGTGCCTCGGAAAGCACGTTAAGCCGTTGGTCCCGGCTGTCATTCGCGGATCTTTGACAGTCGTTAGTCGTTAGGAGCCCGAAAGTCTGATAACCAGTCTTACCTAGGGGTATCGTATTATTTATTTATTATTTATTTATTCCTTTATTTCAGACAACTAGGGCCCATAGAAAAAACAATACATACTACTACAAATATTAAAATACTTATAAACTAGATAGGCAGTCGCTCCATGTAAAATACTGGTATTCAGCTGCATCCGGTTAGACTGGAAGCCGACCTCAACAAAGTTGGGAAAAGGCTAGGCAGATGATGATCAGTGATGTATTAAAACAATTGCTTTTTAAAGGTTACCTCAAAATAATGACGAATCGCAAAAGACAGTCTTCAAAACCCCGCTACAGCTTTTACCTTGAACCATTCTTAAGCTTTCGTTTCCGCCAACATAGCTCGGCCGAATAAAGCCTCGGTTTATGCATTTCGGCAGCTTTGCCATTTTATTTCGCGGCGTTTCTCGGAACTGAGGGAAAAAATGCCTTTCGCAGACACGCTGGAGACCCGAAAGCTTGTAGGTTTCCTATTGTGGCAGAACATGGAATAGCTCGATGTTAGTAAGCCTTTGAGGTGTGCCGAGCTGTTTTGATGTAAGAATAGTGATGCGATGCTGTTATTGTCATACTGTAGGGCAGAGGACGTTTGCAGAAGAAATGAGCGCTAAACCAGCTTGCTAAGCGTGTTAGTGATATCTGAGGGGCGATTCTCATAATTTTAAGAACGTTCACAGTATGATCTCAGTCTCAATCTGTCAAAAATACCTCTAATTTAAGGAAATTAGAGGTATTTTTGACAGATTAAAAACTAACTATATTCAGGTTTGCAGTATACTAAAAATAATATTGTATAAGGATACGAGTACAACATTATTTTTAGTATACTGCAAACCTGAATGTAGTTTGTTCAGAATAAGTAACTGAATCGATTGCAATAATTTTTACACTATGTTATATTTAGTCCCAAAAATATTTAAAGACAAGTTGGACACCGAGCGACACTAAGTACATATCCGCAATCATATGCGCACAACACAGGTCACAGCCGGTCGGCCGGCAGTGCGTGTTAAGCGGTAACCAACTTTTTGTACGGACAATCAGGTAACATAACAAGCTTATAACTTCGTGATTTTTCATGATACAGTTTTGAAATTTTGTAACATAGATTCTTTACATTAAAATACTAGACACGTGTTTCGGGTTTGCCATATACTAAAAATAATGTTGTATATTTGACAAGTTTTTGACAATGATTGTCGCTGAGATGAGATTGCTACTAGATTTTGAACGTTTTTAACTACGTGAATTGGTCTTCTGATGATTTGATGGTGACTCATTCTCACAGTCACCGGTACACTAAACTAACTAAGAATGAACTTAAATTATAATATAATATATTCTATTCAAATTTTCATTTCTTAGTTAACTTACATTTTTACCTTTTTGGTGCCCAAGACACAGGCTTGGCTTGTTTGTGTCTAATGTGAAATCTCTGTAATCTTTTGGCAATAAAGTTTTTATTATGTATTATTTTATTCAGGAATGAATCCATGATCACGAAATAGACTCTGCCGTTAAACCATTCGGGATATCCACATTTTTGGTCTTATTGTTAGTCACATCAGCGACTTCTTAAATACTTACACTTTTCTACGATCACAACTTCTTAAAAGACCCCGTTACAAACCCAAAGACAAATATCGTTTACGCTCAATAAAAGTACAATATCCACAATCAGCAATCGTATCAGACTTACAAACAGAACATACTTTACCCCGAACAGCCATATGATTTAAATTCAGCCAATAATTTCAACATGACCCTGTATCGCGATCCGAAATAAAAGTCTACATACGCACGCCAATAAAACGAACTGGCCACTGTCCAGAGACTATGAGACAAGACTTTAAAAAAAAACGACAAAATTGACCACGCACTTGGAATCGAAATGCAAAAAAAAAATATTTTGCTAGAAAGAGATGGTAGTATTGGAGCTGGATGTGACAGAAAGGGAGGGGGGATATAAATTTAGAATGCATCGCATGCTCTTCGACATCCGTCGCCGCAAAAAATCGATGCTGCCATCTATCGGTTGTTAGTGACACTGCGGCGGGTTCAACGATTGATTGCGGGCGTTTGGCTTTAGGTCGCAGGTTTTGGCAGTTCCTGGTTTTGAATATAAAACTTTTTCATAACTGGACATTGTAAAAATAAAAGTATTTGTCGATTCAGAACTCACAATGTGTGCAATCGTTTGTTGCTTCTTCAGTTGAACACGTACAAAGCTTTTGCTGACATAAATTGTTTATCTTTTCACTTGTTTCAAGGCATATTTTGATAGGTTTACATAGTCTAGATATACGCTCCTTGCACTTTTTTATCTATTTCTGATGCTGCTAACAAGGTTTTTTGGATGGAGTCAAGCTCAGCTCAGCTCAGCTTTTCTGTGTCTGGTTTTACCGTCTTAAATATATCAAAGACCCATATGAGATGGTCTTAATAATTAGTGCCTTTAAAAACAACCATAGACCTGAGAGATAGAGATATTTTAGAAGTAAAAACTTCTATAGGCGCACTTTGCGCTCTTTCTGAACAGCCGGTCGATTCTGTAACAATCTCACCGTGAAATCATAAGTGAGCAGTGTCAACAGTGTTAATCCCTAATGACAGCTCACTTCCCGCTCATTTCACCTAAGTTCTCACGATGAGATTTTTACAGAATAGCACTGCAGTGAATGAAACTCAACAATCGCTCTCGAGTCGATGACGCTGAATCGGGTACACTCGGCTCCAGTAGTAAGTTTACACTTTTTTCACACCAATATATATATTTTTTTTTCTAAAACAGAAGCTCTACCTAACGGTAACCAACCAGGATCCAGAAGCAATGTTCCAACTAAAACATAAAAAATAAATAAATGATAACGCCATAATGAGCCAATCGATCATGCTTGTTATGACGCGGTGGTCCACTCCTGCGCACGTCATTAATTAGATCGCCATCGTATGGGCCTAATGATCTGATGATATTAATGAATGATCTATTTTATTCAATCTTTTGGAATGAGTATGGGTTCTGTTAGGAATTTCTATGGTTTATTTTGAATGTTTTATTAGAGTTATTAATTATACATTTTTATTGATTTAAAATTAAAGTATTTAAATAGTTAAGCTCATCAACAAAGAAGGAGGCTGAAGAAATTCTGTTGTATTTTATTACTGTAGTAATAACAGCCGCACGGCTCGATCGATCAGGTTAAGCTACGCTTGCCGCGGTTGGTCCGTGGATGGGTGAACATTTTTCAAGTTATAATTCATAATAATTTATTTTCTCATTCACAAACAATGGTATCATAAAAATTTTGACAAGCTTAGAAACTAGTTTGTGAGAGACTGGTGTCTGCACTAGAAATACCTGTATAGCAAATCACCAGGGTCCCACAACACGGTATGTGAAAATAATTAGAGAATATTTACATACCAAGACCCCTCCGTGCCTCGGACAGCACTTTAAGCCGTTGGTCCCAGCTGTCAATCGTGGATCTTTGACAGTCGTTACGGGTCGTCAGAAGCTCCAAAGTCTGTCAACCAAACTTACGATTACCCGTAAACTGGGTTGTAGAGGTCAGATAGGCAGTGGCTCCATGTAAAATACTGGTATTCAGCTGCATCTGGTTAGACTGGAAGCCGACCCTAACATAGTTGAGAAAAGGCTAGGCAGATTGATTTATTGAGACAATCTTTGCTAAGCTATTGCGTAAAGTCAGTTTTTTTTTTTACTGTTTATCTAAAATTTAATTAAATAATCGAAGACCGTAAATAAAAGATTTTGATCTTACTACCTATCCCATGATAAAACTGATTTACCCATTAGAAAAAAAATGACGACAGCATCTTTTTCGAAATTAGAACGTCACTAGAAAAAAGTTTTAACCAAATTATCATCTTACGCACAAAGTGGTCTAACCCAAAAATTACAAAAAAAATGTCGTCGTTCACATTGATTGATTCCTGTCATTCAATATTACTGAGACGGTTCTATCCCTCAACTTTTAGTTAATGGACACCCATTTATTACGATTGAGAGATATTCCGCTTTCTTGGGTGGGTTTCTACGAATATTTCGGGAATAAAGTGGTTCAAATCAAGACTTACCAAAATATTTTGGGATGTTGATTGATATCATATGTTGTTGTAAATAGTTTATCACGGGATTTTTTTTTTCTTTTTTGTAATGTACCTACAAATATACGGTTTTCGGATTTTTTCCTTTACTTGTGCTACATGACATTGCTTCTAGCCAAATTTCAAGATTCTAGGTCAACGGGAAGTACTCTATAGGTTTTGATTCTGGAATATAAACGCCCGTATCTTTTGATTGCGTTGACTTAGAAGTGTGATTTTTTCATTGCTTCAAGGGATTGCAGCCTGCAGTAATTAATATTAATTTCAACTTGATAACTTCACGCGTTCTTGAGTAAAAGGCTCTTGACCGACGGACAGACAGACGGATAACGAAGTGATCTTTTAAGGGTTCCTTTTGAGGTACGGAACCCTAAAAAAGAGCATCTTACCAACTTTATTTTCCAAACTTGACAAGAGCCATATTGAGTTCCATCGATAATAAAACAGGCCAACAGCTAAGCTAGATAAAAACGCAGAAAAAACTATCCCATTTTTCTCCAACTATTCCTTATAAGCAGTTGACACCGTAGCTTCCGTCCATCGCACGCGCATGTCCGTTTTATCGCCGCCACTCAATTACACTACGATAACGCGCGACTCCGGTTACCGAGACCGGTGGTCTGTGTCTATGATATTATATTAACTAATTGTATGGAGACGTGATTAGTTTTAATCGGTTTATGTGTATTAAGTACTTATAGTTATAGGGTAGGGGCCCGTTCTGAGGCCTATGGTTAACTTACAAAAGTCGCACGGGCTGAACGATCGTGTTAAGCTACGCTTGCCGCGGTTGGTCCGTGGATGGGTGACCATCTGTACATACCAAGACTAACTCCGTAACTCCGAAAGCACGTTAAGCCGTTGGCCCCGTCATTCTTGGATTTTTGACAGTCGTTAGGGGTCGTCAGAAGCCCGAAAATCTGACAACCAGTCTTAACAAGGGGTATCGTATTACCCAGTGACTGGGTTGTGGAGGTCAGATGGGCAGTCAGTTCATGTAAAATATTGGTATTCAGCTGCATCCAGTTAGACTGGAAGCCGACCCCAACGTAGTTGAGAAAAGGCAGGCAGATTGGTTGTATTAGTACTTAAAATAATTAGGTATAATGATATTTATTTATTTATTTATTTATTCCTTTATTTCAGGCAACTAAGGCCCATAGAAAAAAACAATACATACTACTACAAACAAAGGGTGGTCCTTATTCCTAAGAAAAAAAAAATTTTTCTTTAATTTCGCGGGGCACCACGTAATTTGATTATATACCATAAGAAAGTATTTCAGTATTTTTTTTGAATTTTTTAAATGACATTTAGAGGTCGCTACCAAGGTTTGAATTTTAAATAAAAACTCTAATTTTTTCTTGTCTTCTTTATTTTTTTTTTAGATTCTGCCATTCTTTGAATAGTTTTTCAATTTTACTGATGACATGTTTTTTTAATTGAATTGGTATATTAGCTTTTTCCCACAAATTTATAACTCCGCAAGCCGTCAAAGTCGCAGATTCACGTATGCTTTTCTGTTCTTCATTTTTGTACTAAAAAAAAAACGCAAAACTTCACCGATGAATGGCAACATTGATTGGTTTAATTCGGATAATAATTGTCCAATAAGCCAAACATTACTTTGATTTCTAGTAGCTTTACTGAGTCCGCTACTTGTAGACGCCATTGCAAGTTGAAACACGTTAATATGATTTTTACAAATAAAACACGTACGCTCTCGTTAATGACGTATTAGACCTGAAGTGTAGTAAGAAGTGAAGTAAGACGTACAATTTGAAACATACGCAATTACGTATGCGCACAAACCAATTTTTAACGTATTATGATGTTAGTGCGCACGCGTACGTCTTATCTTTTTGATTGTGTGAACGGTCTAAATCTCGACGCGTCGGTACAGAAGAGAGGTCGAGAGGAGGAAGGGATAAAAAGCGATTGTCTATGCGAGTTTTACTTGCACGGAAATTAATATGATATAAACACCTAAATGAAACATTAATGAAACCATCATTTAAGATGTTTTTCAATGCTTTTTGTAAAAATTTTGACAGCTGGTAGCGACCTCTAAATCTTAACAAAAAAAAAAACAAAAAATACTTATTTCATATTTAGAAGTATATAATCAAATGAGAAAGTGCCCCGGGGATAATTTAAGAGTCGAAAAATAAGGACCACCCTAACAAACATACTTATAAACTAATACCTACACAATTATCACAAATACAATAATATAATAATATACCTTAAAAATACTGTAAATAAATACAACGTAACAAACTTATACTACTGCACACGAAGTGTCGGCGTCGTGTTTCGCTGACTGGTGTCATGTAGCCGGCCACGAAACCGGCGATACACAACACCCTTCGGTCAGAACTCTTCCTTGAGGAACTTGTCTTGTTGGTTGCGTTGAGTGGTAGTTAGCTCGCGTTATGCACACCAATGTTTACTTAGAAAATTCTTAGTGGTCTGCAAATCTGTCACAAAACCTCTGTCTGTTAAAGTCAATATACAAGTTGTAACTTAAATAACGCACAGCCTTATAAGGGGTCATTGTACTCATCATTATGAACAACTTTTACTATTGAACCAAACCTGTAATCGCGAAAAAAAATCAGCTGTTCCCTATATTTTGACGAGTTATGCGAACATAAACGTAGGGAACAGCTGATTTTTTTCGCGATTTCTGTTTTGGTCCCATAGTAAAAGTTGTTCATAATGATGAGTGCAACGATACCTTAAGAGGTTGTACGTTAATTCTGGAATATGTTGTCTAGTGAGATCGTCTCTCGACCCTTATAGTCTTTGACTTTATAAGGTGCGAGCGACGATCCCTTTTCCAATAGCTTAAAGCCTCGTCAGAATAAACGTTTAATAAAGTTTGAAACCGTCGTTTTACTCATTCTAAACTAGCTTTTCCCGTGGCTTCAACCGCGTTGATGTCGGAAAATATACCTCAATTGGTTTACGCGGCGCACGCCAATAAAGCTCCCAGGCAGCACGATGTTTTCCGACATCTTCAACAATCATCGTCATATATCAGTCAATTTACACAAAACCTTAATTATAAATACAACTTCCTCATGATTCACTCCGTCCATTGGTGGAAACCGTATGAAAATCCGTTCGGGAGTTTTTGAGTTTATCGCGTTCAGTCAGACAGACACGGTGACTTTGTTTTATAATATGTAGTGATTAAGGCAATCTTTTAAAATGATTGCGTACTAACACCAAATGGCTGGGGAAATATAAACTGAAAAGTTAATTAATATTTATTTCTAAACAAAAAAAAAAATAAGTAACTATTTTCTATCTTTCCAAAATTCGTAAATATATACTTACTCCAAGTAAATATTTACGTAATAAACCCAACATAATACATAAATCTAGCTCGCTAACAATCTAGGTCTTAAACTCCCAAGTGTTTAGCCAGGTGTCAAGCCATTCAGGTCATTACCTCAGTAATAAAGTGCCCACTAAAAGCATTATTAGATGTTGTTACAAAGAAATATTTCTCGACAACTCGTAGTGAGGTGACACCACGGAATCCAGTAGTCGATGCTTATCGCAAATCTCGACAAATGACTAATAGGCAAAATGTCGCGAGCGACAGTAAATGTGTTTTAAATAATGATATAGATTTTGTTTTATGTGTGTAGGATGTGAATTATGTGGTTAATAATAAGATATGTTGAGAAATTAATGTGTAGCGCGATACTGGGAGCTAAAGAAATGATGTATTGTGTTTTGGGTTGTCAATTTTCGCATGCCGCATATTCATTAAGAGTTAGACGATCAACAAGACAAACCACTTATTACATAATATATACAGCGTGTAACGGAAAGGGGGTATCAACCCTGAAGGAGGTGAATGTGCTCATGAAACTCAACAACTTTCCCCAAAGAACATAGGTCGAAATATGAAAAAAAAATTTGGCCTTCCCATAGTAAATCAATCAGCTGGTAGTCAGTTTTGTAAGGGAGGGCCAATTTTTTTTACGAATGTAATAATATAAACATTTAAATATTTAAAATGAATATCACATCAAAACAAATTTGCCAATTAATTAATTAAAAAAAAACACACCCAGACCGCTGACAAGTGCTCTTAATCTCCACGAAACAACTCATCATTAATTATCTATAGAAAAAACATCGATAAGTATTAGACGACTAATGGATTAAGACCCGCACTACAGGAAGCCTTTTCCCGTCATTTGTCTTGATGACATTTGACATCAGTCAACCGAGTAGTTGATACCTGAGTGACGTTTTTGTAAAATTGTTTCTTATTTGTGTTGAGTAGGCGCATATTTTGTGGATTAGTGTACATTTTTAAAGAAGATATAAAAAAAAAGAAATTAATAGTAAAATGTTAATAAGTTTAGCAAAAAACATTACGGTAGTTTTTGATAAACTAAAGTCATAACCCTTAATTAATCACTAAAATCGCACAAAAAATGCTAAACTACATAAAAATAAATTATATTCTTCGTTCCATTCCATTAAACGTAAAAAACCAACCTCCTATTTAAATTCTCGGTTGATAAATTACCATTTTTTATATCGACACGCCGCATCACTAAAAGTGAAGTTGTTTGTTTTGCCGGTAGCAAGTAGTGTCGCCTTGATAAATATCCTTAAAGATTGTTCGGACTCCTCGATAATTTCACTCTGAACCTTACACTTTATCCTACAATGAAATTCTTACCTTAATGCACAAAAAATAAAGTTGAAAACTCAGTAGCAGAGTCTTATTTCTTGCTCAAAGATATATGAAGTTATTTATGATACCCTCATAGTACGTGTTTTATAGTTATTTGATAAAACACTATCGTGATTATTTAGCTTGACTTTGTGACTGGCTGAATCGATTTTGTTTATTTAACATGCCACTAATATTATTCTTGGATTTTATCTACATATACGAAAGGTAATACCAATAAACAACGAGTATAATGTTACAGCTGTCTTACTGTGATAAATAGCTAATAAGTTTAAAAAAATATGGAAAAATACATATTTCAACAAAAATATTGCTCCTACTCGTATGTGCCCGGAGCGAACGTTCAAGTACGTCATAAAAGATTTGCAAAAACTCGCAACAAACTTGGGTACGCAGTTTTGCAGAAAAACAGTGACAACTTTTCACGCTAAACGCATAAACCTCTGTTACACGGCGGATAAAAAGTATCGTAAATAATATCGTAATATCACCACGACAAGTCATGGCGCGTCAATTTTCTCCGCTCTGTAAAAACGTGTAGCAACATTGTACCGGTGAACACAATCGGCTTATTTTCATTTTTTATTTTCCAGGTAAAAAGTGGCGTTCGCTCACACCGCAAGACAGGCGGCCGTTCGTGGAGGAAGCGGAGCGTCTCCGGGTCATCCATATGACTGAGCACCCCAACTACAAGTACCGGCCTCGGCGACGGAAGCAGAACAAGACGCGGCCCAACCAGCCCTCAACCCCGGCCAGCGCGCCACCCGCCACCTCCGCGGCGCTCGGCTCACCCTACGCCGCCAGCACCGACTCGCCCGACCCTCGCTTCAGCCACAACCCTGGAGCCGGCTTCTCCCCCTACCGAACCTCGCCCCTCGCCTCGGACTTCCAAAACAACCAACAATTCAACGGCCACGTCCAGACACCAGAATCTTCCCCTGCGCGGTCTCCTGAACCCCAAGGAAGGAGGAGCGCCCCCGCTGAAGCTCCGCTGCCTACACCTGACGCATCTCCAGTGGAGAATGAAAAGGAAAATTTTCAGTATGAAGAGAGGAGGCGAGCGATGAATGCCTCCTCGATGTCTGACTCATACTCACCCTATAAGACTTATAGAACACCAGGATCCTTCTCGCCAGCGCCCGTAGCCGCCATGGGCATGGCTAACGGAATGTACGTCATGTGCACGCAGAGGACTTTGACTGAGCAGCCGCCGCTGGTGACAGGGACGTTTTTCCCACCGGTCGCCACCTCGCAGGACCAGCAAGCTCTAGGCACATCTACACCAAGGGTGTCGAACATCTCTAGTGGACCAATCCCAACGGAATACACTATCCAGTATCAACCTTTCGAGCAATATGAACAGATGTATAAAACTGAAGACTATCATTATCCTGATCAGCCAAAATCTGAGTACGACACGGGCGGCAGCTACTTCTCCGAGGAGCCGCCGTCGAATCAGCAGCAGGATGGAGAACAAAACTATATGAATCCTCGTCCGGAGATAAGGACGGGCTCTCCCGAGTCTGATGTGGACGCGCGGGAGTTTGATAAATACTTGGACTATGGAGCAGAAGGCCCGATGGAGCAGCATCAGCAGCAACAGCAGTACCGATACGAGCAACAGCAGAACTTCCGGCCCCCGTACTGCCCGGAGCAGGCGCCCGGCCCTGAGTACTGCTCGGAGAGGATGTACCCGTCTCCTTACGCCTCTGTGATCGCTGGAGCCCCTCCTACTAACTACGCTCCCAGTGCACCCGGCGCTGACGCTAGACCCGAAGATGAATTCAGCGTCATCCTAGCCGGAGTACGACAGACTTGTTACAGCAATTGACTAGAAAGGACTGACACGGGGTAGTAAATGGACTCTTCCTAAACTGTAGCCCAAAGAGTTTATTTCCTTCCAAATGTATATGGAACGTACGATGAAAATGTTTGCACAGCGGATATCGTGATATTGTAAGAATTTGTTCTACTAAAATTAGACACAAAATGTTATATAATCTTACATAATGAAATCACAAAATTTTTATACCGCGATGTCAAAGTGATGTAACTCAGATATAAATATTTTTTGAACTAGCTCGCAACCTTAGCGATTTTCGTAATTTGTTTAAAACTTTTCAATTATTTATTACACTGTGAATAAATTAAAAAGGAGAGTAATGTATTTTAAGTGAATTTATACAATTTGTAGGACAATAAAAAATAATTATTTTAATTATAAAAGCGAAACGGCTTGTACTCACGTTTTAAGTTCCAAAATTGCCTGTCCCTTGTAGAGTTTATATAAAATGTATGAAATGTTAGCGGCAGCAATTTGTAACAGTGACTGTTATAACTATTAAGAGTTGAAGATATATTAAATAACTAATGTTAATGTGAATTGGTGCTATGTGAAGAGGTCCTAAAATATTTTTTGTACGTCCAAATCCGTATACCATAGAGGTAGCGAATATAGCGATTCCTATGTAAAAGATTATTTATTTGTAACTATTTTTGTATATTTCGTAGATAAAAACTAAAAATAAAAAAGAGCGTCGAATTAAATGAAATATAGTTCTTCCAATAAGCCTGTAGATACATATTTTAAGTCGTATTTTTATATTGTTTTAGTTAATAAAATTTATAGAACTATTGTTTCTGTATAAACTGTTAGAATATTTTAATAAAGAAATATCTCATAGATTATAATTATTTGTACTAAAACTATACCTAGTTAAATTGTTTTTAGTTTACGCTGCAATTTTTTAGTTTAGTAATGAGACACTCGCACTGCGAAACTAAGTTCTTCCTAATTGTAAGAAAATTTATAAGGAACAATAAACTTTAATTCATACGCATTTTTCTTTTATTATTTTCCTCACACCCTGTACACAGTAACAAGTCAGAATGAACTACATGATGATAATATCACATTACTGAATATACTTGAAAAAGGAATAAAATATCAACTGAATAAAATTCCCTGACACGCAGACACCACTTGACAAATTCATTTCACTTAATTTCTGAACCAATCTCTTACCAAAATCCCCTTGCATAATACCACAGTCAGTTATTCCGTGCATTCAAAAGGATCGCATATTTATTTTAAAACTCCGATAGCCATCGATTCAAATTAATGACACATTTAATGATACATTACCATCACTACACTTGCCAAACGCTAAACACAACAAAAACAAAACGAAAGCGGCATAAGTCCAAATAAAATTAAAATTACTAAATAATTTGCGAAGGCAGGGGTGTGCCCGTGCGGCCCGCGGGCGCTCGCGCCTGTAATTACGAAGCAGGCCGCGGTATCACGCCCCTGCAGAGAGAACCACGGCTATTGATGTATTGACGTTTTGGAAAAACACAGATATAAGTACAGAAATGAAGATTTGAGTTTGTGCAGTATGATTTCGGGGAACTTTTGGGAGGTATAATTGAGTTATTATTCATTGCTGGCTATTGATTTTTATGCAAATCATATTTATGGGATATGGTTCTTATCTGCTACCAGCTCGAGGGATTACATTTTCAATCCCATAAAATGAATATTGCACGAAATTTACCGATCCACACATTTACGAAAGTTACGAAAACTACACACACACACAAACATACAAGGCACACAAATTAGTAAAAAAAAAAATACACTTATAGAGAACAATGAGATTATCACTCAGCAACACAGTTCTATAAGTATTCGATCCAGAAATAAAACGAACACTAGGCAAGTACATATATTAATACCAATTTATTATTGATAGGAATAGAAAATGAAAAATCCAATCCTTGCATTGTAGGGCTGTACCTGTACGTAAATGTATCAAAATGTAACTGAAATAAAAAAATCAAGCTGTAAACTAGGTATAGTTCCTAATACTAATAAAAATAATCACGCTTTAATTGAAATTTAGTTCATTAGGTATTTAGTAAGTAAAAGGAACGACACACCAAAAATAAAATTTCCGGCGTTACATACAGTTTCTCAATGTGCGTGTTTTGGCGCGAGGCTGTTATAATACGTGATAATTAAGTTTTTATTCTCTCTTTTACAATTTAATCCTCGGGGACATCTCGATCCCGTCACGTCTATCTGAGGTTATTTTATTTGTTTGATCATAATTTATTTCGATCAGTATTTTTCAATTTAAAAAAATGAAGAAAACAAATGTAAGATAGTTAGGTACCTATTTTATTTTTATCTTATAAAAGCACATTCTGATTCTGTAAAAATCTCACCGTGAAATCATAAGTGAAGTGAGCACTTAATAGTGTTAATCACTACCATTAGGGAATGACAGAGCTCACTTCCCGCTCACTTCACCTAAGTTCTCACGGTGAGATTTTTACAGAATAGCACTGCTGAGATGCTAGAAAATATCTTTATTAAGTAGCAAGTTCCTAGTAGAAACAATTTTTTAACCTTCGAAAGGCGCCCGGGCTTTGGGGATCTGACGGAGGAGTGTGAGATATTTGCCTCAGTAAAAACACCCCGGTCACCTTCTGCACATGGAAGGTTAGCTCTTAAAAGACCCATACGAAGCCCCCTCTGTGCAAAGCCTGGTAGCGCACATCCCTGGGTAGACTGTAAAGGGGTCTCCGCAATCCTACTAGATACTTAGGTAAACTGAATAAAAAAAATGCTTGTAAACCGACTTCAAAACTGAACGATGTAGATATTTGACGCATTTTTCTTAAACATTTACATGTAAGTATCTAAAGTTCTGCTCTCAAAACGGTGAAGGAAAACGTCCTAGACCAAAAAAATCGAAGACATGTGACATCTACCAACCCGCACTGAGCCTGCGTGGTGGATTATGGCCCACTCCCTCTCACAGATAGAGGAGGGCTGTGTCCCAGCAGTGGGAACATTGTAAGCTGATAATGTATGTTATGTATCTAAAGGTCCATTAAATATCAGAGAAACCTTCCAATATCAGTACCTAACTCATAATTTATCTAAAGAAATACTCGTAAGTACCTGCCTATCTATTCTGTAAATATCTCACCGTGGAAACAAAGGTGAAGTGAGTCGCCAAAAGTGTCAATCCCTAGCATCACCATGACTCACAGCTCACTCTAAGCTCACTTCACTTTAGTTATCACGGTGAGATTCTTCCAGAATCGACCGGCTGCACTTACTCAAGTATCCAAAGCTCCTACCCACAATATAAAGATACAATTCTAAAACCAATAAGTGTAATTAATAAGCTAATTAGTAACAATTACGGCCACAAAGCTAGACCATTGGATGTCGCGTGGCAGCATCTCAAATTGAATGAACATAAAAACAGTTTGCGACGTAATGACCGATAGAGGAACAATAAAATATGCGTTTGCGTACTGATCACGGTTACGTGCTGCTGGACCAGTGGAAGATATGCGAAGGTATGAATAAAGCAAAAGAAATGCTGTAGAAGTCGTTGATAGAATTGGTTCAACAAAAATACGTTTACGATGGTTTTCGATGTTTTAAAACTAGATATGGTCAGTGTTTCATATACAACAACTCTGAGAAGAAAGACCGAAACTAACGCAAAGGTCACAGTCTCTTTTAAAGTCCAGACATAATCTTGGCCAAGCCATTTGAGGACCACGCAGATTAATGTAATGTGCGTGTGATTCGTGTGAACATGTCCAGTCAGTGCACGCATTTTTTTCTTTTTTTGGTGGGAAATTATCAAATAACTTCTCCCGCTCTGGGCGGAGAGGGAAGGTGTGTCAGACTTTTACTGACTAAAACCCACCCGTGTTCCTTCAGTTGCCTGTGCCAAGGGCCACGGTAACTCTTTCGAACAATCCGCGACCCTGGCAGATTTGTCAGTAATCGTTTACCTCAACTCAGAACTTAAAGAACTTACTTAAAGTTCAAGCATCATCAAACAGCCTTTATTACCCCCCAAACAGCACGCTCCCAAAAACAGAACAAAATTTCCAGCGTCGCATATCTCCCACTACTTTGCGCACACGCAGGACGGCAGCGGCGCAAGCGCACCGCTCCAAAGCGATGCGCCTTTGAAGATAGCGCCGATACATTTATTAGCCAGGTTTGCATACCGCCATCAACCGCCGCCCGCCAGCCTGAATAAGGTTCGGATCCCCGTTGAGTTATTTTGAATTGTGCTTTTTGACTAGTATAAAACTTTTTCGTCGAATAACGAGTGACTATGTGAAGGTACGTTTAATTGCTTGTAAAAGATGGGTATTATGGGACCTTTTAGTTAAGGTTATGCCATAAAAGTACGGCTTGTAGTTCTAGAATAATCTATGTTCATAGAGTGTCCGCTCTTTTCTATAGGAACCTACTACGCTTCGGAATGGGCAAGCTTCATCTTTCTGACTTACACTGCATAAGCATAAATCAGCCTATAATGTTCCTATAATGTTGTCATGTCTTCGGATTTTTGGTTCTAGGATGATGTTGATGTTGATGTTTTCTCACGATATTTTCCTTCACAGTTTTGAGAGCAGTAGTGATGAAATTATTTACACAAAGTAAAACGCCTGTCTGGGTTCAAACCCACGGCCACGACTTCTAAGCCAGGACCTTTACCACTGGGCCACCATTGCTCCCCTGACTGACCGACCCCTTAACAATTCAAAAGTGCCTGTTTAATTGAAATTAATGTTTTGATGCTTGCGTGTTCAGGGTCAGATAGATGGCTTCAAATCTAGCTTGTTTCCCTGAGAAAACTAGAATAGAATAGAATACTCTTTATTATGTACACCATATAAATTACAGACATAAATATAGAAATTTTACAGAGTGACACAATGGGCCGTCTTATCGCTAAGAGCGATCTTTTTAAGACAACCTTTGGATGGATTGAAAAGGGAAGGAGAGACAAATATAACTAGTTTTTTTTTTTAATTATTAGGTACCTACTACAAATATTTACTGACTTTTATAATATTGACAATTTATAATTAGATTATAGGATGATTTAATTCAAATTTATTTGTATGCCACAATGGCCGAACATGAAACAAAAAAATAAGCACTCCATTAATGTATTTATGTTACCGATTTTAATGTCAAAGACTTCTATGAATATTTGTACGCCTTCCGGTATAACACAGCACGCTTGTAAATTTTTTATAACGACTATTTATTGTACCTGTGTTAACAAATGAATAAATGACTTACTCGTAAGTCGTACAGCTAGCTCTAACGAACGGTTCTAAAACTTGTATCTTTCCTTTCAGACGATGTTTTAACGAAATACACATGAAACCAGTCACATGTTCAACACACTTTCATACCATAACTTTATATGTGACTTAAATTACATACGTTTTGAGTTAGGTGCATTATGCTGAAAGCTGGACTTTAAAAATTTCTTAGGTGAAAATCCTAAAAGCACCACTGAACCTACGAGCGTTCGCGCACTAGATCCTATACGAAACTGCGATCCGAATTTGATCCGAACTGGAGATTTTCTTAATCGTGACATAAGGATTGAAACTGCAAGCAAGCTTCGGATTCCTAGAATAGCGTTAACCGCCACATAACGGCTGCAGTGACGACTATCATGAAAATGGTTGCAGCGGGGTTTAACTTTACGGTGTCAAAAAAAGTGTGAGCTGTCACGGGACGCCTCGCAGATGTGAAACATCGACATTATTTCGTAAAAGTAATATGCAGAAAAGAACAGATTGTGATAGAAACTAAATATGGCATAATGATAAAATAAAATACCTGTTACGATTTTTTTCCAGAAAATGATGACTGTTTAATAGACATTTATTTTCATTAAATAAAAAAAAATAAGAATTTATTTCAAATCGTGACAACTCAATTAATTCGGTAATACTGCGCAGTACTGCGCGCGTAGTGGCGACGCGTCGCCACGCCTGAAATCTGTTTTACGTGCGGCAATAGATGTTTCACATCCAAAACACTCTTTAGGAAAACACACCAACTTACTTTCATACTTTTCACATTTCAGTGACGTCATTCGGACGTTGAATGAGCGGCCTTCGCTAGAACCCTAGCTTTAACGGCCAACATCAACGGCGCAAATCAAAATTAAAAACAGATTATAAATTAAAAACAACCCGCTATCATGCAGCCCAGTTAGCCACGTGCACACTATCACTAGATGTCCTTTTTACCCACTTTCGAAGCTAAACCAAAACACTGCACTTAATGATCCATTGTACCACACGTAATGCTACCCGGTTTCCAAACACTGAGGGGAAATAAAAAAAAGATCCGCCGATAACACACGATAAGATCTTATTTAGCTCACATAGTTGTACACGCTTCCCTATTCACCTATTTTATGAATGCTAAATCACTGTTAATTTTGTACGGTTCTTTGGTATATTTTGAGTTAGGTTGTAAGGAATTTGAGTTAAGTATGTGAGGTTGAGGGGGCCCCTCAATTTGAGTTACCCCTCATTTGAGGCGACGAGGCGTATTCACCTCACGAACTCGCTCGTCTCGATTTCTTGTTGTCAATAATGACAATGTCAATTTTTAAGTGAGGACGCGTCAACGAGTGAGGTGATGAGGGATGAGGTGGTTCAATATTGAAGTTCGAGTAACTCTTTCAATTTTCGATCACGAGTACCTCAAACGAGGTGCCGCATGAGTGAGGGACACATCACTAGAGTTAAGTTTGGAAGTGGAGGAAAAAGCTTTGAAATCTTGAACATCATCATCATCATCAACACCAGCCGTAGCAGTCTCCTATTGCACGCCATTCAACTCGATTTTCGGCAACTCTAATCTAGCTGCTACCACCCACTCTGCGAAGATCGTCACTCCTGTGGGCGTCCGACCTTGAAATCTTGAGCGCAATAGTATTATTTCAAAGCTTTAATTTTATGAGTGAAAAGGTCTTTGAGGATGTTTAAGGTGGACTGGATGTCATTATCATCATTTTTTTTGTGTCTATGTTAGAACTCAATGGCACTCGGGATTGCAGACAGGATTTAGCGCTGAAGCTATACCATAGACAGGGTGCCCAAATTTCCCAACAAAATCGTAAATGAAGACTGTACAATCTCATTGCAAAAATTGCACTGTACTCGTACTGTCTACTGTACTTACCTATAACAATACCTACACGATAATTTGTGAACTTACAGAATACGTGTTCATACACGCGGGCTATTGCCTGATCTGGAAGCCGACCCCAACATAGTTGGGAAAAGTCTAGGCAGATTTAAGACTAGACAACTTTGTAGCTACTAAGTTCTGGTATTTCCATATGCCACTGGTTTTTAGTAACATATTTTTTTTTTTTTGCAAACTGCCTCACCAGCAAAATGCATCGCCAGCTTTAGATCTCGATCTCGCCTAGTGGAAAACGATGAAGTGAAGTGAGGTCTATGATGGAACGAGCGTGCCCAGAAGATGCCTAATAACCAAGTGTCTCATTACTTTTGTGCCAACCCAATATATTGTTTATGCAGCTGAAGTCCCAGATTCAGTTGGTAAGCCGGATGTTGCCATCTCATACAAGATGTTGAATTTTTCCGGTGTTATTACTGTCAACGACTTCTTTTATTAAAAAACCTTATCACGCTGCCTGCAGTCGGAGTAACCTACTGAGGTTACTGAATGACTTTCTGTGTTTTTATTACTTTAACCGATACATGAAAAATTAGGAGCACATGGTAAGTATGTAGTTTTCTTCTACTGAACTCTACGCTTGCAACAATATTTCTAAGTTATTTACGACCAGACAGTTGCTTACAAACAAGGAATCATCTTAGCCGATTTTCTAATATTCATATTTCTGATCCAGTCAATCTGTAATCTGACAGAGTATTTCTTTTATCTTCCATCGCCAAATACGAAAGCCCTAAACATTTTTTTTTTTTTCAGTTAACCTATGCTGTCCCACTACTGGCCAAAGGACTCTTCCATATTTTTCCACTTTTCTTTGTGCAGTGCCTTCTCCTTCCAATTGATTTGGAATTTGACGGCACGGTTGGCGCAGTGGTTAAGCGATTGCTGCGCTGTGCGTCGCGGGTTCGATTCCCGCACGAAACAAATATTTTTATGACCTACAGGTAGTTGTTCCGAGTCTGGCTGTTTGTGTATGTGATTTTAAATGTTTGTAAACACACCCACAATACAGGAGAAATTCCTAGTGTGAAGCAACGTTTTTAAAAAAAAATGAATCCAAATCGTCACGCCAACGCTTCTTAGGCCTGCCTCGGTTGCAACGCCCGTCTTCAGGCTCCCACTGTGTGACGATTCTGGTCCATCTGTCTGGATGCAACCTGGCAGGTCACACCGATGATAGGTGTGACCCGCCCAGTCATATTAAGCCTTTATTGCTGAAACTAAACATATAATGAATAAAATTACTAACTCACTAACACATCAGGTTTCCCGGTTTAGTGATCAGCGGGTCTTGTGACACCACTTGTGGCCTTAAATAATTCTAACCTATATTTATTTGGAATATACAAATAATTCCAGGCCGAAATAATCTATCCCTAATCAATGCTCTAGCCTGAAAAGTGGGTTTGAAGATTCTCATTCGCTCTATACTTACTTATTTACATTTCTATTATTTCATACTCAAACTATTTAATAATTTATTCAACATTATTTCTCCGTGAACGAGCAACAGCCCAGCTAGGTATCAGAACAGAACAGTTTCGCTTCGTCATCGTCACATCCTGCCCCTCAATGTATTCCGTCCGTCACACGACACAATCATTTACATACTCTTTTAGCTTTTTCTATCATACATTATTATTATTAATAATTATCCTAGATACTGGCTGGTGGATAGAGGAATAATAATAATAATAAAAATGTTTATTTTTCTTCCACACATAACAATTATTAACGAAAACTTTAAAATTAAAAAAAAAAATAAAACAAAAATAATTAATATTATGATTTAGGGCAATGTTCATTTGTGGGAGACTGGTGCCTAAACTAAGCCGTGAATTGTATTTCAGGACACCAGGGTCTCCCCCCCTCCAGGCAAAAATATCATCAAAAACATTATTAAAGACAATGTTTAGCGAAAGTTACGTTTTAACCCTACAGTGCATGATTTTTCTTATCGGCTTAAAAAAAATACATTAGCCTGCAAATATGATGCCATTTCTCGAAAAAATATTTAGAAAAATCGTAGTTAACTCAATAGAAACGTATGTTTTTGTGCATGGCACATCATGCATTGTAATGTTAATATGTGTTACGTAGTTACAATGAAATTACAAGATTACACGTAAAATGACAAACATGAACATGAACTTACCTCTACTAATTATTTCGACCCTGAAAATTCTATCATTTTAATAATATCATTTTTTTGCGATTATTATACGCCGCTCGTTAATCGTATTCAAAGTACCTACCGATTTGAAGAAAACATAAATAAATGTTTATCTACAGATCTATCCAAAATATATGGTACTAAATTCGAAACTCAAATACATAATAGTTAATCTTGTCAACACTAGATCACGCTACTTGGATCGATTTTTAAAATATAAGACATTTTTCGGTATGTCCCATATGTGGGACACTATGCGTATGCACTGTAGGGTTAATGTTATCCCAATGTGGCGGCCATATTGCGCGTTATAAGGGCAAACTATTTTTTGGAAGAAAAGAAAAAAAAATAACGACATGTGATTATATTTATATTATGGCCACAACTTACAAGTTGTATGTCGTAAGTTCGAACCCAGACAGACGCGTTACTTTGTGTAAATTATTTCATCACCGCTGCTCTCAAAACGGTGAAGGAAAACATCGTGAGGAAACCGGCATGTCCGGGAACAAAAAATTCGAAGACATGTGACATCTACCAACCCGCACTGGGCCCACTGCGTCCCACAGAGACGAGGCCTGTGTCCCCGCAGTGGGAACACCATCGGCTGATTATGCTTATGGTGGGGTCTGAAATCGCCAACCCGTTTTGAGCAAGCGTGGTGGTACCTTCTCTGAGGGCCCGTGGCTAAATAGTAACAGCCGCACAGGTCGATCGATCAGGTTAAGCTACGCTTGCCGCGGTTGGCCTATTGCTGGGTGACCATCTTTACATACTGAGACTCCTCCGTGCCTCGGAAAGCACGTTAAGCCGTTGGTCCCGGCTGTCATTCGTGGATCTTTGACAGTTGTTACGGGTCGTCAGTAGCCCGAAAGTCTGACAACCAGTCTTACCAAGGGGTATCGTATTACCCAGTAACTGGGTTGTGGAGGTCAGATAGGCAGTCGCTCCGTGTAAAATACTGGTATTCAGCTGCATCCGGTTAGACTGGAAGCCGACCCCAACATAGTGCGTGCGTGCGTGTTCCGACACATCATCTCGAGAAGTTCCTCAAGGAAGAGTTCTGGCCGAAGGGTGTTGTGTATCGCCGGTTTCGTGGCCGGCTACATGACACCAATCAGCGAAACACGACGCCGACACTTCGTGTGCAGTAGTATAAGTTTGTTATGTTGTATTTATTTATAGTATTTTTAAGTTATATTATTATAGTATTGTATTTGTGATCATTTTGTATGTATTAGTTTATAAGTATGTTTGTACTACTACAAACATACTTATAAGTATTATATTATATGTAGGTATTGTTTTTTCTATGGGCCTTAGTTGCCTGAAATAAAGTTATAAATAAATAAATAAAAGCCTAGGCAGATGATGATGGTGATAGTTTCTCTGTATGAGAAAAGGCCTTTACCCTGCAGCGGGACAGTAATAGGCTAATACTATTATTATATTATGGTTACACTAGCAGTGCCCCGCGGTTTCACCCTCGTTAATTTCAGGAAAAAACCATAAAAATTACCATAAAAAAAGTTATAGTGAGTCAACCAAAAAAGATAGACGTATGCTGTCGCGGACTTTTTTATAGAACTTTTAAGTGGGAACAATTCCGTTGTACATGATTTTTGCGTACCTAACTTTAACCATTTACGCAGCGCACGCAACGGAAGCTCTCAAAAAGAATATTTTTTTCCGCTTTTGCAACATTTTTCATTGATGCTCCGCTCCTATTGGTTGTAGCGTGATGTTATATAGCCTATAGCCTTCCTCGATAAATGGACTATTCAACACAAAAATATTTTTTTAATTCGAACGAGTACTTCATGAGATTAGCGCGTTCAATCAAACAAACAAACAAACTCTTCAGCTTTATAATATTAGTATAGATAGGTATATACTTACTAGTATTTTCTATTTAAATTACACAAGCGATTTTTGAAAAACAGATCAACACTAATCAAATTTTAAAAAAATCAAATCAAATCATTTACTTTTGCAGAAAACACTGTTACAATAGAGTTATTAAAATATATGTTTCAAGTGATTCTACCGTAAGGCATGCAAAATGTATAGATATAATTCTGGTACAAGAAAATCAAATAAATATAACATTAGGCAGTAATATTTTAAGATATTAAGTTAAATTAATAGAATGTCATTCTTAAAGTTATATTAATACATGTTGATTATCTATTTAGTAATAATAATAATATTAAAATTAGGTCAATGTCATTCCTAGAATATTAACTAAAACTCCTTAAACCTTGTAAAATACTGTCGCTCAATAGAAAATACTGCATCCGGTTACACTGGAACAGTGGTCTCGAACCTACCGATTTTTCGGTATTTCTACCGATATGGGCTCACATAATTTATAACAATCATACTTAACCCTTAGTAGGTATCTTGGGTCAAATTTGACCCAGAAGCGAACATAGCGAACATTAAAGTTTTTCTTACATTTCTATTTTTTTTTATGTTTTAAGTTCACACTAACCAAAAAGTGCTAAAAAATTAGGTTAGTTACAAATGCGTGTAAAACATGATATTTTTTTTATATTCTAAAATTAAATCAAGATAATTTTGTAATAAAATGTTTTTTTATTTCATAACTAACCATATTTTATGCAAATAATAAAAAAATCTACGTTCTACAACAAATTTTTTGGTATGGGTAAAATATGACCCACGATACCGGTAGTGTTGCCAAAAAAGGCGATACCAGCTAAGGGTTAAATATGATTGTTATAAATTAGTCTGTAAGTTTTTTTTTAATAAATAAACGAATTTGATTGAATATTGTATTTTTTTGTCAAATACCTACCGATCTACCGATCTCACTCTACGACGTTCGAGACCACTGCACTGGAAGCCGACCTCAATATAGGCATAGACAAGGCAGATGATGATGACTCCTAAACCTTATGTTAACTGCAGGATCCCTTCTTTTCTCATAATGTTTTTTTTACACTTTGTTTTTATACTTTGGCATAACTATTTTGGTATAATAATACTTTGCTATAATTGTTTTAGGCATACCATTTATGTTGACATAATATCTATGTAGGTTAGGTTAGAGAATTTATATTTTTAAAAATTACGCGTAAGCTGTTATGGGTAAATATAAAATTTAGAAAAGTACGCCATGTTATGTCTTAAAAATTTATGCAAATGGATAGTGGTCCGTTAACTGCAGCTGTGATTGGTAGACCAAAATAGAGTCAATCAAATCAGTTGACATGAGATTTTTATTATCAGATCAAAGTAGAGGTTTTCAGAAACTCGAACAAACTTTTATAATTAGGCAACTAGCTTTACTTACTGACCTATTGCAATAATAATAGTCTTCCAGATCGAATTTCGCCATGGCAGCCAACCTCAACGGAGACTAGCCATCTACACAGGAGACATTATAGTGCACAACTGTGTGCGCAGACAAAGACGCACTCGCTGTTCGATAGGACGACAGCCCGCCACAACCGGAGAGAGATCAGACGCAGGACCAAAGGGTTAACTTGCACGGGGGAATCATACCGCCAATTTCCAAACTCCCGGCTACTACTGAGAAATTCATAATGAAAAAAAAAAACCAATAACACTGTGCCCGGCCTAGGAATCGTACCCGGAACCTCGTGCCCTGCAGTAGCGCTATTACAGATAAGTAGGTACTCTCAGTAATAGAGAACCTCTCAATGCCTATGGAACTATGGTCATCATTTATGATTTTAAATAAGTAGAATTTCACAAAATATCAAAGAAATTCTGTCTTCTACGACCAGAATAAAAACTCATAAATTAATCATCATTTACAATAGTTCAGAAAAACGTCTGACGCCTGTCAGTCACAGGAACACACATTTAATATTCATAAATCGACATGTCGCGTCATACTCATAAATAAATTAGAAATTCATTTTAAAAAAACTGGTCGGACCACCCCTAGCTTTACATGCGGTATTCATACACTCATCACGAATCATTTCTATTTTCGAATACAATTTTAAAACCTCCTTTGCACCGAATCCAAACCTTATTAAAACGACACACAATTCAAAATTTGAATTATTAAACGCAAGCATACCTTTGCCAATATAAAAATAAATTCTCTATGAAAGAAAAAAAATATTTTACTTTTTTCTGTAGGTCTGTGGGCCACGTGCCATGATATCGTAATTTTACAGCCAGACGACATTTCCTTGATTTGCATTGAGATATGATTCGGAAATGACCAATCATATATTTTGTTTTTATAACATTGTTAAATTATGTTATTGGCTATTGATATTTTTTAAATTTATATTTATTGGGTGCGAGATTTACGACCAATTGATAGGAGAATAAAGTAACTTTAAACAATTTGTAAACAGTCAAGTTACTGTCACATAAAGGTTGATTGAGAAATAAAATAAAATTTGGTTTCATCCAGAAACGTACCCAGAAGACTGGCAGCATTGTCATTTTTCATGGGAATTGGCTAAAGAACGAGCCAGTCCGTCTGGTCACGTCTAAAGCTTCGGCCAGAGGGAAGCAAAACTATGATTGTGCCACTATTGACAGCTCACTTCACCTAAGTTTTCACGGTGAGATTTTTACAGAATAGCACTACTGGTCCTCCCTAATAAATTTCCTGGTAAGCATTTTAAAGGAACGTCGCACTATCCCAGAGCATTCAGGGCCTGTTTCTCGAACGAAAATTATCGCAAAATGAATGTGACAAAACAAACAAAGCGCGCGTAAACTGCTACGATTGGCTATTGACAAATCATTCAACCAATCACAGCAGTTTACGCGCGTTTGACAATTCACATTATTGTTGCGAGCATTTTCGTTCGAGGATCTAACCGTTAATAACTAACAGAGTATGCCAAATCTCAGGCTCTAAGATTCCCATCATAACACAGCTGCTCCATTCAAAGTCTCTAAGTAGTTGGTGTCCCTCAACCATAGTATAAAGAGGGGAAACAAGTAAGTTATCTTCATACAAACGCACCGCGCGCGGCTTGTATGTGTGCGCCAAAGTATCTATGCGTCGCCGCACGCACACAAATCAAAATCTCGACCCGTTTCTCACAGCGCCAGTCAGGGCTAACACCGCACGAGGTTCGCGCGTCGCGGCTTTTGTTTATGAACAAATAAAAGATTCACATTTTTCACCGCCCTGCCCATGCTTTCCGAAATTATATTTGCAAAAGTTATTTATAAGGATGCGGATATATTACACATTAAAGTTTAATAACAAGGCGTTTCGTAATAGTCGAAACCGAAGAATGTATTTTTCTGTAGCTAATTTGTAATTTTGTAATAAATGTGTGATTCAATAGATATGTTTGTATTAATTAAAAATAAAAATAAATATGGTCCTTTATGTGTACAAATTTTTGTGCCTATCAAAAAAAAATACAATAAACTGACTAGTATATAATTATACTAAACAGTTTTTTGTATTTTTTTTTTACGATGATATGATATATGAGCTCTTTGTCTATAAATATTTGTTAGCGTTTTGGGCGACAACCGAATCTGACGAAGAGCGGACAGTCGCGCCCCCACCGCCCCGCCGCGCGCCGGTTTATTTTATCCCTTTTTTTATAAATAATACTGCTCTGAATCTTGAATACATTTCTTTATTTGTTTTACATTTCTGTGTTGGTTTGCACTGAAAAGTGACAACCCTAAGACAGTAGGCAATTATATCGCGGATTAGGCCGGAGATAGCCTACTTCCCCTCTTTATACTATGCCTCAACCTTCTTCATACACTTAAATAAGAATGCAAATACCTTCACGGTACACATAATTAAAGTGACATTCATGAATCAAAGACGAGCCATTGATGAGCAGCCACATTTTAATCAATTTAATTGCCTTGAATCAATGACCGCCACTTAGTAAACATTGCGACAATTATTTACATTTTATAGGCGCATTATCACGCTGGCCATCAAGGATATACCTTATAAAAAATAAAGTGTAAGGAGGCGTAATATCCACATTCTTTGTCGCGCTCTTTTACACGGTCACTGCGGAATAAGTGGCATTCTTGGGTGTACTGAAAATGCGTATTAATTTCCGTTCATAAATATTCTCTTTTTGGGGAAGCAAGTAGGTCTGTAATTTAAGGGTACCTTTTTTTTTAATCTATGTATCTTTTGGCGCTCAAATGACATTGACAGCGGGGCGCTGTTGGTGAACATCTGTGCTATTTTTTTTTTAATCTTTCTTGATATGTATTAAAAAAACAAGATGGTGGCGTTAGTTCCAATTTTGGCCTCGCGTCAAAATTATCTTGTAGCGCTAAACGTTAATTTTGATATGTAATAACATTAGCACCAATTAAAATACCACATAATTTTATTCCTTATCTAGGTCCGCTTTATTTACTACAACAACAGCAAATTACAAATAGAAAAAATAACTCAATTTAACACACCATAAACAACACATTACTTAAAGAATACCTCTCCAATTATCTATGGTCTATCAATGTTGAGAGTGCGTTCGGAATCCACTACCGGTGCGGGGCGATGTAGGCTTTTAGCTAAAAATGCGCCGGTTCCGAGGGCATCCCTCCTATGTTAATGGTCACTGGTAGATTCCTGTGCGTACGGCAAACGCTAATTTAAACTGGATGCTAAGCTGTACAGGGGCACGGCATTGTGGTTAGTTATTTTTACAATATATTTTTAAAGTAAGTTTGAACATGATTCATTTTTATTTCTTATGTTTCATGATCAACAGTTTGGTTTGAAGATTTTCGGCCAGTGACAGAAATAAATTGGCAGGAGTAACAAAGTTCTGAATTATAAAAATAAAATTATTCAGTATACACGAAAGAAATACAAATACATGAGATCAATACCACATCACGAAGTAAATATAAAAATATGTAAAAGGGAAATTGTCAACCGCACATACAAAAAACCAGAGTCTACTAAAACACACAACACCAAAAAAAATCCGCAACGCCCAAAAAAAACGACAAAATCAAGTCTATTACCGCACCGCTGCTGTCCCACCTCACCTGTGCGTATACACGTCAATATTTTATTTATCGATGGTCGGTATCTGCGATATCGGCTCTTCGATACCGCGGTACCAGCCAGGTAAATGAGGCCGCGAGACACCTCTACTGCCCCCTGTGCAATGTGATTTACGGACTACTCCCACTTGCCCACGGCTGAATAAAAGTATTCATTATCTAAAGCACTAGACTTAAAAGTGCGATGGGCTTAGATTAAATTAATCGTCGGCTACTTGAAGGATTGTTGAGTTTGTTTGATAGCTCTCAATGTGAAGTTATTCTTTATATTAGGATACATTAAAAAAAAAAAAACTCAGATTATACAGGAGCAATGCCAATGTCCCTAATCAGGAGGAGAACGAAAGACAGTGGCGCCGATTCACTTGTTCACAAACTAAACTAAAAAGTTCAGTGCATCTTTTTCTTTCTATTTCATTGAGAAAAGGACAGAAGATAAATATTAGTTTAGTCCTGTCAAATTAGTCAGCGCCTGACGTTAATTGACGTATTTTTAGTAGCCATTTTTTTAATCAAGTCTAATCTTGTCTATATCCTAATTTGACGTGGCTAAACTAATATTTATCTTCTGTCCTTTTCTTAATGAAATAGAAAGAAAAGATGCACTGAACTTAAATTTAGTCTAGTTTGTAAACAACAGAATCGGCGCCAGTACTATCTGTCGTTTTAAAAGAAATCTCCAGGAAAAATTCCAGCAGGACTAATTGGGCAATACACTACCAGTAGCAATGGGTTTCATTGACAGTTCAACAACATTCATTTCACTATTTTCGTTGTTGAGTAGAGAATTTTTTCGAACATATAATACAATGGATTAGCAATATCCTTCAAAATTATTCACTATGATTGATACTATGTTACTCAATTAGGATGCTGGAACAATGCCAATGTAGCAAACAATAATAATCACTTAAAATATGAATGTAAGTATAGGAGAGACAGTGTAATTGAAAACTCTCTCGTCGTTTAAAAACCAAGAAACTGACCAAACTAATATTATAACGATAAATGACGCTACGGCTTTTAACGAATTTGAAATTCGGCTTTTCTAAATAAAAACTTTCAGTATACGGTGTGGCGATTAGCTTTTCACATTAATTAAAACTATTCGTATTCTACATTACGTATTTTAAACACAACATTCTAGCCGTGGGACTGTTTTTTCGTTCTAGTATTTAACAACATTAAACTTAATTTGTCATTTTTTGGTAAGGGATTGTTCATTTATTACGTAAGACGATTTGAGGGGGGAGGGCATTCAGTCTTATTTTTTCTTACGTGGGAGTGGGAGGGGTCTAGATTGTTCTTACGTAAGATCTCAAAAGTAAGCAAAAAAGTCCTTTTTGAATTTTTTTAGATTCTTTGTAGATACTGATATATACCATAATTCCAAAGAAAAAAATCCTCAAATAGTCTTACGTAATAAATGAACATCCCCTAACAATACCATAAAGTTTGTGTTGAATTGTTGATACCATCGGCCCGCGTATGTCTAGTCCGTTATTATCAAGGGCGGTTTAATTCGTGCCAATTTTTAAGCTATTTATTTGGTTTGAGGGGCCCGTGGCTAAATAATAACAGCCGCACAGGTCAATCGATCAGGTTAAGCTACGCTTGCCGCGGTTGGTCTGTGTATGGGTGACCATCTTTACATACCAGGACTCCTCCGTGCCTCGGAAAGCACATTAAGCCGTTGGTCCCGGCCGTGGTCCCGGCTGTCATTAGTAGATCTTTGACAGTCGTTACGGGTAGTCAGAAGCCCGAAAGTCTGACTACCAGTCTTATCTAGGGGTATCGTATTACCCAGTAACTGGTTTGTGGAGGTTAGATAGGCAGTCGCTCCATGTAAAATACTGGTATTTTACATGTTAAACTGGTTAAACTGGAAGCCGACCCCAACATAGTTGGGAAAACGCCAGGCAGATGATGATATTTGGTTTGAAAAATTCCTTTTTTTTTACATCCGTTACCTCACAAATCTGGTCCAGTTGAAAACCAGCGTCAGGCACCAGTTGTCTGGTATTTTTGCTGAACTGGGCCTTTTTGGCGCAGCCGTGAGGCACACCTTCCTGTTTAATTTCTTACATCGGACTTTACACTTTGTTATTTGATTTTTATTTGTTTTTATCTGATGTATGTCTCAGGTGTACTGTGTGTCTCACAGTCTGTGCTAAATAAAAGTATTATCTTTCTTTCTTTCTTTCTTCTTTTCTACTATTAGTATTTTATTTTAACAGACTGATAACAATTTGTCAAGTAATAACCGTTGTATTGTTTAATGTAATAACCTAATAGCCAGTCTGTATAACTAACGCTTTTATCTTTAGCTGCAGGAAATGATCGCCATTTCTAAATCAATACGTTCCATGTACCCAACCCTTTTTCACAAGTCCAAACTCCAAGTCAAATATCCACCAATATATCGATCAGCCCATAATAATCTCGTCAGAGTAAAGAGGCCATGTTCGTCTTGCACCCAGCTCTATGTAAATGTGCAGAGATCTATGCGCGCGCGCCGTTCGTCGCAGATTTATTGCATAATTGACTTCCGGCGGGAAAGCCGCCATCATGACAACCGAGTAGCGGCAACACTTATGAATTGCCTAACAGTTAAATTGTAAGGTTTTAAGGGTTCATTCGTGTTTTATTTAAATGTTGTGTAGTCACTTGGTGGTTATTCAGTTGGCTGTAGTTGGCTTATGTCTTTTGGGACTCTCTGGTTTCCGTTTATAGTTTCAATTTTGGCAGGCCTGTTGGTCTAGTGGTCAGTGGCCCTGACTACTATACTTAAGGTCGTGGGTTCGACTCCCACCCAGGACAAATGTTTGTGTGATGAGCACGATCATTTGTTCTTTCTCTGGGTGTAATTTATCTATAATATGTATGTATTTAGAAATATATATGTATGTTTATCAGTTGTCTAGTACTCATAGCACAAGCTCTGCTTAGTTTGGGATTAGATGGCGTTGTGTGAAAGTTGTGGAATATTATTATTATTAATTGTCAACTCCTTTCACAGGTTTGACACTTAATAATCTTCTCTAGTCTCTATCTCGGTTAAATTCAAATCAATCCCAAAATGCAATCTGCACATCTAAATATTTATGGACTTACAAATAAAAACTTTGTGGTCCTCGCTGCTCGAATTCCCTTTTTGGAAGATCTAAGTCCAGAGTTCTAATTAAGGACTTATTTAATTTGACCTCTATATACAACGTGTAACGTTAAATGCGCAAAACCTCTTAAGGGGTCATTGTACTCATCATTATGAACAACTTTTACTATGGGACCAAACCGGAAATCGCGAAAAAAAAATCAGCTGTTCCCTACATTTTGACGAGTTATGCGAACATAAATGTAGGGAACAGCTGATTTTTTTTTCGCGATTTCAGGTTTGGTCCCATAGTAAAAGTTGTTCATAATGATGAGTACAATGACCCCTTAAGAGGTTTTGCGCATTTAACGTTACACGTTGTATATAGCTATCATTTTAGACAGCCCTTCTTCCCTGCTACAGTCGACTAGAAAAATATAATTATTTTATTCCTTTTAGGTATACCATGACATATTTCCCTCGTCTCGCCCAGTTTCCCTTGTAACAAACATGCGTACGCGCAAGTGCCGTAAGTTCATAACAGTTCACGACAGGTTGATAGGTCGTTACTTACGTTATAAGGTGCACTGTAACGCTTTCTCTCGAATGACTCTTGAGTCTTGTTACTTGGAACTGTGCTTTCATTCCCCGTATTAGCGTGTATGCTATTTGGTGGGAGTTTTAAAACAAATATTTATTATTTATTTATTTAGTTACAGACGCTAGCACATCAAGCTACCCGAAACTGTCAAAATTTCCCATTCAACTTTGAACCTTATTCTTAAGCGAGCGATAAAGTTGAAAATCTATTAAATATATTTGACGGATTGTAGTAGCTTGATGTGTTGGCGTCTGTACCTCTTCAGAGTCCTGAATTTCTTGCTCAGCGTAGTCTTATAGTACCCATCGCCATCGCCGATCGTGGAAAATTTTACCAAATTGTAGTTGTTATTAATATGGTACCTTGTTGGTTCATTTTCTATCTGTTGGCTGGTATCAGTTTTATCTAATACTAGCCGCGCCCCGCGGTTTCACCCGCATAAATCTCGATCCCGTAGGAATATGGGCATAAAAAGTATTTTATGTGTTAATCCTGGTTATAAACTATCTGTGTGCCGAATTTCATCAAAATTGGTCCAGCCGTTTGAGCGTGAAGAAGTAACAAACATACACACACACATACACACTCACAAACTTTCGCGTTTATAATATTAGTGTGATTATTTGAATAGTGGAACAATTTCTAAGACTGACTTTATCAATATGCAAAGTAATTGCATCACTAAAAAATTGAAAGACGAAGTCGAAAGCAATCTTGGCTATTTACTCTACTGTACTTTTATATACAAATTACCGTCTTTACATAAATACGCTCAGTACATAGTGCGTACAATGGCTTGACGTCGGCGCGTACGCAGCGGGTGCCGCCACAAAGCGCACGCGATGACAGAGGACAGGCTACTGGGAGACCAACCTCTATGTATACTGCAGGCTTTATACATAGTTTCCTTACCAATGCCACGTTATAAAACCTTTACAATTTAAAATCCAAAAATGACAGCAGTCATTTTGACAGTTACAATTGGCGGGAATATGAATTATTTTTGTAGTAATTTGTCTATGGTTTGTGCAATTTATAGTGTGGAGCTATTTTCGCGAATACGTTAAGTTTTAATCACAATATATGCACGGTGCATGCACAATGGTTCGACTCGTACGCAGCGGGTGTCGCCACAAAGCGTTGTCGCGACGACAGCCGACAGGCTACCGGGAGCCGACACAGACTGTGAATACTTAGTATAGGGTATTATAGCACTTTGTGCGCACCGGCACTAGGTTCTTAATGTAGCCTATGTATCATCGGTTTAATTGTATTGGTTCATACCTCTCTGCCGTGCGATTCTGTAACCATCTCACCGTGAAAACTTGGGTGAAATGAGCGTGGAGTGAGTCGTCAATAGTGTCAATCCCTAGAATCAGCATGACTCACAGCTCACTCTAAGCTCACTTCACCTTAGTTATCACGGTGAGATTTTTTCCAGAATCGACCGGCTGTGCTCTGTCCATGTAGAGATTTGTTAAAAAAGAAATTGAATCGAGATCTAAACAATGCTTGCGGACGAATTTTTTAATGCCCTTAGATTATCCCCCCCCCCCTTTCCTTACTTGTACTTTTTATTATTATAATTTTAAGACTGTTAGGTTTTTTAAATTACGTAAATCTACTTAATTAAATGTATATCCTAAAACTCAAACACAATGTTAATTTACGACAAAATTAACACTATATATTCACATAAAAAAAAACATTAATAGGGCATTTTCATCAGCATTTTCAAATTCCCAAACACATTGCACTCCCGATCACAAAAAAAAAAAAAAACTACAAATCCACTAACTGATTTAAAAAATCAATAAGTACCTACACACAAACACTAAACGAACAAAAAGGCCGGCCCACACCGCGCGCCGTATATTGTTGAACAAACCCATGTTATCAGATCGAACACATTTGATACCTCCTCATTCACCCGCCGACATCAATCCGATCAGCGATCTGAATGAGATTGACGCTCAATCAAACTACAATTAATTAAGGGACACACAATGCAAACCGGTGGGCTGAACATTGAATGATAATGAACGGGTCATTGCCGACGATATTAAAAACTGACCGGCGTTTATCTAACGAGAATGAGATCAAACGATTTTTTTTTTTTTTTTTGTAAACATTGGCCCACACTAGGAATTTCTCCTGTATTGTGGGTGCGTTTACAAACATTTAAACTCACATACACAAACAGCCAGACCAGGAACAACTACTTGTAGGTCAGACAAATATTTGTTCCGTGCGGGAATCGAAACGCAGCGCAGCAGTCAATAGATTAACAACTGCGCCAACCGTGCCGTCAAATTAGGGTGCATAGGTTGTATAGGTACAGACGCCAGCACATCAAGGTACGAGTACTACAGTCTGTCAAATTTCTTTAATAGATTTTCGACTTTATCGCTAAAGGATTAGGTTCAAAAATAATTCGGAAAATTTGACAGTTTCGGGTGGCTTGATATGCTGGTGTCTGTACAATGTTAGCTCATGGTGGGATTCTATTCTATTCTTTGGCGAATACATTGGACTGTCTGTCTGTAACCTAAAAGGATATCATAAAAGAAAATCACTCATATGACAATCGACGAATTGGATAAGGATAAAAGTCACACAAACAGGACCCAAGGCCAGAGATGATAAGACCATAAGGTGTACTAAATTATGAAGAACTGAGAAAACACTACAACATAACTTTACACAACACTACAAAATAAAACGTTAACGAACAGAGGGGCAATTCTCGTAATTTTAAGAACGTTCACAATCTGATCTGTCTCAATCTGTCAAAAATACCTCTAATTTCCCTACATTTTCGAAATATTTTTGACATTTGTTTCTCGCCTAGATGACACTGCGACTAGATTTTGAACGTTTTAAATTACGAGAATTGCCCTTCAGATCATGTATCTCAAATTAAACCTTACTTGTGAATTTTGTTTTTCTTCTTAACAAAAGTAAGGTTTAATTACCATTTGTTCGTACAAATGGTATAATGATAGAAACTGAAACTGGCAGTACACGAATTGCCATACATTCAAAAGTACGTATTATCATAATCATTTAGGTATAGACATTGGAAATAAGAGAATTGAAGAAGACACTACACGGAAAAACGAGGATATTGAGAACATGTTCATACATTGCCACAATTTACCTAAAGAGATTGATGATTAAAATCAAAGGCCAATTAATTACTGGAGCTACACAATGTGCCGACTCCAGGCCGAAGACGAACCACCAGTTTAATAAATAGATCGCGATGTTCAGGGATACTGTAGTGTATCACTCGCGATCAGAACGGGGCTCACCATTGAAGCATAAGAATGATTGGGTGAATGAAATGTGATTGAATACTCATTGAATTTTAAACGATACTAAAACAAATACTATTTAAATAATAATTCTCTTAAAATAAGTAAATAACTTATTAATTAGTATGATGCAGTTTGGAACGCAAACATATAAAACCGAAGATTCTTAATTTGCTGCATTCCGTTTTCTCAACCATTTGATTTTTGGTAACATCAGTGTTGTTCAGTGGTCTCGAACCTACCGATTTTTCGGTATTTCTACCGATATGGGCTCACATAATTTATAACAATCATACTTAAGTATGATTGTTATAAATTAGTCTGTAAGTTTTTTTTTTTTAAATAAATAAACGAATTTGATTGAATATTGTATTTTTTTGACAAATACCTACCGATCTACCGATCTCACTCTACGACGTTCGAGACCACTGGTGTTGTTTCAATAAGGGACGATTATGGCAATTACAGATGAGTAAGACCCCTTTCCTTCAAACTAGGAAAATCCTGTATCTGGACTGGACAGTGTACTTTAGACACGTCTTACAAAATATTCATAAATGCGTAGTAACGCAGAGGGGCAATTCTCGTAATTTTAAGAACGTTCACAGACTGATCTCCGTCCAGATCTATCAAAAATACCTCTTTTTTCCTACATTTTGACAAGTTTTTGACATAATGTGTGTGCGACTACATTTTTTTGAGAATTTACCTTTTGATGTTAACATACATATTATTTATTGAATGGGCTTGAAAATTGATTGTGAGGGGTATTTTATCTATGTATTTCTTAATGGGTATAAACCCAGTATGTTCAGTGAGTTTCATGCAATTTAAAAAAATGAATGAGTCAACAATAATTTTAACATAAAATTGTCAGATTGTATTTTTTTTTTATGGTTAAAATAAATTACGAAACTAAAAAAGCTTTACGTACACGGAGAGAACATTCTTAGAAATATTAGTGCAAGTGACATCTACAGAAAATTTTCTGAGTGAGATTGGGAAAAATTCACTATTTGTTCAATAAATTTTACTGTACTTACAGCATAAGAATTTTTACTGTGCTAGCATGGTAATTTTTCCATTACCACTCAAATGCACTCAGATTATGAGACAGCACAGTAATTTTTCTAAGATTTTTCTCTCCGTGTACCTAATCAAAAACGGTACCATATCGATTTCGTATCGATACTATTTAAAATCGCCAAAATATAACATTATGAATGGTGCGACGTACCTATCGGCTAATCAGCGGCGGTCAGTATCGGCTATCTTGCTCGCATAAAGATTCAGCGGATAGCCGCCGTATCTCAGATGATAGCTGAGATAAATGGAAGCGCGCGCAGCCGAAATACGGCCGGGAATTGAACAAAAAGGCGTATGCGCACGACGGTGGTATGCGAAGTGTAGCAGGCAGAAAATGGTTTTGGTATTTTGACGGGAGTTTCTTCTTGAGAGTTCGTGTCTGGTAAGCGAGAAGTTGATGTCGATGATGGACTGAAGGGTGAACTTAATAGTTCCAAGTTCAAGATTTTGCTTGTCGCAGTCTTATGAAAATTTGTAAGCGTTTCATGACATCGGGTGCTCCTTAACCTCATCTTTAATCCTAATAGATCAAACTCAAAGTTTTGGTGTGCAATTAGGGACAGATTCAGCCGTGGTAATCCATTGCTGAATCTGTCCCTAATTGCACATCGAAACTCTGTGTTTCATCTTAATGCATTCAGTCAGTCCACCCCAGTTTATCAAGTGTAAACTAAGGGCTCTTTCCCACGGCAAGATCCCGTTTTTTGCAGATACTGTTATTTGCAGGATCCCGTTTAGTAGTGTACGTGTTTAAATATATATTATGTATTCACACATGCATCCTGCTTGCAGTATCCGCCAAACAGGATGCTTCTGTGAATATATGTATTAAACACGTACACTACTAAACGTGGGAAAGGGCCCTTAGGTTGGTAAGAGTTTCTTTGATTTAACATCCTAAAATAGCTTTGCATATCTAGACAATACAGTAAAAGCAAGAAAGAAAATGTTTGGTTGTCAAGAACATGAAAAAAAAAATGCAAACATGATCAGCAAATGTTTCCACTGACACAGGCCTCCTTACAGTGAGAGAGTGAGCCAAAACCCAAATCGATCGATACCTAAATAATGTTCAATTAAAAAAGGTCAATACATACAGAAAATGTTCACTCTCTCAAAGCACCATCCCGGCGGGCGGTGTCCTTAAAGGCTAGTGTGACACTGTTATTTAGTATCGGACCGGTAGCACACGCCTGTCGCCCGCGCGGATATAAATACAAGCTAAATCTGACGACAAACTGCGCGTGTGGACCAAGGACAAAAATGTTTCGGACGCGATTATGCTATCGGATTTATAATATTGTTATGAGCAGAGATTTTCTGGTCTAATGCATTTATCTAAATTTTAACTTTATACGAGTACTAGCGACCCGCCCCGGCTTCGCACGGGTGCAATGCTGATCACTATCACTACATAGTATAAAACACCGCTGTCTCTCTGTCCCTATGTATGCTTAGAACTTTAAAAATAAGCAACGGATATTAATGCGGTTTTTTTTTAATAGATAGAGTGATTCAAGAGGAAGGTTTATATGCATATAATACATGCATAATATAGTAGAGAAACACTGATAATTTTAGAGCCATTATTGATCTTAAAAAGTATAGGATAAAAAATGGTTATTGTGGGTTATCCCTAAGAGATAGACATATGCCATCGCGGACTTTTTTGTAGACCTTTTTAAGGTGTACAATACTGTAGTACATTATTTTGATCTATCTCGTAGGGTTAAGCCAGCGTTTGCAATGTAAGCGCAAAAAATGTGTTTATTTACGACATCACATTAGAAGCCCCTAAAATGATCAGTGTTTCTCTACTATATTATTCATGGATTATACATATAAACCTTCCTCTTGAATTACTCTATCTATTAAAAAAAACCGCATCAAAATCCGTTGCGTAGTTTTAAAGATTTAAGCATACATAGGGACAGACAGCGGGAAGCGACTTTGTTTTATACTATGTAGTGATAATGCTCATTATATAAATACTTACTGTACATACTGCTGCTACAAAAACTCAAACCAAATCTCAAACATCTAAATTTTGATTCCCTTGGCGGCCGTATCTTTTTTTTACGTTCACTTAGAAGTTTGATATTTTCACAGCTTTAAGGGACTGTAGACTTGAGTATATTTTTTTTAATTTCAACTCGATACCTCCACGCTTTCCTGAGATAATGGGTCTTGACAGACAAACAGACAACAAAGTGATCTTATAAGGGTCCCGTTTTTCCTTTTGAGGTACGGAACCCTAAAAAAATGGTGCAAAATTTTTTTGGTAAAAGACTGTTTGATTATAGGTATGCATCGGAGCTTCATAGATCTGAGGTTACAAGTAGGTATATTCTCAGTCATAGTGGTCATGAAATTTTACACCTAGATTATTTCCTCTTTCTGTTTTCTATAAAAGTTTCTGGTTTTTATTCTGTCAGAGTACGGTTTATCATTACAGCCGTGCGATTCTGTAACCATCTCACCGTGAAAACTTGGGTGAAGTGAGCTTGGAGCGAGTCGTCAATAGTGTCAATCCCTAGCATCAGCATGACTCACAGCTCACTCTAAGCTCACTTCACCTTAGTTATCACGGTGAGACTTTTCCAGAATCGACCGGCAGAATCATTGCTGATTCCAGTCTTGCTGAGTTCCGTTCCGATTCTAAACATCGAAATTCCGCTAGCGTTTAAAAAATGAATTCATCGTCACTGGGGAGACACATCGTGAGATAGACTATGAAGCGGCTATCCTCAACGAAGAATTCCTGCCGTGCGATTCTGTAACCATCTCACCGTAAAAACTTGGGTGAAGTGAGCGTGGAGTGAGCTATCATTAGGGATTAACACTATTGACACTGCTCACTTCAAGCTCACTTCACTTATGATTTCACGGTGATATTTTTTAGAGAATCGACCGGCTGTACATTATTCTCCCTTTCGCATCGCAATGCAAACTTAATCATTGGAATAGTGATGAGGTGACAGAATTAATTTATTAGTTGTAGTAAGCAGAAGGTGAAGTTATTTCGTTTAAATTACACTACAAAAGTACAAATCAACATTCCGGGACTTCACCAAGTGGTTGGCGTGACCAGAGGGCTGGCCTATGTTCAGTTTAAAGAATCAGCATTGCCATCCAACGTGGCAACGCTGTCAGACTTTTGGGCACTTTGGGTACACTACATAAATACGAAAAAATTTATTCCGTCAGTCACAAATACAAACAAAATACCGATTTTCATAATTCCGAATGGTTCAAAATTCCGAATATAACAACTCCGAATACTTAAAAAAACGTATAAGCGATAAAGGGGTATCGTATTACCCAGTAACTGGGTTGTGGAGGTCAGATAGGCAGTCGCTCCATATAAAATACTGGTATTTAGCTGCATCCGGTTAGACTGGAAGCCGACCCCAACATAGTTGGGAAAAGGCGAGGCAGATAGATAGAATACTTAAAAAACCGGCCAAGTGCGAGTCGGATTCGCGCACGAAGGATTCCGTACCATTATCTATGAAAACGGCAAAAAAAATCATGTCTGTTGTATGGGAGATGTATTTTATTCTGTTTTTTTAGTATTTTTTGTTATAGCGGCAACAGAAATACATCATCTGTGAAAATTTCAACTGTCTAACTATTACGGTTCATGAGATACAGCCTGTTGACAGACGGACAGACAGCGGAGTCTTAGTAATAGGGTCCCGTTTTACCCTTTGGGTACGGAACCCTAAAAAAGATCATATTCATGCTATAATTTAATGGATGGATAGGTACGCCTATTACATGTGAATTAGTTTGCCTCAAGGGGTCTTCAGCCGAATGATTTATAACACAACTTAACAGTTGTCAGGGCATGACTTAATTTTAAACAAAAATATTCATTTGATACGGTAAAACGGGGTGAATAGGAAATGCAGGGGTGAATCGGGACGAAACTTTAAAATGGATTTTAACATTGAAACAGTATCGTTTTTTGCCAAAAGGTCTCTATACTCAATACCCAATATCTTATAATTGCGTTTACTATATTATAATTGCGTTTACTAAATTATAATTTCGTTTACTATATTATAATACTCTAATGCGCATACTATATTATAAATTCACGATTAAGTGTCCTTGTTGACAACAAACAACGTTAAAATCCATTTAAAATACAGAACCAAAAGAAAAACTTTTACGATCGGATTTTTCTTTGGGATGGAGCACAGCTCTATCTATTTCCCACACTAAAGTAATATTAAAACCACCGTCATCATCATCTGCCTAGCCTTTCCTCAACTATGTGAGGGTCGACTTCCAGTCAAACCGGCACCCTAATTGCGTTACACACTATTACCCTCAATTTGAATCATTTCGAAGCATATTGCTAATCCATTGCTCCATGTGTTCGAAAACTGTGTCTGCTCAACAACGTAAATAACGCAATGAATGTTGTTGAACTGTCAAAATGAAACCCATTGCTACTGATAGTGCGTTACGCAATCACCCTGCGGATGCAGCTGAAGTATGACTGCTGGCACTTGTGTAAATTATTTCATCACTAATTCACTACTGCTCTCAAAACGGTGAAGGAAAACATCGTGAGGAAACCGGCATGTTCTAGATGATGATGTGTTGGTGGTGGTAGGTGATCCAATATTTTCCAAATGCCTGCCGGTCGATTCTGTAAAAATCTCACCGTGAAATCATAAGTGAACTGAGCTTGAAGTGATCAGTGTCAATAGTGTTTATCCCTAATGACAACTCACTTCCCGCTCACTTCACCTAAGTTCTCACGGTGAGATTTTTACAGAATAGCACTGCTGTTTATTCTTACCTGCCATTCACGGTCAATTTTTCTCCATCACAGAGCACAAACAAATGAATTCAAAAATACCGTTTTAATTATTTCGGATAAAAAAACCAAGAAGTAAGTATTGTTGTTAACGTCGACTTCCCCAACAAATAAAAGTTAGGTATGCACTTCAAACCGTTCCACTCGAGTAATCTGACTACATTTTATCGCTGCTTTTATTTTAGCACAAAACTGAACGAAGCTTTAAACCTCATATTGTACTAAAACCACATTTAACCAATTTGAGACTTTATTTGTGAAGTCGGTAGAGTTTGTTTTAGCTTGTAAAGCGAATCAGAAGGACTTTTAGAGCCGGAGCGGTTTACAAATTAAGGACTCTAATGGGGTATTTAAAAAAATGTTTAATTGCTTTGCGAAAGAATAGTGTGGACTACGGTTTTGTGTTCTGAACGTTTCAGTACTTCCATGAAATGTTGTATAGTTCTAAATATTTTTGCCCTTTTTGTTTTATGTGCTGTACAATCAAGTGTTTAATAAATAAATAATCAATGACCGTACTACCTTGGAAATTGGTTAGGCCTTTGGTGTGGGATGCAACCTGTGTCGACACCCTCACGCCAAGTCATCTTCTTAGTTTCGTAATCGAGATTTTAATAATATTTTTTTATGCTAATTCTATTGATAATCAATATCAATATATATTATAAAAGAAAGTGTACAATGTGCGTGCCGCTAAAACCCAGAAATGAGTCCCGGTACGAACAAGGGAGTTATATGGTGTGGTAACCCTCTATCTCCTGTCCATGAAGAAAGTTCCCGTTTTTACATGAAGGGCATGCTTTTGAAGATATAAGGGCTGGAATTTTCACCCTCTAGAAATTTCTAGAACAGTCCAGAACATTCGAGAGCATTCCACAATATTCCAGAACATTCTGGAATCTCATATCAACTCCCTGAGCGCAGCTGGGTACCCCAGCTAGTTTTATATAATTGCAAAGCTAGTATTTTAGTTGTCAACACATTGCTACTTAAGGACTAGTCTATAAAAAAAAATAAAAACTACAACATTTATATTCTGACTAAGTTTCTGTTTTGCTATTTTATTTTAAAACCCCACAAAACAGTTATGTTTTGGCAACTAAAATACTAGTTTTGAAATTATATAGAATGATCAATAGAATTAGCATAAAAATCTCGATTATGATTGTAAATGTATGCTTGGTCAATCCCTAGTATCAGGTGGGATGACACTGACAGCTCACTCCACGCTCACTTTACCTAAGTTTTCACGGTGAGATTGTTACAGAATCGCACTGCAGATACAGAAAATTTGCTAAGAAATTAATGAGGCACATCACCTGATCACCGTTCACCCGCTCCCTCCAGTCCGTGATCAATGATCGCTGATCGTACAGGAAGGGACAGTGGGAACAAAAAGGTACTGATCCGATCTAAACTTATTTGTAGCGGGAAGCTAACCCGCTCGCTGCCGCCGCTGATTGTTCGTTATCTAGTGCAGGCGACTTTAATTCGAAATAACAAGGGTTACATATGTTTAAGTAGATGTTAATAGGTGGTTTTTGTCTGGTCTTTTAATTTGAAAGGACTGATTAAGATTTTTAGGGACTTTGCTGGAGTTTCTCGCTTAAATAAACGGTGGAGACATGTACACACACTATCAGTAGCAATGGGTTTCATTTTGACAGTTGAACAACATTCATTGCGTTATTTAGGTACGTTGCTGAGCAGACACATTTTTCCAATATATGGAGCAATGGATTAGCAATATGCTTCAAAATTATTCAAATTGAGAGTAATAGAGTGTTACACAATTAGGGTGCTGATTTATTTAAAGTCGTGGAGACACTCTGAAAAAAATCTGTAGGTACTTATTTATATCATAACCCGCCCCTGCTTTATTTGTTTATTGGCAGCGCTCCGCGGTTTCACCCGCATAAGTGTCGATCCCGTGAAAATATCGGGATACAAAATATTCTATGTGTTATTCTGATGTATAAGCTATATTACTGTAAAGTTTCATCAAAATCCGTTCAGTAGTTTTTGCGTGAAAGAGTAACAAACATCCATCCATCCATCCATCCTCACAAACTTTCGCATTTATAATATTAAAGTTGGAGTAGAATAAATATAATCAGCCTGTACTGTTCCCACTGCTGGGACACAGCCCCCCCCGCCTCCCCCTCCTTCCCTCACATACAGTATTAACCGGTCAAGCACCGCGAGCGGGCTCTTTTAGATATATACAACGTGTAACGTTAAATACGCAAAACCTGAAAGTAGTTTGATCAGAATAACGAGCAGAATTCATTGAACCACTTTTTAATATAGGTCACATTTTTCAAAAAATCTTCATTAAAAACGTTGCCGTGTCTACTTATTAATAGGTCAAGCAAGCCAATGCCATCGCGGCGCAGCGGCCCGGTGACGACTCCTCCCTCGGTAAAGCGTCGTCGCAGACGCAAGAAGCGATCAGAATGGCCAGTAAAACTAAAACAGCACATAAAAACCTTTACAATTTTTTTAATGACTTATTTTCTCTCTGAAATAAGTCAATTGCATTAAAAATCAGTTGAGGTGTCTGAGGTTTTGCGCATTTCATGTTACACGTTGTATATAGCGGACGATTTTAAGACTTATCTTTACTACAAATACAGTTTTAAATCGGTCGGTGTTTACTGGCACGTTTTTGTGCCGCTGGGGCTCTAGAGGTTAAACTTACATACTTACTGGGTGTTATTTTTTTTCAGGCTCCAAATTTTTACAGGGTCTTCTACTCATGAATGTGCACAACTTTCACTATGGGACCAACTCTGAAATCACGAAAACAAAATCAGCTGTTTAATTCAAAAGTTCAATACCTACCTACTTGACCAAAATGTATGAAACAGCTGATTTTTTTTTTTTCTTAATCTCAGAGTTGGTTCCATAGTGAAAGTTATTCATATTCATGGGTGGAACAGCCTGTAAAAATTTGGAGACGGTAAAAAAAAGCATGCTGTATAATACTGTATGTAATATAGTCATAAACCTTTCAGAATAAACTCTCTAAATGTGTTTGGAAAACACATCAAAATCCGTTGTGCAGTTTAGAAGAACAACGCGGTCACACAGACAGACACGAAAAGCGACTTTAATTTATATGTATTGATGATGACTAGGCATTATGTATGCAATCTAAAAGCGTTGAAAAAATCTTTCTTATTATTAAAAAAAAACACAGAATAAATAGCTCTACAGAAAGCTTGCATTGTAGTAGCATTTCGTATTCGTCAAATACAGAATCGCAGCGACACCGACGCGCAAACTGTAAACATGAATCCAGCACATGATTCTAGAGACCCCCTACCGTAGACATTTATCGTCAGTTATCAAAAAATAAAACAGTTGTTTCAAAATGTATGGAACAGCAATTTTTTTTTTAACGATAAAAATTTTAAACGCAAGGGCGTTCAGAATCATGTACTGAATCCATGGTAATAGATAGTACGAAGATGACTCTTCCAACCTGTATAAAAACTTATATGCAGGTAAAACAACACCAAATACGTCAATTACTTATACAATACCACTAAACACTCACCGCCAACACACAAACAATTACCTAATTACTCACAAACCACAGTCAATAGTTAAACAACACACCTACTTAATCAACTGCTAAGTATTAATCCCCGTTTAAGCCCATTAGCGCTGAAATGTTAAATATTTTGTCCAAATAGAGCGCTAAGGGTCAGAGGATAGTGCCTGGCCAATAAATCATGGAATGCTTGGAATAGTCCTCGGCTAGTCGTGCCCTGCTAAGTAATTAGCGATAGAACTAATTAAACTTCGGTTTGTGTGGCTAAGGTAAGGTTGCACTGGTTTAAACGGAGATTAAAGATTGTTGTGTGCGCTACGATTGTATTGAGATTCAATGCTGCGTGATCAAATATTGGATTTTGTTTTTTTTCTTTTTTAGTGTTTGATTTAAACAGATGCTTCCACCCGCTATATCGTGTCACCAGAAAGCCAACTCTTAAAAAACGTTCAAATTCAAGTCGAAATCTCATCTCAGCGACAATCTATGTCAAAAACTTGTCAAAATGTAGGGAAATTAGAGGTATTTTTGACAGACAGATCAGACTGTAAACTTTCGTAAAATTGCGGGAACTCTCCCACTGATTTTAAGCCTATGACTGATGCAATTCTGTCTGAAAATCATTCGTTTTACGAGTACTAATCCATGTCTACTTATGATATGCCGGTCGATTCTGTAAAAATCTCACCGTGAAATCATAAGTGAAGTGAGCACTTAATAGTGTTAATCCCTAGCGAATGACAGCTCACTCCACGCTCACTTCACCCAAGCTTTCACGGTGAGATGGTTACCTAAGAAAGGTCAAAATTTTTATTATTATTTTTATTTTTTAAATTTTTATTTTTTATTATTATTTTGTTTTTTATTTGTAGCGTGCGTTTTGTTTGTGCAAAATAAAAGTTTTTTCTTTCTTATTCTTTCTAAAAAGTCGGTCGGTTAGTCAGAACGTTGAATGAAGCAAGCTAGCCCAATCCAAAATGTAGATTCTATCTCTATGGAGAAAAACGGGCAAGAATCTCCAAGGACCCCTACACTCTTTGAAATCAAGATATTACAAAATCCTGGGTACATATTATTCTTGTTCCTTCTACGAGTATATGTGAAAACAACGTAAAAATCAAAAACAAAAAAAAATAAGAAACAATTCAATTTAACCATAGATATTTTTAAGTTATATAACATTACGACGGAACCGCTTTCCAGGGTAACCAAAGCTTTAGGGACACTAGTAGAGGCCATTAAAAATACCCATATTCCATTGTGTACTCCATTTATTATAAGGAATATTATTTTCCAGGCGACTAACAATTTAAAAAGGCGACTAACTATTTGCTACTAAAAATAATGACATGGCGACTAAAAATAATGACATAGCGACTAATATTAACCTCCTTCGTGTTAGGTTCGTGTTAGGTTCCTTTAAATCCTGCAGGCGGAAATAAGGGGCCCCGCGAAGCGGGCTCCGTCGACTATTTCTAATTATTATTATTAAAGATAATTAGTTAACTTGATACACAACCTCGTTGTTTAATTTAAGAATGCCCATTTTCTACCTTTTATCCGCCGTCCGTAGCTGCCAACCCAGATTAATTTGTCGCCAACCCATATTAATTTGTCGCCGCGTTAAATACATGCCTTATTATAACACTAGAAAAATAACAGGTCAATCATCCTTTCGTTATTTCGGTATAAAAGTACAGACGCCAGCACATCAAGTTACCCGAAACTCTCAAAGTTTCCCAATCAACTTTGAACCTTATGCTTTAGCGATAAAGTTGAAAATCTATTAAAAAAAATTGAGTTACTGTAGTAGCTTGATGTGCTGGCGTCTGTACTAGCACTTTTCCCGCGACTTCTTCCGAGTAGATTTCGTACGTTCCTCAAAAATTCTATGCCATAGGATTCTACTTCGTTCACCTTTTATATCCTGTTTTTGTCCAGAAGGTAAAAAAGTCAACTGCCGGTCGATTCTGTAAAAATCTCACCGTAAAATTATAAGTGAAGTGAGCTTGAAGTGAGCAGTGTCAACAGTGTTAATCCCTAATGACAGCTCACTCCACGCTCACTTCACCTAAGTTTTCACGGTGAGATGTTTACAGAATCGCACGGCTGGTATAAGTACGAGTATTACCTATTAGTATTTTTTGAGGTTTTCAATATTTTGTGTAACAAAACATAAGTAGACTGAAACTTATCCAAAGTATGCAATGAAGTTAAATTCCTGAAACTTTTCTTTGTATAACTATCATTTTTAGTTTAGGTACAGACGCCTCCACATCAAGCTACTACAATCTGTCAAATTTCTTTAATAGATTTTCAACTTTATCGCTAAAGCATAAGGTTCAAGGTTGAATGGGAAAATTTGACAGTTTCAGGTAGCTTGTTGTACTGGCGTCTGTACCTACATTGTTAATATTTTATTTCCCAATTGCATACTTAGGTAATTCTTCTTCTGACCTAAGAAGAGCTTATCTAAAACGCATTAAATATAAATTGTACCTTTCTAATAGCTTCCCAAAACTTTCAATTGCAAAATCAATGAACATCCCTAGATTCAAGTTCCAATCTTCCCTTCTTCATTATAGGGTTGAAATAAGAATGTAGTCAAGAAATTAACTTAGAGGTTAGATAAAATGTTCCATAAAAGGTTAGATAAATGTTGCTGAAACTGTAATGTCGGTATAAGGTACTGCATGTCGATTCTGTAAAAATCTCACCGTGAAAACTTGCGAGGAGTGAGCTGTCAGTGTCATCCCACTGATGCTAGGGATTGACTAAGCAAACATTTACAATCATAATCGAGATTTTAATAATATTTTTATGCTAATTCTATTGATCAAATTATATAATTTTTAAACTAGTATTTTAGTTGGCCAAACGTTACTAATTTGTGGGGGTTTAAAATAAAATGGCGAAAATTTTGGTTTTTTAAATTCTTTTTATTTTCTAGTCTAGACAAAACAGTAATGTTTTGACAATTAAAATACTAGCTTTGAAATTATACAGGGTGAAATTGAAAACATGCGACAAATCGAAATGGGAGATTGTACTCATCATTATGAACAACTTTTACCATGGGACCAAACCTGAAATTGCGAAAAAAAAATCAGCTGTTCCCTACATTTTGACGAGTTATGCGAACATAAATGTAGGGAACAGCTGATTTTTTTTTCGCGATTTCAGGTTTTATCTCATAGTAAAAGTTGTTCACAATGATGAGTACAATCTCCCATTTCGATTTGTCGCATGTTTTCAATTTCACCCTGTATAAAATGATCAATAAAATTAGCATAACAAATATTATTAAAATCTCGATTATGATTGTAAATGTATGTTTGGTCAATGCCTAGCATCAGGTGGGATGACACTGACAGCTCACTCCACGCTCACTTCACGTAACTATTCACGGTGAAATGGTTACAGAATCGCGCTGGCAGTATCGGACGGGCGCAGTCGAAATGTTAGCGGAACTGACTCGACTTATAGAATCGGACTTGTGAGTAGCATACCTATACATATGCCTTCCATTACAGCACCGATTAGTCTTCTAACAACACAATACAACAAACAACTGATACAGGTATTTTTATACATTGGTAGGCTGGAGTAACTTCGTAATATGTACAGACGCCAGCACATCATGCTACTACAATCTGTCAGATTTCTTTAATAGATTTTCAACTTTACCGCAAAAGTATAAAGTTCAAAGTTGATTGGGAAAATCTGACAGTTTCGGGTAGCTTGATGTGCTGGCGTCTGTACCATTTTTTTTAAATGTCTCGCTGGTCTCATCTAGGGTTCCTGGGTTCGATTCCATTGTTTGGGCAATGTGTTACTGGGTATTTCCATTAGGAATTCCTTAGTAATAGTAACAGCTCGAAGTTTGAAAATTGGCGGTGTGATACCTCCGTGCCTCGGAAAGCACGATAAGCCGTTGGCCCTGCCCCAATACTACGGCAATCCGACACGACTGGAGAGAGATCAGCTTCCTAATTGCATAACACAGTATTACTCTCAATTTGAATCATTTTGAAGCATATTGCTAATCCATTGCTCCATATGTTCGAAAAATGTGTTTGCTCAACAACGTAAATAACGCAATGAATGTTGTTCAACTGTCAAAATGAAACCCATTGCTACTGATAGTGTGTTACGCAATTACCCTGCAGGCTCGCTGTCCGGTCGTTTCAGATTGTCGTCCCATCAGACTGTGAGAGTAAGGGTCGAGGGAGTGCACCTGTGTTTGCACCCACACTTGTGCACTCTAATATCTCTCGCGCCGATGATTGGTCTCCGCTGAGATTGGACGTCATGGCCGAATTTTGGTCTGGAGGACTATTATTACGATTGACATAAATGCAACTACCTACAATTGGTCTTAGGGGATCCAGCCATGCGATTCTGTAACCATCTCACCGTGAAAGCTTGGGTGAAGTGAGCGTGGAGTGAGCTGTCATTCGCTACGGATTAACACTATTAAGTGCTCACTTCACTTATGATTTCACGGTGAGATTTTTACAGAATCGACCGGCAGATTGCTATTTTTTAGCTCATCATCGAAACTTTGCTATACCTACTTAAACGACTAAATTAAAATCGCTATAAAGTCCCCTTCTGGCTGGAAATAATTTACTCCACCGAAAATCCAATTAGTATCTGACACGCACATACCTAGAAAGTCAGGCATATTTGAAGGTTAAACAAACTTACCTTAAGTGAAGTTTGACCGTAATTATACGAGTCGCTGCATCCGAAGAGATTTTCATATTCACCAAGTAGTCCACTCCTAAATGTACCGGGCAACGAACACTTTTTAGAGCAGAAAAAGAAAATTTAAATCCGAAAGACCCCTATGGAGTGCGCGCGCACGGCGCCTCTGGTGTCAAAGTCGTCATTCCTTTCAGAGCACGATTTTCGTAAAGTTAAAAAGAACACATAGTTCAACGGGTAAGTTTTATAAGCAGAAACTTACGGGAGGGGGAGACCGAAAATCTCTTCGGATGCAGCGACTCGTATAATTACGGTCAAACTTCACTTAAGGTAAGTTTGTTTAACCTTCAATTATACTTCGTCGCTGCATCCTCGAGATTTTCATATTCACCAAGTAGATGTTTAGAGCTTTACGAAAATCGCCATCTAAGATTGTTATATTCTTAGGAAACCAAAATAAAATTAATAATTAAAATTGTTTCATTTTGGGGATTAGCATCTATAATGTCATTATCGTCTAGAATTGAATTGGCAAAGGTATTACGGTCATTCTAAGTAAGAGATCTATTTTAACATTTTGCAAAAACGTTTGAACTTCCTGACCAGCCGGCTGTTTAAATTATCTGTATACACCTCCGATGTTGCTGCGTGAAGAGTGCTGTGCGCGCAATAAAAAAAGGAATGATTAGATGCGGTTGTTTTCTTCTATGGCTACGAGGGCGGGTCAATAAGTCCGTGACTTTTGGAATAAAACACAGATTTTTTGATAAATAAATAATTTTATTTTTCAACGTAGTCTCCCTTGAGCTCTATACACTTTGTCCAACGCTTCTCCAATTTTTTTATCCCTTCCAAAAAATATGATTTGTCGAGGTCCTCAAAATAGGCCTTTGTTTGCGAGATGACTTCATCATTGGAGTCAAATCTTTTTCCACCAAGCCATTTCTTCAGGTTTGGGAACAAGAAGTAGTCACTCGGAGCCAAATCTGGAGAATAGGGTGGATGAGGGAGCAATTCATAGCCCAATTCATGGATTTTTGCCATGGCAACTGCACATGTGTGCACCCTTGCATTGTCTTGGTGGAAAAGAACTTTTTTCTTGGCCAAATGAGGTCGGTTTTTTTTCAAATCGTCATTGAAGCGGTCCAATAAGTTGGCATAATATTCCCCATTGATTGTTCTTCCCTTTTGAAGGTAGTCAATGTGGATTATCCCACGTGCATCCCAAAAAACAGTCGCCATAACTTTATTGGCTGACAAACCCACCTTGGCCTTCTTTGGCGCCGATTCACCCTTAGAAACCCACTGTTTTGACTGTTGTTTGGTCTCTGGTGTGTTGTGATGGATCCATGTTTCGTCCACGGTTACAAAACGGCGCAAAAACTCCTCCATATTGCGATTAAACAACGCCAAACCTTCCTGTGAAGTTGTTACACGATTGCGTTTGTGGTCGACTGTGAGCAAACGCGGCACCCATCTTGCGGAAAGCTTTCTCATGCCCAAGTGATCATTCAAAATTGAAACGACTGAGCCATGCGAGATCCCTACGGCTTCCACAATCTCTTGCACTTTCAATCTTCGGTCGGCCAACACCATATCGTGAATTTTTTCGATTGTTTCGGGTATAGAGACCTCAACTGGGCGTCTAGGACGTTCGGCATCTTCAGTGCTTGTACGGCCACAACGAAATTCAGTAAACCACTTTTTTACCATTGAAATCGATGGTGCAGAGTCCCCATAATATTTATCAAGCTTAGCCTTGGTCTCGGTAATGGTTTTTTTTCGCAAAAAATAATGCTTAATAAGCACACGAAATTCACTTTTTTCCATTTTTTCCTCAAATTACTGGGTAGTCTGATAAAGATAGCTGTCAAACACAAACTAACTGACGCAGTAAGTTCAAATTTTGATAGGAGTCAACTGACAGATGCCTGTTGACAGGAGTAGTGTTGCTTTTTCAGTAAAGAGGTCAGAAATTCAAAAAGTCACGGACTTATTGACCCGCCCTCGTATAACAATGCTAGAGTTACTAAGCTTAATGTTGGACATCTTAATTAACGATAACGTCTGAACTCGTTGCGCTGTCGGCAATGCGAGCAGCGTCACCAATTTCTTTATAATTATAGACAAAGGTCTTCATTCGGATACCATTGGCTAATGAAATACAGGACAATATTAGTGTCCCACGGGTTTTGATACCTTGAGAAACATGGCCTGGTTTTGAATAAAATAAGCAATCTAGTTACATTAACATCTGAACTAATACGATTTTCTAATACAAGAGAAAGTGCTGACCGAAGTGTTTTTAATGTGGAATATCCAGCTCCTGCTTGGAATTGACAAATGAGAAATAGTATAGCAGTCATAAATCTTATAACACTGACAGAAGGCCCAAAACTTTTTAAAGGCTGTCTCATATTATTTTATTGTACGAGGAGAAAGAGAAGTAATCAAGACGAGTAATCATAATATCAATAGTTTCCGGTGTTAGGGATTGCCGCGCGAAAGCTTTCTTGATAAGCGGCATGGCACCGGGGTAAGGCCTCGCCAAAGCGGGTGCTGGGTCCCGTAAGGAGAATATAACAAATACTTTTCAGGTACGAAATAAACTGGCTCTGAAGACTGAAGGTATAAGAACAAGGGATACCATGCTTGACTTGGCCAGTAGGGAATTTATAGGCAATTTATAGAGAATTTATAGAGAATTTATAGGGAAGCATTTCAAAATTAATGAAAGCGGAGGAAGGCAACAGAAAAAATATTTTCCCTAGTTTAAGGTAAAAGCATCAATAACGAAGGCATTCGGATCCCTTTTCCACGAAACACATTTGAGACATTTTGCATTTAGCCAAGATGCAAACAGGTCTATTTATGGCGAGCTAAAGGTCTTTGCAATTTTAAGAAAAACTGTGTGAGACAACTCCCACTCTGTGTCGATGTTGGTATAGCGTGATCCTCGATCTGCATCTACATTGAGTCAATGTACGATGCGAAGATAAATACGCAGAGTTTTTAGCACCATTGCCAAATTTCACGTGTGATAATATTTAAGTGATCGTATTGTACGCCCCCCAATCTATTTATGTAGGAAATCGCGGTCGTGGTATCTATCCGTAGGAGTATTTCTGTATAAGTTAGACTATTTGCAAAACATTTAAGTCCTATGAAAGCTGCTCGTAACTTCAATAAATTAATATGGTCTTGGGATTCCGATAAACTACAAAACCCGCTTGGGTTCTTGCCATTGCAAGAGACACCCCAACCTGTTAAAGATGCATCTGAAAGGATTTCTAGCACATACTGGTCCTTGCGAAGTGGTTTGAAAGAATTAATTATATTGTTTTCCCATCAAACAGAACTAGATTTTAGTTCAGGCCTTATTTCCATTTTTTATCATAGTTGTCATTAGAGCGTTGAAGGGCTCAAAAACTTTTTGTATAAACCCAACCATAATCTACCGCCGGGCATACTGAAGTTAGTAATCCTAAGAACTTGGCAAATTCTGTTATGGTTATAGAATGTTTTTAGGAATATCTTTTACAGTTGATAAAAAAAGTTGCCGTTTAACCAAAGGTAACTTGAGAGCCATTTCATTTGAGACAATTTCAAAACCCAGAAATGCTCTTATCTGACTGTGTTGGATATTACTCTTTTTATAGTTTATAGTAAATCTCAAACTCTCTAAAGGATTGATTGCCTTTGCAACTTTGCGAGAATAGCTTTCAAAGGAGTTATCGATACATAATAAGTCGTCCAAATAAATAACTAGAAGATGGCCTCGATTTCTCAAGTAAATTGTTACTGGTCTCATAATTCTAGTGAACACAGAAAGCGCAGAGCTTAAACCAAAAGGTAAACATTGGAATTCATGTATTTTACCTTGAAAATGAAACGGAGAATTTTTTTGCAGGACGTATGTATTGGAATAAAAAAGTAAGCACCCTTTAAATCAACATTGGCCATATAGTCTAAACTACGAATTAATTTTGATGCCGTTCTGATGTCTTACATCTTAAAATGATGGGTTTCTGTAAAATTATTAAGTTTTTTAAGGTTGAGAATAAACCTGAAGCTGCCATCTCTCTTTGGAGTGAGAAATATATTAAAAATAAATTCACCAGCAGCAAACTTACATTGTTGAACTGCCTCAGACTCTAGCTTTGATTTCTCTAATTTGATATGATGGACTTCAACAGGTGAAAAAGAGGTTCGTATTTTTGGAACACAGGTTGAGTAAATGGGATTTTATACCCGGATATATACTCAAGCAGTACGGGATCGTCCCTGATTGTTCTCCATACATTAAAATAATACTATAATCTACCAGCATAACTGGTTACCTTTAACGCTTGAACGGGGGCTTGTTGTTGTGTGGTTTGGGTCGATCGCTCCTCGCTGGTGCACGCCTTGTCGTCTGTGAAGAGGCATGCTTTCTAGCCCCTCCCCGTTTGTCTCTCTGGTGACCTGTATCTCTGTAGTATACCTTGGAAAGGGCCCTCGTGTCTCCTTGGCGTATAGTCAGTGGAATAGCACAGTCTGAAGTTGAGGCTTGAGGTTCAAACATCCATTTTATCTGCAATCCTGACGTCTCTGCCGTTTTATTTGTTTTAATTCTTTTACCCAGATTCTCGCTAAACGAGGAACGGTCCCTTTTTACTCCCTGTACTATATTTGAAATTTTTTATAGGCTAGGCTATACATGATCAATTTCCTTCTGCTTAGTGTATCTTGGCAGTGTAAGACTAAAATTAACTGACCAATATCTTCTATGATGGTAGACATGAGGTTCGTGACTGCAGCGATACCCTTCCCCAAATGGTTTTGCGCCTTCTCAAGGCGTTTTTCCCTATTTTTGTTGATTCAGATACAACTGCCGAGATTTCCGTATTAAGTTCGAGGGCTTTGAGTAATTTCAGGTTTTCTGGGAAATAAATGTTTTCCAAAGCTTTTGAACTGATTCCTTACTCAGTCCTTCAACTACAATTCTACCCCAACGTTCAGATATCTCATTTCAGTTCTGATATTAGGGGCGTAAATCTCAATTTTATCTTTAGTTATTGAAGAGTTAAATTTAATTTAATTTTAGGCTCTCTTAGAGCTTCCAATATACCGCCTGATAAAGCGGAAAAATCCAGTGGAAATTCACCCACTTCGTTGATCTGTATATCCAATCCAGTATTTCTATTATCTATACTAGATGTAATGCATACAATTGACTCAATAGGGCATGTTCATCTATCTCTTGAGGTATTGATATGATTGACTGGGAGCTGGGACCCCAATAATGTGAATTGTCAGATTCATAATCTGTAAGGATTAAGGATTATGATAGGGTAACAGAAATATCCGTAAGATATTTTTTTTTATGATTGATATCAACCCAGTATCCGGTCAGCCGGCTTCAGTATTCGGTCATAATCACATCACAACTCCGTAAATACGTTTTTATTTTTGAGTAAAAGACCACAATCGCATTGTGGTAACTCATCGTAAACATTATAGGTTGACAGCAACATGTACAGTATCGGTTGTAATCGCATCACAACTCTGAGGGTAGATCAATAAAGAATTGACCATAATCGCATCGTGGTTCTATTCTGATATATTGATAGCAACATGTAGGGTATCGGTTGTAATCGCATCACAACTCTGAGGGTAAATCAATAGAGGATTGACCACAATCGCATCGTGGTTCTATTCTGATATGTTGATAGCAACATGTAGGGTATCGGTTGTAATCGCATCACAACTCTGAGGGTAAATCAATAGAGAATTGACCACAATCGCATCGTGGTACTATTCTGATATTTTGACAGCAACATGTGGAGTATCGGTTGTAATCGCATCACAACTCTGAGAGTACATCAATAAAGAATTGACCACAATCGCATCGTGATTCTATTCTGAATATGTTCTAACATCGCCCAATAGGTAATCGTTATCACAATATCACATCATAATGAAAACATTAAAGGACTGCTCATTACCGTGTACCTACGTCAAAACTGCTATCGTTTTGCATTGACCGACGCTCCAGGCGTCGTATCTTCTTCCGTATTTTATCCAGATATTTTGTCTTATGTCTTCTTTTATCCATGATAAAACGACACTCACTTTTAACAATACAATGACAAAATAATAGTAAGTACACTGTTTAAACTATAATTCTACAATTTAAAATTGAAAAAAAAGCGTTGTTGGTGCCCGAACACTAGAAACGAATGACGACTTTGACACCAGAGGCGCCGTGCGCGCGCACTCCATAGGGGTCTTTCGGATTTAAATTTTCTTTTTCTGCTCTAAAAAGTGTTCGTTGCCCGGTACATTTAGGAGTGGACTACTTGGTGAATATGAAAATCTCGAGGATGCAGCGACGAAGTATAATTAACTCGACACAAGGGCACAAAATTACAATTGGAATTTTCTATCAACCATCTGTGCACCTCCCATCATCAACTACTCGAGCGCGCCCTTCTCCCACGCAAATACTCCGAACCTTTAAAAAACTAACCTCATTTCCTGTCAAGACCTATGCATCAACTGGCTGCTTACACTTATAAAAAAGTAAAAAGCTATTTATGTATAAAGAGTTCCATATTCAAATCGTGGCGCGATTAGCGTCCAAGATGGCGACGCGGCCGATTTTTGTCCGGTGATACAAAATTTCAATTTCCTGTTTTAGTTATCGCACCACAGTGATCTAAGTTTGACAAATAAGTTCATTTTGACGAGTCGCCCGGTGACGGAGCGGGTGATTTATCATTTTAAATGATCGCATCCAGTAGCTGCCATACTGGAAATCCGATAAAATGTCGAGTATCACGATCGGACAGTCACTATCTTTTTGTTGTGATTAAGCTTATTCAGTTAAAAATTGGTCCTTTATATCTACAATGATGTCTTAACAATATTTCTTCCAATGCGAGCTCATCAATCTTCGTCAAGTAGTGACATTTTGTAACAAGAATAAAAACTTATGGGTTTCCAAACAAATCTTAAAAGTTTAACGATCACTGAAACCGTTAACCACAGATCACTTTAACAAACAAAAGCTACTTCGGCTTCGTCTTAAGATACTTAATTATTATTTACTTTACAGTCTATTCTTATGTTTAAAAGCGCAATTTGTTGTCTAAAGTCTACTATTATCGCACCAAACACTACGCTTTGCGCCTCAGCGTTATGCTACTGTAACTTTACGTCTCAAAGCCTCCAAATGACATTACGCAAACCGTCAGGAGCGCGCTCTGACGTGCAACAAGTCATTTCCCTTCGGCGAAACAACAAAAGCGAGCCACCGTCTCCCCAACCACTATTACCGTCATGGGGTTACTTAAAATTCAAATAAAGCGAAAAAGCCGCCTTTACTTGGTCGGGCCGCGTCGAAATAGCGAAATAATTGCGACGTGGGCTCTTAAATCTGTGAGCGCGTCATTTGTTTATTAAGGGGCCGAGCCGCAGTGCCTTTTAGCATAAATACTGTGGCAGTAGTAGACAGTCGACCGCGCCTACATAAACTGAGAAAACAGACCTAAACTAAGTTTATGCGAGTTACAAGTGAACCGACGACGTTGTCGGAAGCGTTCGCCGAAATGAAGTGGTAGAAGGATGGTTCTTAGGCGTGTTCTGCGTAATTTGAGATTGTTTTATTATATTTTATTCTCTTACACCTGTTTTCGAGAATACAGTAATCAACTAGTCAGTACCTAATAGTCTTCTTTGAAAACGGTAAGACCACATGATTTTTCAAACTTTTTTTTTTTTTAATTGTACGAAGACCATAATTATGTCTACGAATACTGAATATTGGTAAGTACTTGGTAATTAGTACGATATTAGCATACATAGACGGATAGACGTACCTTCTAGCATTATTAGGGGCACATGAATCTATAAAACCGGCCAAGTGCGTGTCGGACCACGCACAATGAAGGGTTCCGTAGTTGGAATGAATTTATCCCTAGAACAAACTTAACGTTGTAGTTGAAAATAGTGTTCTCCCATACATTACAACTGCAAATATAAGTTGGTCGACAATTACTCGTAATTTTGTAAAGCCTACTTAGCTGTGATAGTTTTCCTCTTAACCCTCTATGACTCATAAGCTGGGATTTATTTGATTTTTTGGATTAGAGATGATTACAAAAAATAAAATACTTTTGTTTCTGGGTTTTCATTATTTTTAATTATTTGGGAAGAAAATTACAAAAATTGCAACAATCATTTTTACCAACAAAAACAAAATAAAATGTAAAATTATTCAAAAATAACGTTACAAAATAAAGTTCAAACACTTACCTCTCCAATTTATCAATATAATACACAAGAAACGAGCAGAACAATTTTGTATATACAACGTGTAACGGAAAGGGGGTATCAATCCTGAAGGAGGTGAATGTGCTCATGAAACTCAACAACTTTCCCCAAAGAACATAGGTCGAAATATGAAAAAAAAATTTGGCCTTCCCTTACAAAACTGACTACCAGCTGATTGATTTACTATGGGAGGGCCAAATTTTTTTTTCATATTTCGACCTATGTTCTTTGGGGAAAGTTGTTGAGTTTCATGAGCACATTCACCTCCTTCAGGGTTGATACCCCCTTTCCGTTACACGTTGTATATTTTTAAATCACAGTGAACCGCCACGTTTCGTGCCTAAATACTGACTGACTGTCGTAACACAAATCTCAATTTGTAACAAGAAGCGCCGTCTAGTCGTATTTTTTGGTACTAGTTCATTAGTTCGGAGTGTAGACTACGAGTTACAGTGCGCGATTACTTTATGAAATCAATTATTTTAAATTTCGAGGCGTTTGTACGGTATGTTGCCTACAGTCTACACTGTGATATAGAGGGTTAACTTATTTATATATACTACTACCATTAATTTTATTTCACATTTCCAAAAACAACCATTTAGCTGGCGGAGGGGCACTTGACTCTAACAAAAATTTGTACTTTAAAGCTTAATACACAAACCCGCAATATTTTTGGAAAAACCTATCCAACGATATCCCACACCATGGGGTAGACGAGAAAAAAAACATCCGCACTTGTACAGGAGGTAAGCTAAAATATATATTTTTTCATGATTTTATTTAACACTTTGTCGGCGTGATTAATATGTATATCCATGCCAAATTATAGTTTTCTAGTACTAAGAGTATCTGAGCTAAGCTGCGGATGGATGGACGGTCGGACGGGCAGACGGACATGGCGAAACTATAAGGTTTCCTTGTTTACTACGGAACCCTAAAAAGTAGGTACCATTTTAACATTGGTATAGAACATCTTGGAAGTGAAATCAGAAAATATAAATCGTGCGGACCATTTCAGTGTTCCATCTTATGATGATGATATACAGCACAAAGTAAATGGCATAATTGTTTATCACCATAAAGGAAAATGCTCTGAAACAAAAAGAAATCACTGCTTCAACGCGAGTCGGCGGTACCAGGCGGACATACGCGTAGAGTAGTGGCCGGTGCGGTGCTGTCATCGCGTGCGCGCGCACACATAAATCCGACGACGACATTCTTTGCGGCCACCGCCGCCGCCGATATGCGCTCCTGGTACAAACAGCGATGGAACGGAGTTTGCCTTCGAAATTGTTACATTATGGTAGCTTCATAAAGGCATCTGTAACAAGGAAAACGCACCATATACAGTAGTATATCAGGTATCTTGATAATGCAATATTTACCTATACCTACATGGACTCACGTGATTGTGAGTCCGAACACCAACGTTCGTCGAGTGAATATAATTTAGTACTTAGAGTCAACGTTGGTAAAGTCTACAAAGAATATTATGATGATGTAATTTGCATGATAATGATGACTCATGCTCTCCTTATTGTAGCAAGTTTGATACATAAGTTCGTCTTTAAATAGAAACGCCTTCAAAGAATCCTACTTACCCTTTTACCGTCACGATATTAATATTGAATCGTGTAATAAATTTATATCGTTTAATAATCACCAAATGAGAGGTTGGCGTAATAATATAAATCTGTGCGCCTGCGCAGGTTGCAGTAACAATCAAATTTAATGTGCATCACATAGTGATGCGCGAGGGCACCCACGCTTCGCCCACGGTGCGTACGGTGACCATGCTTATTGAATAGCAATAATGTGAATTTATTAAGATGATGCATACGTGCGAGAGGAGACAGACAAAAGGGCATCATAAACTTAAGGCTCGTACACACGATGACATATCAAGCTATAAATTTCCTGTTTCAGCTGACCTCGCATTGTATAGGCTTTTCGTGTTAGAAGTCTGCTTGAACTGGAAATATATCTTGATATGTCGTAGTGCGTACACTATAGTAATCTGATAAGATTTTGTTCTCTCGCGATTTTCCCAAATGCAAAAAAATCACCTACCTACATTGGAAATCAAATCAGATTTTTTTTATTGAAGACTTGAACAAGTTATGCCTTCGTTTATAATATCATCTGATCAGTCGAAATTATGTAAAAGGCTCTTAAGCTAGGAAAATAACTCTTAGCTAGCCTCTTTAGCATGAAGAGGAAGCCAACACCTATCCAAAAATCATAATCAGCTTATAACGTTCCCACTACTGGGACTCAGGCATACCTCTGTGAGAGGGAGCGGACCGTAATCCACCACACGGGCCCAGTGTGGGTTGGCAGATATAAGCCAGTTGATTCTGTAAAAATCTCACCGTGAAATCATAAGTGAAGTGAGCACTTAATAGTGTTAATCCCTAGCGAATGACAGCTCACTTCACCCAAGCTTTCACGGTGAGATGGTTACAGAATCGCACGGCAGATGTCTTCGAATTTATGGTTAATGGATATGCCGGTTTCTTCAAGTTTTTCTTTCACCGTTTTGAGAGTAGGTGATGAAATAATTTAAACAAAGTAAAGCGTCTGCCTGGATGGCCCATGACCTACAACTGCCTTACGTTACCACAGGGTAACCACCGCTATCTATCTATCCAAATATGAAGAGAAAAATATAGGCATTTCTATGTGAGGCCAATATTTGATGGCGTAGCATGGCTTGTCCTTATTTTCAGTCTACACGCAAGAAGAAAAAAAAAGAGAAAGAAAGAATACAAACACAAAAAAGAACAAGTTGGGGGAAAATATGCGTCACATCCACGCGTTCTGCATGGACATCGCTCAGCAAAATCCTACGACCCTAGCGCTAGCTGACAGGGACACCCGGCGTTAACGTGGTGACGTCACCGGTGCAGTATTCTCGTACGATGGGATATAAATAATACAATACGAAATAAAAAATAAACACATGACCTGATATGCCATTACGTGTCATCAATTTTCCTTTCGAACAACCGATGTATCTATTCAAATCCAACTGCAGCTGAGGACTTATCCCGCCACTCACATTGCATATACAACCCCTAACATCCCAGGCACGATTTTTCCTACCAATCAATAAAACGATCGGCCAGCGAATGGAACAATCGTATTTATTTAATATCTTGCCGTTTCGCAAGATATGACCTTACTACGTAAATGAATTAGAAATATGAATGACTAATCATCATACTTAGGAGTGTCTACGTAAGCGGCACGAAGCGGTTCTTCTGAACATTTATGTGCAGACGCTAGCACATCAAGCTACTTACTACAATCTGTTTTTCTTAAATAGATTTTCAACTTTATAGTTAAAGCATAAGGTTCAAGATTGATTGGGACAATTTGACAGTTTCGGGTAGCTTGACGTTCACTTCTGCCTGCACCAGCTTCCTTCTTCCTTCCTTCTTACGGACAGTGGTGTTTTTATTTTCTGACCCTATTTATCGGTCTCGTTGGGTCGTTGGTACTGGTGTATGTGCTAATAGGCGGCAGGATATTCATTATACAAATAATATATCTGGATATACGAAAGTTGCATCGCTAGTGCCAGAGGACTAACTTTTTCGCTGCGATCACAAACAACCCGATTGATAGTTGTTATTTAGAAAAGGCAAGATGATGTGAGAATGAAGTAGGTATCAAGTACCTATCATATTTCCTACCTTTTCCGTCTCTAAACCTATCACGCACTACAGGTCATATTCTAATTAGTCTGGCCCACTCGAACCCCTTGCAAAACAGCTTCGATGAAACGCATTGATGCATTTCCTGGGCAGTCTGCCCTGGGCCTGCCTGTCTTTGGTGCTCAAAATTAATTTACACCATTATGACAAGAATTTGTTACGCTATTGGTTATGGAGTCATCGTGAGTTGTATTTAGTATCTGGTGGCGAAAATCTGTAGAAAAAACTGTTGTAGCTTGATGCACCAGGGAGATATGGTTTGCTAAATGAATAATACCTCTATTGACCAGCTTATATCCACTCGTGGGTTACGCAAGCTGATTCAGTTTGCTGTCAAAAACTGCGCATTCGTTACCAAGATGATTGAGTCTGGCGTGCTTAGGGTCGAACTTAATGCCAGTTTTTGAGATATCGTAGTTTTAGTGAACGCGGAGAAATCACGTAATTTCGGCCGGGAACACCGTAAGAGATGCGCGTATCGGTGCGAAAAGAGACAAAACGCGTTGAGTGGATATTTAACTATCAGAAGATTATGATAAGGTAGAGTGAAACCTTACATACGGAAAAACACAAAACCTTATAGTCTAATAAAAGTGGAATAAAATAGTGCACTCTATTGTTTTTAGTAGGTAGTAGTTTCAACAATTCTGTCAATCGTGCCGATTCTGTTGTACACAAACTAAACTAAATTTAAATTCAATGCATCTTTTTCTTTTTATTTCATTATGAAAGGGACAGAAGAAAAATATTAGTTAGTCCTGTCAAATTAGTCAGCGCCTGACATAAATTGACGTATTTTTAGTAGCCAATTTTTTAATCACGTCTTAACTTGTCTATGGAGCATCTTAATTTAACAGGACTAAACTAATATTTATCTTCTGTCCTTTTCTTAATGCAATAGAACGAAAAAGATGCACTGAACTTAAATTTAGTTTAGTTTGTGAACAAGGGCGCCATTGTTTACTTATACAACGTGTAACGTTAAATGCGCAAAACCTCAGACACCCCAACTGATTTTTAATTAAATTGACCTATTTCACAGAGAAAATAAGTAATTAAAAAAATTGTAAAGGTTTTATGTGCTGTTTTAGTTTTACTGGCCATTCTGATCGTTTCATGCGTCTGCGCCGACGCTTCATCGAGGGAGGAGTCGTCACCGGGCCGCTGTGCCACGATGACGTTGGCTTGCTTGACCTATTAATAAATAGACACGGCAACGTTTTGAATGAAGATTTTTTGAAAAATGTGACCTGTATTAAAAAGTGGTTCAATTAATTCTGCTCGTTATTCTGATCAAACTATTTTCAGGTTTTGCGCATTTAACGTTACACGTTGTATACACTAACTATTTACCTATTACTCGTACGTCCTACGAACTCAAACGACCTTACAGTGGATTTCAATCAGAACTTTTGACTTTTAGCAAATTCCTTGACAATTTTTTCGATTGGTTACTGGTGAAGCATGATGTTGATGACACCACCTTTCTTGGCATCATGACACCACTTTTAAGGCACCGGCCGCAAAGGAAACATTATGATCATAGATGGCAGTAGTATCCTCTAGCCAAGGAATAGTCCTATAGTTGAGAAAAAGGATACTGCTCAATGTGAATCCGACCGCAGAAAATGTTATATTATCATCATCTGCCTAGCCTTTTCCCAAATATGTTGGGGTCGGCTGCCAGTCTATCCGGATGCAGCTGAATACCAGTATTTTACATGGAGCGACTGCCTATGTGACCTCCACAACCCAATTACTGGGTAATACGATACCCCTTGGTAAGACTGGTTGTCAGACTCAGGCTACTGACGACCCGTAACGACTGTCAAAGATCCACGAATGACAGCCGGGACCAACGGCTTAACGTGCTTTCCGAGGCACGGAGGGGTATATGAAGATGGTCACCCAACCACGGACCAACCGCGGCAAGCGTAGCTTAAGCTGATTAATCGACCCGTGCGGCTGTTATTACTTAGTCAGAAGCCCCTCCAGAAAATGTTATATTATATTTAGTAAGTATTTAGATTCTTATTTACCTTCCCAAACTTTTTTATTACTTACTTAGGTCACTATCATCTGCCTAGCCTTTACCCAACTATGGTGAGGTCGGCTTCCAGTCTGTGGAGTGGACTGGACTGTGTGTGGAGTGGACTGTGTGTCTGTGGATGTGGTAATGATTATTATTTACTTAGGTAAGACGTTATAAAAAGGGTTATTCGAAGATCATTAATACAGTCGGCAAGAAAACCTAATAAGAATGAATTATAAGGATGGTTTTTCATTTCAAATGAGTGAGTTGAGAGTGCCATCATATCGATGCCTTAGTTCACAATTGCACTAACTACGAAATTGACATTTTTGAGGAGAGAGCTTTAAAGTTTTTTCAAGTTTAGACAAGAACAGTACAAAAACCAAGTAAAATACCAAAAAAAATATGCATCTATTCATAAGACGAGACGGAATAACGGTATTTCGATACGCGGAAACGAAATAGCATGAAAGTGTGTTTGGCATTAAAAAAGTTGAAATTGAATTCTTTGTAGTTAGTGCAATTGTGAACTAAGGCATCGATATTAAGTTTATCTACTGATAAATACTTATTTTTATGTTTCCTTATTATTTTGTTACCCCCATTGGCCATTAGCTCTGTGGGCCCTGTGGCCCAGTGGCAGATATTTTAGGGAAAGAACTTGCAGTTTGGTCTCTTTCTTCCAGGGACAAAGTTGATGTCTCCTTTCGTATCCCCGACACCCATACCACTCAAACGGGAACACAGCCATGCTGCTTGTTGTAAAAAAGTTATGGAGGCATACTAACCGGACAAATTCCACCAGCATCATTAGCAACGCTATGTTGAATGAATTTCACTACAGCCGTGCGATTCTGTAACCATCTCACCGTGAAAGCTTGGGTGAAGTGAGCGTGGAGTGAGCGGTCATTCGCTAGGGATTAACACTATTAAGTGCTCACTTCACTTATGATTTCACGGTGAGATTTTTACAGAATCGACCGGCAGTACTTGGTACCATGTAAAGCTCATGAAAAAAGCGTAAAAACTAACAAACGACATCGTAAGAAAGTTTGAAGCGTTCTGGGAATAAACAGAAATGTTTTATGACAAACCGATGTCGGTACAACACTTTAACTATTTCTATGTTTCCATTTATTTGTTCATGAAAGTATACTGCAAAGGATTTTTCAATATTCTATTGGTATGTACCTTTTAATTTACACCTTAAACTTTAGAGGGAAAATAAAGACCCCGCCCCCTCGAGGTTTTGGTAACAGTATCAGCCGCACCATGTCCCCAAAATCTAGCTTCAGCATAGGACTGGGGTTTCCACGAACTGTTCGAACGATAGGTAGGTAATAAACAAAATGCCGATTATCCAGTATACTTTTTGTGGTCCTTCGAGGCTTGCCGCCTTTTTTGGCAGAGTGCCACCGATTTACGTCAAGCTGATTCCATTCTGCAGGTAGCAAACTAATATTGAGCTAGAACTCTGAGCTACGTAAGTGGTTTAGCCACCATATCAATCTATTTTATCTTAATTTAAATCTAATCAACATCCAACAAAAATATTTACAAAAACCTCAAAGTTCATCAACCCCCTACAACGTTCATCAAACCACACACGGTGAAGCGTGAGGGTTGGGATCTACGCTTCGATCGTACAGCGCCATCTCTTGGCGGGGCGGGGCAACTCACGAGAGATGACGTCACCGCCGCAGGCGCGCGCTGATTGAGCGATGAACTTTGCTGAGCCACGTCGATCATTTCATGTATTATTATTAGCTACAGTTTATACGAAGGATTATCCATTCAGATTTTTGTAGACAGGATGTTGGTTATTAGTTAGATTTATCGATGTGGGAGGTTAATCAATGAGTCGAGGCAAGCGATGCGTGTAATGAGACGTGAAATATTAGTGTTTGTTGACTTTAATAATAGGTACCTATAGGTATATTCACGCTAGTCAATTGCCACTATGGGATAGACATCCGTCTTAATAAGAAAAAGATCTATTTTTTTTCTTACTATCTTACGTTTACACTAAGTATAGGACTTATTAGGTATCAAGATAGGTAGGTAAGAAAGTGTGACCTAGGTGAGGTTCCACGGCCCTTAGTATATCTACTAACGGGTAATAAGATCGTTGGATCCCTGCCCCTGAAAGAACACAACACTAATCTCCCCCTAAAAAAAATACAAATCTTCTTCTCAGCGTGTCGATAGCAAAAATAGCACGAAAAAATAAATATCGATGTTTAAATTAGTTTGGTCCAAAATTCGGCAACGCGCATAGGTAGTAAGTACCATTCGCTGCAAGTCCAAGCATGATGTTAAATATCCTATAGCCTTCCTCAAGGATTGGGCTGTCAAAAAGAGTTTCGTAAATCAGACTGGTAGTTCCAGAGATTATCAGGTTCAAACAAACACACAAACTCATCAGCTTTATAGTATGTACATCGATAATCATATTCATTATTATTGTACACTAGCGACCCGCCCCGGCTTCGCACGGGTGCAATGGAGAAACACTGATCATTTTAGAGCCATTATTTCTCGTAAAAAGTATAGGATAATAAATGGTTATTTTGGGTTATCCCTAAGAGATAGACATACACCATGGCGGACTTTTTTGTAGACCTTTTTAAGGTGTACAATACTGTAGTACATTATTTTGATCTATCTCGAAGGGTTCAGCCAGCGTTTATAATGTAAGCGCAAAAAATGTGTTTATTTACGACATTGCATTAGAAACCTCTAAAATTATCAGTGTTTCTCTCCTATATAAACCTTCCTCTTGAAACACTATCTATTAAAAAAAACCGCATCAATATCCGTTGCGGAGTTTTAAAGATCTAAGCATATATAGGGACAGACAGACAGGGAAGCGACTTTGTTTTATACTATGTAGTGATACAAGAATACATTGGACGGTGACCCCAAAACTAAACATTTGTCTGTATAACCCATCTACGTCTTTTTAGTCACAAAATCCTTGGATCATCCTGTATTTAGAGGCCGTTACAACATCGTTCGCAAGTACTTATTAATAACGAAGAAAGCTGCACCGAATCTCTTGATCGACAAACAATGGGTGTGCTCGGATACCCGCGAAGCCAAAGCAAATATTATTTATTATAATATTCAGCTTTTACAAAATACATCGAACGTTTAAAAATACGACACGGTAAGGAAGATGGTCGGCTGTGTTTTAATGTGGGTGGGGACAATTTTACGGAAGGTTCGCTTTTGGATTTCGTGCCGGGAGTCGGATACAGGTGATATCATTGCACCCATATCATTTCTTTTTCAGGTGTAAGGGAGTAAACCTACTTACAAAATGGTACTTACAAGCTTTTCAAGTGGCAGATTATTAGGAAGGACGGCATAGTTGTTTGACGAATAACCTTTTTGAGGAGAATATGGAAATGGGGGGACGGAAACCTACCTACTTAGGAAGTTCCAAACAGTTTCCTTCTTCTGCCGGTGTATTCTGTAAAAATCTCATAGTGAAAACGTAGGTGAAGTGAGCTGTCAATAGTGTCAATCCCTAGCATCAGCCGTGCGATTCTGTAACCATCTCACCCGTGAAAGCTTGGGTGAAGTGAGCGTGGAGTGAGCTGTCATTCGCTAGGGATTAACACTATTAAGTGCTCACTTCAGTTATGATTTCACGGTCAGATTTTTACAGAATCGACCGGCAGGTGGAAAGACAGCGGGTGGTATACCTACTTATAAATCTCATCATCTGCCTGCCTTTTCCCAAATATGTTGGGGTCGGCTTCCAGTCTAACCGGATCCAGCTGAATACCAGTATTTTACATGGAGCGACTGCATGCCTATCTGACCTCCACAACCCAGTATCTAGGTAATACGATACCCCTTGGTAAGACTGGTTGTCAGTCTTTCGGGCTTCTGACGACCAGTAAGGACTGTCAAAGATCCACGAATGACAGCCGGGACCAACAGCTTAACGTGCTTTCCGAGGCACGGAGGGGTCTTGGTACGTGAAGATGGTCACCCATCCACGGACCAACCGCAATAAGCGTAGCTTAATCTGATCGGTCGCCCCATGCGGCTGAAGGGTGGTATATAAATCTACACAATATTAAGTAGTAGGTACTAATTAAGTTGTAGGTACTAACCAAATACCTAAATGCGGCGATTTGTAAAGTTCGTTATCACTGTCTAGGTGAAATCAGACAGCCGTCCAAATATTTATAGAACTGCCCAAATAGTTATAATAGCCTGAAGGTTTTTTTTATAACTATTTGGGCAGTTCGTCAAAGCACGCTGTGTCTCTATGTGTAAATAACGGACTCGTTCAAAAGATGACCTAGCGAAGCGAAAATGCACGTCTAAAATTAATTTATAAACCTCGTAAAATACTGACAGCTTAATCTTACTGGGTGGAGAAACTAAAACAAACATGCCTATCTTAATCGTAGTAAGAACATCTCACTTGCGCTAAGCGCATGGATTTATTTATAAAAATCCCTCTTCAATGCCTTATTGAATAATCGACGAGCCATAGATGGGAGATACGGCCTTTCCCGACGCAAATTAATATTTCGCATCGGCGAATTAATATAATTAGCCGTAATTATTATTCAGTTTTGCGCGTTGCTTTATGCAAGAGGTTTCGTGCATGGGAAAAACATTTTTGTTTGATTTTTTTGGGTCAGGAAATGTTTCCTCTTGTAAATATTTTTGAAGGTAATTAATTACTTACATAATTACTTTGTGGTTGTTTGTGAGATTACAATCGTAACAACAGGATTACTAGCCAAACCGCTCTAAATTATAATTATGATTTTTACTTATTTTAGTATAAGCCGTGCTGTAGATACCTTGGCCTTGGTATTGTGGTATCTTTATTGGTTAAACTGGGTAAAACTATAAAGACACTATTAAATTTACAGTACTACCCTTGCGAGCAAAACAATATTATTTTTAAATGTTAAAAAATATGTATATATCACGACATGAAAAGTAAAAAAAAAACGCAAGGCACAATGCTGAAAACTTGCAAAATAGCGCCATCTGTGAACAAAGCTCATAAAGTCACTTTATACAACAAAAACGTTCCCTTTCTCAGAACGTAGTCGGAGTAATTAATCCAAACCATTCAAGATGTAGTTTTGGTCCTACATTAAGATAACGACAGAACCGTTAAAGATATTAATAACAATATAATTAAAGAAAATGTCTGAATCTTATCAATAAAAAATCACACGTATCATTGACACGTTCCGTAACGGAACGACCTCCTTATGTCAACGCAAACAAAACTATGTCAAAATTAATTCTAAATTTCGTGTAAAAACAACAACAAAATCACACAACAATTTATGTGCAGCAATCCATGTGCCCTCCTTATTTGTGTATATTATAAAGAAACGTCGTTATGGCTGAAAAGTAAGTTATTTCATGTAATTACGCTATCACAAAATCCATGTCAACATTCTATGGTTATCGAAAGAAAGAGCATAATGAAGAAAAAACGCGTTGTTTTGGTGATAAAACTATTCCACGGTAACTTCGTTAGCACTAGGAATAACATTTTCGAGTTGAGAATCGTGTTTTCAAAAGGTCATGGGATCAATTAGGAGAAGCACTCATTGCTTCCTAGTCATTCATTTTGTCAATGTAAAAGGCGAATTAGACAAACCGTCTAACGTCAAGCACATAACAGTAACAACCGAATCGGTTCGGTGTTAACTACCTAGATCCTGACACAATTCCTTTTCTGAGGAACTGTACTTTTATAGTATTCATTTGGTTAGGTAAGTATTTTTTTCTTTTGAATCCTTGCTTATTTTCAAGATAGGATAGATAGGAGAGGTCTAAAGACAGCAATTAACCTCTTTAATCCCCTTATATGTTCTTTGTCTATGAGACATAAAAAAATAGACCACAATTTATTGAAAAGTGAATAAAAATATTACAGCTACATTTTCGATCTTAAAATAACCCAGGTTATACCATATTCATATCAAATCTAGAAATAAAGGATGAGCTTTTAACTTATTCATGATAGCAGATATGAACTTATTAATCTTCCATATCTTAAATGGCATTTGAATATTATAATTTTGGTACTTATGAGAATCAAATAGCAGTTTCTATTAAAAAAAAATGTAGGTTTCCTTTTATGTAACAGAATATGCCTGGAGGCTGAATAGAACCATACTCTTATTTTTAATTTGCTAGACTAAAATGACAGCTGCAATGGACATTTTTTGTCAACATGATATTAATAATAATAATACTAAATAATAGAAATGTTTATTTTTCTTTTATTGTTAAATAATAAAAATGTTTATTTTTCATATTAAGTATTTAGTATTAGCTTTCATTTTGGGCTAGCAAATTACAAATCAGAGCTTAAAACCACAAAGGCTGTAGATACAATCAGCCACAATGCTGACAACAATTTAGAGCCTTGTTATTTTATTAGTTTCACTAAAGCATCCCACTGCAGAGGAAGTCTTAGTTCTCTTTTTAAAACTTATCTCTATCTAGTGCTGGGCCAATCCTAAACAAAGCTAATCCATGACTTGATCAAAATGCAGGCACAAGTAAAAAATATTCAAATTCTGCATTCATATTGTTTTGACTAGTCCAAAAATGTTTTTTTTAATATGTTTTATCTATTTATGAATCATACTCTATTCATCTCCAGGGGGTCCCGTGGCTAAATAATAACAGCCACACAGTTCGATCGAACAGGTTAAGCTACTCTTGCTGCAGTTGGTCTGTGGATGGGTGACCATCTTTACACACCGAGACCCCTCCGTGCCTCAGAAAGCATGTTAAGCCGTTGGTCCCGGCTGTCATTCGTAGATCTTTGACAGTTGTTATGGGTCATCAGAAGCACAAAAGTCCGGTAACCAGTCTTATCTAGGGGTATCGTATTACCCAGTAACTGGGTTGTGGAGGGCAGATAGGCAGTCGCTCCATGGCATTATGCATTCATGGCATATGGCTTTCAGCTGCATCCGGTTAGACTGGAAGCCGACCCCAACATTGTTGGGAAAAGGCTAGGCAGAGGATGACTCTATTCTTCTTCAATCATAGACAAATAAACACGAGTTTTCTTTTTCTAATATTCCTGTGATTGTCTGCATAGGTCTAGTGATTCAAGTCCCAGTGAGACAGCCAGTTCGCCGAGGCATGATGACAAACAGGCCGGCAACTGGTGGGACACCTGGATATCTTCAGCTAAGTCCAAGGTGAGTTATCAAGCTTTCTAATATGATAGAATAAACCTAACATCTATTTATTTATTGGAAAGCTACTCCAACAGCTTAGTCACTTACACATCATAATAAAAACATGTTCATATACAATTTGGGGATTACAGGTGTGATTATTATATAATATGTCATATACAATAAAGGAAATATATATGTATTTATTTTGTTTTTTAGTAAGTGTGCCTCTAGTTGTACGTATAAATTGTGTAAACATTTTTTTTAAGAACAAAGCTTTGTTATGTAAGTGCTGTGAAACTGCCTGTCTGACGAATTCGTAACAATTGTGTATGACATATCATACAAGTTATGAGTATAAAAAAAAAAAACAATAGTATTATGAAAATGTAAAAATGCCAAAGAAATGGCGTACTAGTGTAACATTTATAATTATGATTGAATAACACCTACTGTTTTCTCTAGCATATATGACTGGACAAAACATTAGGTTGTAAAAGTTGCCAACTAAAAATTTATCTCAGATTCCATGAATTCCTTTAGTCATGTCTTGTATGTGTGTCTTGTGTTGTAGTTTGTATAACTGTGAGAGATAAAGGATTTCTTTCTGAAGTATAGTACTTGAAATTAGAAATACTTCTGAATGCAATGTCCTGCAGCTTAGAACCTAACTTATGGTTTTAAACTTGTTACCAGTCACCAGTCCCTCGCTCACTCTCTGCCCTCAAAATTCTCTTGGGCACTAAGCCCGACTGTGATGTGTTTGCAGACTAATGGAAGTAGATATAGTCAGTATGTCTAGAGTATGTGTGTGTGAGATGAGCATATGAATGTTGAGTAGTTGCGTTTTGGTTATTGTATTTGTCTTTAATGGCCTTGGCCATTTTATAAAGAAAGAAACGTTTTCAGTCAATTGATTAATGTGATCCTTAAATACAGCTCCAATAATGTCAGTAAATTTGGATAAGGTTCAACTAATCAATTATGAATAAACAACTAATCAATGCAAAAATGACATTTTTTCCTAACCAAAGCGTGAATTAATTTTAATCTTCATTGTTTCATGAAGAAAAAACATTTCCTTCTTTGATACTGTTTTAATGAAAGCTGTGTAATAATGAAGTAAACATTACTCATAGACAGATATTCCTTTGTCATTTATTTATAGGAAGTTAACATTGCTTTTTGTTTAGTTTGTTTACCTTAGAATAAAGGTATAAATTGCGTCTTTGTAAATGTAAAAATGGATTGGTTGGTGAATTTTTTTTTTTTTTTTAATTTATGTTTGAAAATAATTTGGACCATTGGGAGGGTATAGGAGTGGACTTGTATGATCTGCCATATCCTGATGTTTGCACCATTAAGTCTCTTCCATGGCCATCCTCATTCTTCTTAAAAAAAAAAAACCTGAACCATGTAACCAGCAGGCATCCTAAGAGTTGACACCTAGAACAGCCGCATAGCATAATCAGCCTATAATTTTCCCACTGCTGTGACACGGGCCTTCTCTTGGTGAGAGGGAGTGGGCAGTAATCCACCACACGGGCCCATTGCGGGTTGTTAGATAACACATAATCATGTCGTCGAATTTTTGCTTCTAGGACATGCCGGTTTCTTCACGATGTAGTCCATCACTGTTTTAATAACAGTGGTCATGAAATAATTTACACAATGTAAAGGGCCTGTTTGGGTTTGAATATCAACTTCGTAAATCAATATCTTCAAAATGATTCTACAATTAATGTGGAAGCTAATTAAATTCAAGAAATTGGAATTTGCTCCACACAAAGTAGTAAACTTCTTTCTTTAATATGCTTTTATTTGTACAAATGTGTCTGTAAAATAACCTTAATTTTTATTCAATCTGGGACAGAAATTAATTTTTTCGAGGAACTTAGAATAATTACTCTTGGATATAAAATATAGGTAAATGCAAGTAAATTCACAAAACAATTATATAGAAATAGCAATAGCAATTTTACTTTTTTTTTTTAATCCTAGAGCTACCCTAGCATAGATTGGAGTTTCAATAGAATAAGAGCGCGTATTTTGCGTATAGGTGGGAAAATCGATCAATCGATCCATCCCAACTCCTCAAGGAAGGCCAGCCGAAGTACTTCGCACTGTACTTCAATCGTTAGCTAGCAAGAGTAATTACATTGGATAACATTAAATTAATTAATTTCGCCAGTAAAAAGTAAGAGGTTGTCACATTAGAGATCGTATTGACAGATTAAAGGGGGCAGGGGTGTCAATGAAAAAAAAAAATCTTTATTCATAACAATCTGTAATCAGAGGGGCCCGTGACTAAATAATAACAGCCGCACAGGTCGATAAGCTACGCTTACCGCGGTTGGTCCATGGATGGGTGACCATCTTTACATACCAAGACCGCTCCGTGCCTCGGAAAGCAGGTTAAGCCGTTGCTCCCGGCTGTCATTCGTGGCTCTTTGACAGTTGTTACGGGTCGTCAGAAGCCCGAAAGTCTGACAACCATTCTTACCAAGGGGTATCGTATTACCCAGTAACTGGGTCGTGGAGGTCAGATAGGCAGTCGCTCCATGTGAAATACTGATATTCAGCTGCATCCGGTTAAACTGGAAGCCTACCTCTACATATTTGGGAAAAGGCTAGGCAGATGATGATAACAATCTGTAATCATAATCACCAAATCGCACGGGGCCCACATTGTGGATTAGGGTCCACTCCCTCTCAGGAGTGGGAACATTATACGTTGATTATAATCATCTTTCTAGATTGCAGTTTATTGCCATCTGCCTTCATTGCCATTAAAATGCCAAGGACAGATACAAACACATGGAAATATTGTTAAAAGCACTAAATGGTTTTTCGTCATATTTAGTATTTATAGCATATCTCTTTTGACCGTTTGTATCGGTCATTGAAAGGTCCTTGAGCGGTAGAGGATGTATGCTGATATGATAATGATTAAATTAAACCTAGAAAGGACTGTCAATAGTGGCGCCATCTTTAAAATGCCTTCGTCTGCCTTCAAAGCAAGAGTCAACAGCCATCTTCTAGGCACGCTCGTTCCATCATAGCCCTCATCCAGTGCTTTTCAACAGGCGTGATTGAGGTCAAGGGCTGACCCATCACACTAATATTATAAACGCGAAAGTTTGTGTGTGTTTGTATGTTTGTAACTTCTTCACGCTCAAACGGCTGGACCAATTTTGATGAAATTTGGCACACAGATAGTTTATAACCAGGATTAACACATAGAATACTTTTTATCCCGATATGCCTACGGGATCGAGACTTATGCGGGTGAAACCGCGGGGCGCAGCTAGTTCAGGAATTTAAAAAAAATGATGATTGTAAAAATCCTTCCTGTTATTGGTAACAGATAATTTACAAGGAGGAAGATATTGTATAATAAGTCAGTTGTTTCATACATTTTGATTTGCTATAGGTACTTGCTATAGGTACTTTATTTTTGTATTAAACAGCACCCTGATTGCGTAACAAACTATTACTCTCAATTTGAATCATTTTGATGCATATTGCTAATCCATTGCTCTATATGTACGAAAAATCTGTCTGCTCAACAACGTAAATAGCGCAATGAATGTTGTTGAACTGTCAAAATGAAACCAATTGCTACTGATAGTGTGTTACGCAATTACCCTGCAGGTGTTTTCGTTTTTGGAAATATTTCAGACTAAGAAAACCAACCTTACTGTTACGAAATAAAGGCGTTCTCAATAAGTTTTACCATCATCATTATTCTGAAATTTATTTGGATTTGGTAGATCTCAAACTCAAAACATTTATTTCAATTAAACCAATTACATAATTACCCACAATACAGGAGAAATTCCTAGTTTGGGGTAAGGTTTAAAAAAAAAAAATACATGCAATTTTGATTTGTCAAAGCATTCGGTCATTCGGAACAATGACGCTAGTTGCCCATTCCAAAGCATAGTAGGTTCCTATTGAAAAGAACGGGCAGGAAACTCCATAGAGAATCATCCTCATTGGCGCGTCTTCCATACTTCTCTATTAGTCAAATTGTTACGATGGAACATTTTTATTGTTAGACATTATGTAACTTCACAAAACTGCAGGAAGAAAAGAATGCATCGAACCTCTTTCGTCCGAGTTATTCGCCATGACTAACTGTCGCGTATCTAATCAGAGCTCGTTCAGACGTTTAACGAATAATAACATTGTTTTTATGGCAATGCTATGTCAGACTTATGCATATTTTATTTAATAAAAGAATGCGTCAAATCGCAAAGCAAAGCGAGTTGAAGTCGCTCCAAAAAATCCGCTAAACAATGAAGTCAATAATTTCGAAGAATACATGGTGTAATGTTTAAAGACGCCATGAAACACAAAGCTGTTTTTAAAAATATTAAGAGACAGCTATATTCCATTTGAAATAAGATTAGACATTTAAATAAACCTTTTTACAGTCCGTTCAACTGATTTTGACTTCTATACCGTTGACTTCTATAGGCATAAGGACGGCATTAAAACCAAAAAATCGGTTATAATACCAACTGCTTACTGCAGCTGCCATTTGTCATGCCACCAACGCACTAGAATTCAAAATCGGTTGAAGGGACTGTAAAAAAGGTTCATTTAGGTAAATGTCTAATCTTCTTTCAAATGGAGTATAGATTTAAATAAATTATCAAGAAGAAAATGCAGATGTGAGTGGAAACGCGGGAAGCTGTCGCCTTAGGAGGACATAATTATAGTGACGTTATTGGTAATGCATTTCAGAGAGGTCACGTGCGTATAACTCGCAACCGGCATGTTACAGAATAGCACCGCTGTAATTTCGGCATACCTCCATGGGAGAAAGGCGTGAGTTTATTTATGTATGTATCACTACATCACTACATAATATAAAAAAGTCGCTTCCCGCTGTCTGTCTGTCCCTATGTATGCTTAGATCTTAAAAATTACGCAACGGATTTTGATGCGGTTTTTTTTATAGATACGAGTGATTCAATGGGAAGGTTTATATGTATAATACATGCATAATAATAGTAGAGAAACACTGATAATTTTAGAGGTTTCTAATGTGATGTCGTCAATAAACACATTTTTTTGCGATTACATTGCGAACGCTGGCTGAACCCTACGAGATAGATCAAAATCATCATGTACTACAGTATTGTACACCTTAAAAAAGTCTACAAATGCGATGGTATATGTCTATCTCTTAGGGATAACCCACAATAACCATTTTGTATCCTATACTTTTTACGAGAAATAATGGCTCTGAAATTATCAGTGTTTCTCTACTATATTATGCATGCATTATACATACCGGGTTATTTTTCAAAGACCAGCCAAATCTAAGGATGTGGTACAGACCATCAAACTGAACAATTTTGTCCATGGGACCAACATCGTATTCGAGAATAAAAATTCAGCCATCCCATACGTTTAGGTCGAGTAGGTATTGAAGTTTTCTAAGGACAGTTGATACATTTTTCGCGAATATGATATTAGTCCCAGGGAGAAAGTTGTTCAGTTTGATGGTCTGTACCACATCCTTAGATTTGGCTGGTCTTTGAAAAATAACCCTGTATAAACCTTCCTCTTGAATAACTCTATCTATTAAAAAAAACCGCATCAATATCCGTTGAGCAGTTTTAAAAATCTAAGCATACATAGGGACAAACAGACAGCGGGAAGCGACTTTGTTTTATACTATGTAATGATCAGCATTGCACCCGTGCGAAGCCGGGGCGGGCCGCTAGTGTAAAATAATCAATAGATAAGTAAAACGCAACTTATCCGGAGGTAATAATAAAAAGCCATTCGATCTTATACTAGGAGTTCAATAAAATTACTCGAAATAAACACACATACATTCTTATCATCCAAAGAAAATCCATATCATATACCATAGATATGGAAGAATATATGTCGATCAAATTGTAATAAACTGTAACAAGCTGCCACGAAGTATTTATAGCCTATATACCTATTTATTACGTCGGTAACCTAATCTTTTAGCCAAATTTTACGAGCAGCGCGGTGATTCGGCAACTACCCACACTGCCTACTAAAAATTCAGCTTTTTTATGCTCATACCAATATGTAACTGAAAATATCGCATGAAATGACTAGCGGGGTCACCGACATCGATGAAACTGTTTTAAACTGACTCACTTTAAATCAAACGTACGTCTGATAATCACTGTTTTACTAATTTAAAAACATTCATGTCAAAATGAGCTCTACGGTTTTAAATATAAAGTTAAATTTAGTTCGTAGGCAATTTTAAAGGAAACGTTAGTATTTTTTTACCGCATGGCGTAAAACAAAGACGGCATTGATGATCAAAAACAAAAACCGGCACTCCTTGGAGCGTCAAATGCGTTTTAGATTTGACTAAATTCGGTTTTCTATAATGAGGAAGATTTCTAATTTCATTTTATCTTACTGAGCGAACTTTAATTTCCACCCCTTTCTATAGATAATCGGATCTAGTCTATTTTTGTTGTCTACTTTGAAAGCCTTAATGCGTAATCCAATCGTACAAGACCGTATACATGTAGCACCCTATTTGCGTAACACACCATTAGTCGTAATCTGAATAATTTTGAAGGATATTGCTAATCCATTGCTTCATATGTTCGAAAGATTTGTCTGCTCAGTAACGTAAATAACGCAATGTATGTTATTTGAACTGTCAATATGAAAGCCATTGCTACTGATAGTGTGTTACGCAATTACCCCAATAGCCAGGTTACATCATCATCTCTATTCTCTTGTCCTTCCTATCTATTCTGTAAATATCTCACCGTGAAAACAAAGGTGAAGTGAGCATGAAGTGAGTCGTCAATAGTGTCAATTCCTGGCATCAGCATGACTCACAGCTCACTCTAAGCTCACTTCACCTTAGTTATCACGGTGAGTTTTTTCCAGAATCGACCGGTAGGTCTCAATTTATTTGGTATCAGGAGCACGTCTTTATCTCCTATACGTTTCAAATCGTCATCTCTAGTCGTTACTTAGATATCACTGACACTTATGAAAACTGTGTTCTACCAACCCGCACTGGGCCCGCGTGGTGGATTACGGCACACTCCCTCTCACAGAGAGGAGGCCTGTGTCCCAGCAGTGGGAATATTATATGCTGAATATGTAAATAAACACAAGATATATTTAACACCTTCCGTAAGATATTATTCATTTTATCTTTCGTCGTCAAGGATAAATGATAAAGGTCAGCGTTTTTAAAACATACGTGAACTGTAATGTTATTCGTTTATTGCAATGGAGCCTTGAGAACCCGTTTGAAAGCATTCATTACCAAATACTATTTTAAAATCGATGACTCTGTGAGGAATTGAGGATCGATAAACTTGGGTGTGGTTTAGTTTTATTTAACCTGTTGACGTAGATGGGTGACCGTCCATTACATGTGGAGACGCCTCCGTGCCTCGGAAAGACGTTATGGCTAATCCCGGCTGTCATTTGTAAACCTTTGACAGTCGTTAACCCTTTACCGCATAGGAAACCATATATGGTTTGACATGTTTACAGTTTATTTTACTCTAAAAAAATAAAAAAACTAGCGTATAAATCCTAATGGGTTTTGTTTTTCATATCATTAGCAATAATCAGTAGAAAAAACACAACTATTTTGTCTATCATCATATACCACTTGGAAATAATAAAATTAATAAAAAAATAAAAAATACACTAAAATTAATTCTGAAGCTTTAATAAAGACATTAACATATTTTTTTTTTTTTGTCACTTATTTAATATATCATGCAGTAAACGGTTAAGGGTATTTAAAAGCCCAAAAGTCTGATAACCAGTCTAACCAAGAGGATACTCCTTGCCCTTTAACTTTGGTCGTTACCCAGTAACTGGGTTGTGGAGGATAGTTAGGCAGTTGATTTGTTGTAAGATTCGCTATAATTACATATTAAAATAATCTATATAGGCCAGAGTTGTAAACAATATGAATTATCTGTGCTGTGTGTATTATTACTTTATTTTGTGATAAACTATCTTTTAGATAAAACTTTACTTTACTTTAAGTAATAACTGGTGTAGAGTAGATAAGAACTTTTGTGAATTGCTAACTTCATACTTTGCATCTATTATAAATTGAAGAAAATACAAAGGGTATTGAAGATTTCTATATGGAGCCTGGCATACCTACTGTCGCTGTCGCGCCATTTTGATTTTTTTTTCAAAATGGCGGCCACGCATGAAACCTATATAAACCGATAGCTGACATCAATGTAAACAGAAAATATTACAAGACCAAAGATCAAAAGATCAGATCAGATTTCCGTCACGCATGATTCGAGACTCTGGAATGTGCAGCAAGAGTCGCATCATCATTATTGATATTAACCAGTAGACGTCTTCTGATGAACGGGAATGGGATTCCTGATCAGATAAATACAGTTAAGATTAGCTAGGAGAGCTACTAGACTTAGGGCTGATTTTTCCTTCAACAGATAACTTGAATCCTGTGTAACGTTAAATGCGCAAAACAGACACCCCAATTGATTTTTAATTCAATTGACCTATTTCGGAGAGAAAATAAGTCATCAAAATTTTTTTAAAGGTTTTATGTGCTGTTTTAGTTTTACTGGCCATTCTGATCGTTTCTTGCGTCTGCGACTGCGTTACGACGCTCGTTATTCTGATCAAACTTGCTTTTGGTTTTGCGCATTTAACGTTACACGTTGTATAAAGTTCGTCACAGACGTCACGCTAGCAATCATGATACACCCATCCAATGCATTCAGCTTATAGGAAAGGGTGTTATTTGTGATTAAATATGCAGCTAATTGAGTTTTGAATGAATTGAATGAGTGCAACTTTTTTATACATGAGAGTATTTTCACACAAATATTATAAAGATGAAAGTTTGTGTGTGTGCTTCTATGTTTGTTACTTCTTCACGCTCAAACGGCTGAACGGATTTGGATGAAATTTTTAAAACAGATAGTTTATGACGGGGATTAACACATAGGATACTATTATTCCGATATTCCGGGATCGACACTTATGCGGGTGAAACCGCGGGGCGCAACTAGTGTTATATAATTTAAGCATCCTTATAATCTTACGTTAAGCATGTTCACACCACAGCATATCGCCCCCTTTTTCAAACAAGTGTATTTTATATGTTCGCAGTCAGCAGAGGTGTATACTATGGTAAAGAAGGACCTGGACGAGATAGGTACCGCGGTGAAGAGCGAGGCAAGCCATGTGTTCAGTACTACGTCAACTGTCATCGGGAAGACTTTCAAGGTAACGTTGTTGAGACGGTTCAGTTTAATTACCCTATTTAATGACAATTTCATGAAATCGTGACGTTTGAAGCGAATTCTAACTTAGAGATAATTATATTGATGATTCTTATGATATATAATTCAGTCACAGACGAGATTATGTATCTATTTAGAATTATACAACATGTAACGTTAAATGCGCAAAACCTCAGACACCCCAACTAATTTTTAATTCAATTGACCTATTTCAGAGAGAAAATAAGTCATAAAAAAAATGTAAAGGTTTTATGTGCTGTTTTAGTTTTACCGGCCATTCTGATCGCTTCTTGCGTCTGCGACGACGCTTTACCGAGGCAGGAGTCGTCACCGGGCCGCTGCGCCGCGCTGATAATGGCTTGCTTGACCTATTAATAAATAGACACGGCAACGTTTGTAACGAAGTTTTTTTGAAAAATGTGACCCTTATTAAAAAGTGGTTCAATTAATTCTGCTCGTTATTCTGATCAAACTATTTTCAGGTTTTGCGCATTTAACGTTACACGTTGTATATGTCTGTTTATTTGTTGTCTAGTACTCATAGCACAAGCTCTGCTTGGTTTGGGACTAGATGGCGTTGTGTGAAAATTGTGGAATATTATTATTATATACTGATTTACGTTTCAACTTTAATGAAGTAGTTATACTCTGAAGGTTTAGACTAGACTATTTGATATCTCTAAATAATGGCCTTGAAACGCGATACATTGCCAAGGTCGTACCATTTGCGATGACCTCAAAATGTTGTGGTTCCAGAATTGAATCATTATTTCGGTCTTATTTCTGAATGAGCTATTTCCTTCGCATTGTTGTGATGAGAGATATTATAAGTGGATCACAATTTGTTCCACAGTTGGATGTCCCAGAATCGCCAGCAAATGTAATGAAAAAGAGCCTCAGTAGTTTCATTGGTAAGATGCTACATTCAAATTATTTTCATGAAAATTATAGATATTCCTGTCCTGTATTATTATATTATTCTTGTAATAAATTCCTTCAGGTCAAGTGAACACAGTTCTGAATCCTGAGCCGGATGATGAAGACGACACAGAAGTTATACTGTCCTCGGGAGACACCACTATGCTATCTACATACAAAGTAAGATAATTCTTTTATTAAATAACATGTAACATCCGGAAAGTCTTAACTGATTTCAACTATACATCAACATCAACGTCAACATTATTTTTAGTATATGGCAAACCCGAAACACGTGTCTAGTATTTTTATGTAAAGAATCTATGTACAAAATTTCAAAAATGTATCATGAAAAATCACGAAGTTATAAGCTTGTTATGTTACAGTTGTTTTATCTCACCAGCGCGGGTAAGCCATACTTGTAGTTGTAATGCGTATAGACACGCGCTCCTGTGTGCGTAAGTACAGGTAGCGTTAGCAAGCTCATCGCTAATGAACAAAATAATAAAAGATATTAGATTTTTGCTACGTATAGATAAGACATGGTAAAATAAAATACAAACTTGTATTCAAGGGACATTTATTATATAAAGAATATTTTGACACTGATTTAGAATTAAATTTATATTTTATTTAAACTAATATTTCAAGTAGAATCGTAACTATACTCTTCTTTCACTAACTCCCGTTGCTGCTGCAGTGCGCTTTGTAATATTGCGTAAATGTGATATATCACAATTTGGTTCTCGATGAAGTTCCGTAAATTCATATTCTTCTTTGAGAAAATGGTAAACATTTGCAATCATTTGACGACCCTAAAATAAACGATATATTATTAAAACCAAGTTTATCATATTATTACTAAACTAATTCAATACATTAATTACATTACACACAACATAAACACACACTAAACATAAACATTAATTTGCCTTACCTCACTGCGAACAATTTTTCTCCGTTTACTCGTACCTTCCATGCTGACGGTATTCAGTGAATAATTTTGGCGCGAACTAAGTAGCACTACTGACTCAGCCGGCGACTCTGCCAAAACTGAGCGCTCCCGTGCTTACGCAGACAACGACAGTGTGCATGTACATTTACACGCACAACCGTGGCTCACCCGCGCTGGTGAGATAAAACAACTGTACCTGATTATCCGTACCAAAAGTTGGTTACCGCTTAACACGCGCCGCCGGCCGACGGGCTGTGACCAGTCTTGTGCACATTTGATTGCGGATAATGTAGTGTCGCTCGGTGTCCAACTTGTTACCGTTTTTAAATATTTTTGGGACAAAATATAACATGGTGTAAAAGTTATTGGAATCGATTCAGTTACTTATTCTGAACAAACTATATTCAGGTTTGCAATATACTAAAAATAATGTTGTATATACATATAGCATCATGGTTCCAATACAAAACAGAGATAGCGCAATACTGGACGAATACCGCCATCACTTTTTTCACAACGGAAAAATGATCGCATTAATATTAGTTAGGCAAATTGAAATTTTCACATTTATATCAAAGAAAACATTTAAATCTATTATCATGATAACAAACTATTTTTCATCAACGTGATTTTCTACGGCGGTATGAGAACAGCCGAGTTCATCTGCTAGTGCTCGTGCCGATAAACGGGGATCAGTTTCGATGAGTTGTCGTAATCGTTCTATGTCAGTCTGAACTACAGGGCCGGGGTGAGGTGAATCTTTTAAAGTGTAGTCTCCCATGCCAAATATATCAAATCAATTTTTAGCTGTGCGATAATTGGCCGTAGAATCTTCCATTATTTATTTATTTATTTAAACTTCTCGCACAAAAGGTACAAAGGCGGACTTAATGCCTTAGGCATTCTCTACCAGTCAACCAAGGACATCCATTGATTCCGTCCATTGATTTACATATGTTTCTTGCCGCATTCGCTGCTGAATGTCCCAATCGGTATTCGTGAAATAACAACAGTCTGATTTGTTCTCTTGAAAGATCCATTATTTCGATGTTGGAAGCGTTATGAAACGTGGCAGGAAATTTCGTCCGCTCTTACACTTTTGTCAAAGGAAATTTCAAGAACATTCAATGAACAAATAAAAAAAATCTAGATCATTCTGAAAATTTTTAGATGCCGACCTAATACTTCATTATACAGACCCAGTCCGAACGAAGTCAATACTAGCATAATTTTTAAAACCTGAGCCGCAAAGCAAAGCTACAAATCCAAACATAATCGCAACTACAATGTTTGTAAGTGTTCTTCTACCGCCGTACTCATTAACTGTTTATTATCTCCACAGAAAGAACTGGAGGCCTTACAGCGCGTAGACGCCACATTCATAGTTCCAGCCTACAGCCCAGAGTTCGAAGCATGGCGGGCGAGTCTCGAGACCACAGAGGCTGGTCTCATCAGTCTGAACTCTGCAGGAAGACGTCTTGACGCAAGTCCGACGCTAAAGGCACAGTACGACAAGCTAGTGCCCGATGCCGTGTCACACGATGACTTCTGGGAGCGGTGAGTGTTGCATGTTGTTGTCTCGAGACCGCAGAGCTCGTCATTGTCTTAGTGTGGCATCATCATAATTGGCAGCCTTGTTCCGCTGCTGAGTTTAGGCCTCCTCCCTTTTGTGCAATGCTTTCCGGCCGAGTCCCCATCCAGGTCTTCTCGCGATCATTTGTAGGTCGTCCATCCACGGGGCTATTAGTCTGCCAACGCTCAGCGAGTCTCGTACTGAAGGGAAATTACAAAAATCAGGTCGGAGATGGCGTGTTGCAAAAAAAAATGTTACTATTCAAATTCAAATATTTTTATTTCGGAATTACATCCATATATTGTTAGTAGAAGTATAACTTAGCCTAATGTTAGTATTAAATTAAATCTACAATACTAAACAAGTAGTGTACCATTGAACTGTTCGTTCAATGGTACACCGCTTATTTGGATAAGTGTGTCTGTACACTTACCCACCTTCGTAAGACTATGGCAAATATACTCAGCCTATTGCAGCTCACTTCTGGTCACGGAAATTGAACTATGCAGTTCACTAAAAAAGACGATGAAATCCCACCATCCTTGTCCTCCATTCAAGAAGGCAGTCTCAATAATCCATGTGTTTTTATTCTACAGCTACCTGTTTCGCGTGGCCCTGTTACAAGACAGACTGGCAGCCGCCGCTCGCAAGCAGCCGCAAGAGGAGCCCTCCACCGACCCCGTGCTCGCGCACCTCCCCATGCAGACGCCCATCGAACAGTAAGTTGGAACTTTTTCTTGAATTAGTTTAGTTTGCGATATTCCTTTGCGAATCCCAATGAATACATTTTCTTTCTTTCTTTCTTACTTACTTATACTCAATGGCCACATTTACGGCCGAGTACTGTGTGTACCTACACTGTGTGGTCGCTCCATCATCCTTAGTTGGTTATTTCTAGATATACTTCAATAATAAATCAATCAACTTAGTCTATCGCAGTCCACTGCTGGACATAGACCTCTCCCATGCTGCGGCACAACACCCTGTCCTCCGTCTTCCGCAACCAGTCTGTCCCAGCCACCTTTTTAATAAATAGCAACGATATAATCTGGAACCGTAGTAACCATAAAACGTTTCTCTTGTTTTAACGTTTGAAGGCTGTTAAAAACTCGAAAAAGATTCGCCAACGAACAGGTAGACCTGCAAATTAGACATGTCTAAAAAGCATAATCAGCCTATAATGTTCCCACCTCTAGGACACAGGCCTCCTCTCGGTGAGGAGTGGGCCGTAAATTACGGCCCACTCCTCAAACCAAAAATTCGAAGACACGCGACGTCTAACAACGTGCACTTGGCCCTCGTGGTGGATTACGGCCCGTAATCCACCACGAGGGCCAAGTGCACGTTGTTAGACGTCGCGTGTCTTCGAATTTTTGGTTTTAGGACATGCCGGTTTCCTCGCGATGTTTTCCTTCACCGTTGTGAGAGCAATGGTGATGAAATAGATGACACAAAGTAAAGCGCCTGACGGGATTCGAACCCACGACTTACAACTCGGAAGTGGAGGCCGTTATCACTGGGCCACCACTCAACCTGTATAATAATTAATCAAGACCTAATGTTTAAGATCTTTGTATCACAGAACTAGAAAGAAAGAAAGAAGAAAAACTACATACCTATGTGTCACAGATAAATTATTATATTCTAATCTCCTTCTTTAATTTTCAGGAGTCCAAAAAAGGTTCTATCAGGTTTGGAAGAAGAGGAAGTACCTTTTGAAAAGCCCTTCGAGAAGCCTTTTGAAAAGCCCTTCGAAGCGCCAGACATGGAAAATGTCGTCACCTGGGAAGACGGTAAGTCAAAATAGAGATGTAGCGTTAAACTTCATCTGTAATCGATTCTTTGAGCGCCATAATCGATACTGTAATCGATTGTCTGTAAGCCAAGATCGATTCTAACCGTCCTTATTTCTTCTATTGATCTTTATTATAGTATCTCAAATTGTATTTTGAACAATAAAACCTCTGTATTAAATGTTGTTTTTGTATTCCCTTATAATGTTACTATGTGTTTTTACACGAAAATGTTACTAGAATCAGCCCACGTTTGCACGGACGTAAAAATATCGCGCACTGGATTTTCAACTATCGGTGTTGAGCCAAAGATTGAGAATCCAACAGAGCGTATCCCAGCGCGTCAAAAAACCATACTTTTGGATGTTCAACCCTTGGCGCTAAGCAGCGCGTTCAAAATAAAGAGCGCGAAAAATCCCGCTACGATATTTTTACGCCCGTGCCAACTTCGGCTAATAAATAAAATCACTTGATGAACTGACCATATGGATCCATAAATCCAAATCCCGATACTTAATATGTTTACATAATAATAAAAAAAACTGCTTTTATTCATGATTCATATTTTCATATAATACTAAGATGTTCCATGTGGTGATTCTTGTATTCAATGACCAACGTTGGCCTCCACACAAAGGTACATCCAAACAATTTATAATTTAAGAATAAAAATCAACAAGGAGATTCATCAAGGAGTTTTGAGCTCCAACATTGATCACTGTCTTCAAGAACCACAATTCAAATCACGTTCCAAATAATCGTACCTCTGTACAGAAGACTTCGCCAACGACGTGGAACTGACAGAAGAACAACAAACACTCCTTCTAGAAGAATACGAAAGAGAGATCGCCGGCAAGAAGATGACCAAACAAACATGTTCCCGTGACATTGCAAACAACAACACAGACAAAACAACTAGCACAGACGACAAAAAAAAAACGAAAGCCGCACAAACCAGAGACAAGATGAACAATAAACAGACTAAAAATAAAAATGGGCGGTCGCCGAAAAAGGCGGCAAAATCTGACGTTTGTGGAAACAATTTAGTTGAAGATTATTTTGGAGATAAAGAGGTTAAAGATGATGCTAGCGCTAATTCTGATGAAAGCTGGGAGAAGGAATTTGAAATTGATGACGTTGTTGAGCAGAAAGCATGAAACAATCCGGCCATAGAATAATGTAAGGATAAAATAGTTCGGATACATTGTGCGGCGCGAAATATTGTGACGTTTACACTTTTTTTGATCACACAAAAGTAGCTGTAATTTGATTTGTTTCAAATACTATACTTCATAGAAATTTATTATGTTCTATACTGTCTTTATAATACGTTTACAACATCATCTTACCAAAAAGCCATAGAATTCATCTCGCCGATTCAAAACTGAGTCTTATGTCGACTGCGCACAGTTCCTAATTGAAAGATCATGAAATCTTTTTAATGCCAGGCAATTAATACCCATATGTCGCACACACAAAGCTCAATATAGTACTACTGTCACATGTGACGTGATTCGCACAATGTTCCGTGAAGCCAACAGCGCACATTACAAGCTTTTGCGACTTTGACAGCCTGGGCATATTCGTTATACATCAGACAGTTTGCGACTTTTGCGATTGTAAACGTTAATTCAATTGAATATAGTTCCGTTTTGATTGCAGCTTGTTTAAAAAACTTTGTCTCGCTGAAATCTACTTAGTTCTTATGAGCATTAGGTTGATATTTGTAAGTTGCACACGTATTTTAATTTTATTCGTGGCTGGGTTCGTCTATACGATTATATCTGTAAGTGTAAAATTGGGGATGATCAAACAGGGCCCTAGGACCAGGAAATAGATAATAGATGTATTGATGTCGAGTTTTTATAGTCCCAGGTCAATACGTCAAAGTTATGCACTAAAACATTATGCGCTTCATCATACCAGGAATAATGATAATTTTGAAAATTATTTTTTAAATTACAGATGAGATGTGTACTTTTTAGATTGTACTTTTTTGTTATATTTATATTATTTATTTACAAATAATTTAACACATTGAACGCCGTGGTGTTCATTGGTGAGCACACTATACTTTCCATCTGGGCTGACGCCGATTCGCGATTTCGACAAATTTTACACATTATATTTTACTGGCTCAGACGGTTCAAAATAGTCTAAATAATTATTTAATATTACTATCCAAAAAATTTACAAAATAATTGCTGTTGCTCGCTGGTGACCACCATGGCGTTCAATGTGTTAATTAATCTTTTACGTACAACCCGATTCAAACATTATGGCGGCTCGGAACATGAGGAGAGTCGCTGCGCAGTTACAAATTCACGTGTCAACGGGGGTGAGGGGTGGGGTACCGCGCAGCGTGTAGCGCACTTCAGAGCCGTCATAAAGTTTGAATGGGGCTGTGTCAGTTTGAAGGCACTTTCGTATCTTTACTTACCTTTTTAAATGTTGTATGTCCAACGAATATAACCAGACTGTCTATTCCTAATACCCCAGTTAGAATTGAAGCCATGATAATTACGATTTTTCAACTGTATATTGTTATATTGAGCAAGAATTATATGCATGAATGGCGCCATCTCGCGTTTATAATGTGACGTTAGCCTAACTAACCGTATCATCAAGATTTGGCCTTCGAGCCATTTTCAGTGGGCAAAGGAAAAGAAAAGTTACAGTACCCGTCGGTAAACGTGGTGCATGGAGATTCAAGAAAAAGTTCTGCTATGTGGAATGTTGTCTTTACTTGTGTTAACTGAGTGTACAAACACGTTGTGAATATGTGCGTAAATACGAGTAGCGTCAGCACATAACACACTCACGCACAGGTGCGGCTTCGTCATTGTCTCGGACGGTACCGAGAGCCCCTGCTCTTACACATTCACAGCGTGTTTGGACACTTAGTAACCACAAGTAAAGCGGGCGTCGCTTCGTCAGATAAAATTACTGTGCCAATATACTGGTTGACAATATTAAAGTGCTACGAGAATCTTTTGGCGCTTGAACGACGTAGACAGAGTGGCGCTGCTGGTATACTTTTGTGTGATTTCATGAATCGCGATATGGATTGAAAAAACGAGATGGTAGCGTTAGTTCTGATTTTGGCCACGCGCCCTTATACAGCTATATGACCTATACCTTATACAACCTTATTGGCAAACTATCCATGAAAAATGAATTGATATTTAAACTGGATTCGGCTGTAAAATTGTAGTTTGAGGACTGACCATGATGTAAAATAGATATATTTTTAGTAATAATAATACATAGTGTTGTAGATAAAAATATCGATATTCGATTTTAATAACAGACTCTTTGGGGAAGAGATAAAGGAAACATCGCAAATATTAATTTTGACGACTACAGACATCGTCCATCTTGGTTGCGGCTCTACTACCGATTTACTTCAATTATATATTTTTCTTGTACAATTTCATAACAAAATTATCGACATGTTATCTACAAACACTGCGTATTATTTAGCATAAGTGCACATTTCTCGAGCCATATGGGCACATATCCTATTGCATTTACTTTTACTTCACATTGGCAAAGACTATCACCGAAAACGTCTTATAATTATCTTTGTCAATGAATGCGTTTATCCACCTACTTAAATTACTAACATGGGTTTTTAAGAATTTATTTCTAACGAATTTTATTTTTAGTCATTCCACTATTATGCTGCCTAAACTCGTCAGTGGGAACTGTTTAAATTATTTTTTACATTTTACATATTGTGAATGTCTTCACTATTAAAATGCCTGTAAAATATATATATTTGATGCGTAGGTAGTTAAAGAATTATAATGAATTAAAAATCGAAGTCCATTGACAAATATAAAGGTAGGTAACAGGTGTAATTTACTTTAATTCATTGACTTTATTAGGTTTGTTTCTTTATAGTTTTAAATATTCAACTGAATTGTTTTCATAAGTTTTAGCCGGCGAGTTTACAATCCTACCAATTATTTACAAATTGCTTAAAAATCTTGCAAGTGGTACAATAATATTTAAAGTGTGATATCCCACTAAATAGGTCTCTGAAATAGTTGTAAGTAGATAATAGTAATAATTTTGTGCGCTGGTAACATCTTACTAATGAATGGGCTGACCTGGCAAGTGTAACTAGTGTTGCCAGAAATCAGTAATGAATGTTATTCAAATTGTCGATAAAAACGCTGCCTTATGAGCTTATAAATATTTTTTCATGATAATGAAAATAAATAGTATTAAAACCGTCTATATCAATCAATTTTAAATTAAATGGATCTGTTCGTAACATTAATTGTATGAATAAGCATATAAGCCTGCCATTATCTTGTTGTAAAGCCAAGCCTATTGCTTCATAAAATTATTAGAATATTCGATAGCAAATCTCGATTTTAGGCAACATTAGACGCAATCGAATGTCCTTCGATCCTTAGGGCCCGTCCCCATCGCCACGGCGCGGCGCCGCCACCGTACAACGGCACGGCGCCATCAACGTGCTTGTTGTTCGAGCAGACCAACTAAGAATTGACGCGCGCGCCGTGCCGTTGTACGGTGGCGGCGCCGCGCCGTGGCGATGGGGACGGGCCCTTACTCTGGACACCAATTCCTATGTATTGAACTTTGAACTCTATTTCTTACGCCATAAATAATGTATTATTCCTGTATATAATGACTGTTAGGTCTTGTTAGATGTCCATTGAATGATTAAAATAGCTACTGTGATTGATTTTTTCTATACGGAATGGGTCAATGGACATCGAAAACACATCGAACAACATATGGTTTGTTAGGGTCATTAAATACAGGAACACGAAAAAAATTTGGAATCGGTGTCTTTAAGCATTCATTGTCAGTCAAAAGTAATTGTTTCTACAAGTGTACTTTAAAACGTTTGGTTAAATAAATATTAAAATTAAGTGCAATAAAGTTATCTTACATTTAACTCGACATTTATTTTAAATATATTTAGGTTAAATCTCTCAACTAAAATGAGTTGTCTCTAGGTATCGTTATGTTTGTGTAAATTATGATTATTATGAATATGAATAAAAGTTATTAAAAATCGTAAGCGAGCGTTTTATTTGCCATCATGTAAGACCAGTAGCACAAAAGTCGTGCGTGCGCCTGTATCACGCACATATTGCGAGCGTTTTATTTGCCATCATGTAAGACCAGTAGCACAAAAGTCGTGCGTGCGCCTGTATCACGCACATATTCATATATATCTTTGACAGTCGTCACGGGTATTCAGAAGCCCGAAAGTCTGACAACCAGTCTTACCAAGGGGTATCGTATTACCCAGTAACTGGGTTGTGGAGGTCAGATAGGCAGTCGCTCCATGTAAAATACTGGTATTCAGCTGTATCCGGTTAGACTGGAAGCCGACCCCGACATATTTGTGAAAAGGCTAGGCAGATGATGATTCATATTTTGCATAGGTGAAAAATTAGGTTTGTGTGAGTAAGTGAGACGCCCTGTTTCTGAAAAGCTGATCAAGCTTTTAGATTGCTAAACTTTTAACTTTAACTCTGAGTTATGTGTAAATGTGAGTTTCATTTTCTATGGGATTTGGGCAATCTGTTTTACTGAACAAACAGATCGGGCTTTCTGAATACGGGCTTGGGCAAATATCTCCAAAACAGCAATAAAAAACGCAGAATACAAATTCAGCATATATTCAGTGTTCTCCGGGCATCATGATTGCGAAGGCAGGGCGTTCCTGGTGCGGGTAGAGAATGGGCTTGATGGGATGGTTGAGTTTTATTTTCTACTAGCTTTTGCAAGTCGGAAATTTTCCCATGGGAATGTGCTACCGGGACAAAAAGTATCTCATGTCCTAACCCAGGTCAGGTCTACCTGTGTGCCAAATTTCATCTAAATTGGTCCAGCCGTTTGAGCGTGAAGAAGTAACAAAAATACAAACTTTCGCCTTTATAATATTAGTGTGATTTAGGCCATCTTTTTTTCTGATCAAGGTTTGATCAGTCTTTCTTAACCTCTGGTATGTCGGAGCGTAGATCTACGCGCCAAATTTTGTATCCGTAAACTGTCGGAACGTATATCGACGACCAATTTCTGTCAACCAAAAATTTTTTTTATTTCATACTTACTATAAATCGTTGAAATTGCTTTTTATCAGTTTCACGTTAATCCGGGGTTACGTTAGGTAGGATCTTCAAAACAACAATAAAACACGCACAATGCACACTAAGCATATATTCAGTGTACTTCCGGCATCATGATGGAGGAGGCGGGGCTTCCCTGCTGGTGCGGGTAGAAGATGGGGTTGACTGGCCGGTTGAGCGAGCTGGCCGTGTCGCCTGCGGTGGGGTATGGGTGGTGTGGGGCGGCGCCCATCCATTGAGGATACCAGTAGAGACCCTAGAAGAAACACGCACAGGTCAATTTTACGTCATTCTGTCTACTCTTGCTCTTGCAAATAATATCTTAGGGTCATTCCATGCCAAATTATAGCTTTCTAGTACTAAGAGTCTCTGAACTAAGCTGCGGACGGACAGACGGACATGGCGAAACTATAAGGGTTCCTTGTTGACCTCGGAACCCTAAAACTCGTTAGTTATTGTATTTTGAACATTATTCAGACGAACGTAAAGTTCTAACTGGGTCGAAGTTCGGTTTGGAAGGTGTTTAAATGAAACCCGTTCTAATACGTTTCGCGCACTTGGCGGCAATAACCACTTGCACCCCAATTGCGTAACACACAATCAATCTCAATTTTAAACATTTTGAAGCATATTGCTAATCCATTGCCCCATATATTCGAAAAATGAATCCGCTCAACAACGTAAATAACGCAATGAATGTTTTTGAACTGTCAAAATGAAACCCATTGCTACTGAGTGTGTTACGCAATTACCCTACTGTTCGGACGACGTGCCGTCCATACTTTAGTTTGAACGTCCGCATCTTGATCGAAGCTTTTGTGACCACGATCACGACTCGTCGTGTAGTGCGCAAGGTCCCTTAAGGTCTTACGTACCTTATTCCCGGACCCTTGACAAGTGAATCGATACTCGTTGACAGTGAGTGGGTCCAGGTAGCTGATGCCGGCGATCGAGCCGTAGTTAGGAGGGAACATGTACCAGCACCCGTCCAGCGAATCTAAAAATATTGCATTTTTTTACCACTTTATTAAGAGGATGTAAACTGTAACCGGCAGTCTAATTGCGTAACACACTATCAGTAGCAATGGGTTTCATTTTGACGGTTCAACAACATTCATTGCGTTATTTACGTTGTTGAGCAGATACATAATATTTCGAACATTTGGAGCAATGGATTAGCAATATGCTTCAAAATTATTCAAATTGAAAGTAATAGTGTGTTACGCAATTAGGGTGCGGGTTGTGGAGGTCAGATAGTCAGTCGCTCCGTGTAAAATACTGATATCCAGCTATGTCCGGTTATACTGGAAGCCGTCCCCAACATAGTTGGGAAAAGGCAGGTTGATGATGAGACTAAGAGGATGTAAAATGGAGGAAAGTTTTGAGTATGAATGTGGATGGTTATTATAAGAGTAGAGGAAGACCAAAGAAACTACGCACGATTGTGTGAAAGATAATATAGGTGGCTAGAAAAGTAGTGATTTCGATTGAAAAGAAGTGAGATAATGGCTAATAGAGATCTATGGCAAAAGGTATATCCCGCCGTTACATCAATTAATTTTAAGTTGATACGTCATGTGACTTGCAACCTCAAACAAATTAGAATAAGGGCCGGATAGTGATGATAATCTAGGAAGACTACTTATTACTTATATGTATAGAGGTATGAGGAACAGGGTGTAAATTTCACTTATCCTCCATAGAAAAGGGAGGATCCTCTGATAAGACGGGGTGTCGTGTGTGGTGGGCAACTTCCCGACGATTGATGTAGGAACTTTGTATACTCGTACAACGTGTAACGTTAAATGCGCAAAACCTGAAAATAGTTTGATCAGAATAACGAGCAGAATTAATTGAACCACTTTTTAACATGGGTCACATTTTTCAAAAAATCTTCATTAAAAACGTTGCCGTGTCTATTTATTAATAGGTCAAGCAAGCCAATGTCAGCGCGGCGCAGCAGCCCGTTGACGACTCCTCCCTCGGTAAAGCGTCGTCGCAGACGCAAGAAACGATCAGAATGGCCAATAAAACTAAAACAGCACATAAAACCTTTACAATTTTTTTTAATGACTTATTTTCTCTCTGAAATAGGTCAACTGAATTAAAAATCAGTTGGGGTGTCTGAGGTTTTGCGCATTTAACGTTACACGTTGTATATGCTAGTTGCACGGTATACTCTGCTTTCGCGATGCAGGATTTTGCGTGTCGTCAGTGTGATGTGTAGTTCGCATGTGGGGATGTAGATGCCGCCACACTTACAAGTAATGTTGGACTCGTCAGCTCCGGGCATTTCCGTAGTGACCATGTACGCTTCTGAAGTTTGTTCGATGAAAGGTGGAACCGGAGACAAGCCCGTGCCAGGGTCACCAGGAATTATAAATGGACCTGCAGTAAAAAATTAACTATTCTAGGGTTTTGTATCCAAAAGATGCCATCAAAAGGCCGTTATCATAACAAATCGTAATAAAAACTAGCTCTTGTCTGCGACTTCGTCTGCGATCCAGGATGAAATGTAGCCTATCTAACTATGTGCCAAATTTCATTCAAATCTGTTTAGCTGTTTTAGCGTGAAAGCGTCACAAACAAACATAAAAACTTGCAAAAAAATCAAATCATTTCCCTTTATAGGTAATAAAATATAACTTTAGAAAAATAAAGTCCCCAGACTAAAACATAATGCATTATATTAGTTGTATTATAAATATTTTGCTTATCTATTTTTACACACAGAGTAAAGAACATAACGCAACTTACCGCCGTAAAAGTTGGTGTGGTTCCACTCACAGACATGATGGTCGCAGAACATCGGAGAGTACTTCTCTTTAGTGTAGTAGGCCTGGCCGTTTGGCATCAACTGAAACAATAACAAAGTATTATTCATGAAATCGAGCTTGTATTGTATTCCTCTAAGGGCTAAGCAGAGATGTGTACAGCTGTGCGATTCTGTAACATCTCACCGTTAAAACTTGGGTGAAGTGAGCGTGGAGTGAGTCATCAATAATGTCAATCCCTAACATCAGCATGACTCACAGCTCACTTCACCTTAGTTATCACGGTGAGATTTTTCCAGAATCGACCGGTTGTTATAGTAGTCCTGGGCATTTTAGAAGTCCCACAACGAGACTCCCGTATTATAGGGGGGGTAAGCCTATTACCACTTACAGGGCTGGAATCTCGTCTCGGAAAACCCTTTGTGTAACCTACACTTTCTTTCACAATCCGAAGGATTGTGAAAGAAAGTACTATTTAGAACTATTTTATTGTATTATTATTATTTCTTTAGTTTTTTTTACTACATATGTATATTTTTTGTTTTTTTTTTCTTTTTTTTTTGAATTCTATTATGGTTTGGTACACCACTTTTACCATTTTATAATTTGTCATTGAAGAGCGGGGCCTCCTAGCACAGGTATATTTTTACTTAAAAGGAGGTCTCTATGTAAGATTTACTGTAAAACTTGTACATGTTACTGCAATAAACTTTTTTTTTTATACATTTCAAAAATTCGTCGATTATTAATTCAGTATCTAAATAACGCAATGAATTAACGCAAAGTATTGTCGAATTGTCAAAATAAAAGAGGTTGTTGCAATTGTTAGTGTGCTACGCAATCACCCCGCTGGACATTTAACATATAAAACAAAACAAAAAAAAAATGTGGGGTGAGATAGCCTGATGACCCTAAACCTCCCCCTTCTCTTTTTCTCGACAAAAAATTTAGCTAAAGTCCGTCTCACGAAAGAAGTCCCGCGGCAATAAGTTGAACTAATTATTCTAATATACTTAGAGAAATTCCTACAACAACCCTCCTACTTCACACACCTTCTTTCTCTATTTAAGATTGTCCATTTTATCAAGCAGGCACTCCTGTAATATGATGTCGAGACAAATAATGGTTTATATGTCTCCGTCGCATGCATGTAGCTCCGCGTCTGCGAGACTTCTTCCACAACAACACGTACCAGCAAATAATCATAATGCCTGAACCTGACGCCCTGTATGTTAAAGTCCAGTATGAAGGACCCTGACGTGATGATGCAGGAGGCGGCAGTCAGCGGCGGCAGTTTGTACATCTCTGTGCCACACTTGACGATAGCCTTCGGTAGTGTGGACACGTCACGGATGTGCTGCAGGTTCTTCTTGAATGGGAACCTGGGAACAGTTGAATCAATGGCTGTAGGGCTTAAATTACCTACGCCTACGTAGCAAATTGTATTCAATGTCATAAGCAAAACACTCTTTACCAGATTTGAGCTAGGCATGTCTCTTTAGAAATAAGGGCTCGAATTATGCTTTTTACATAAAATAACGTTTACTTCACAACCAAAGCAAAGACAGGATGTGTAGATGCACGTGGCGTTCGTGGCTTTCTGTATTTTCTGTTTAACGAACAAGAAACCAGTCTTGTTACAATGAATCAGTTCTAAAGTCATCTAACTAAATGTTCGTAGAGTACCACAGGGCGCAATTTTAGGACCGCTGCTATTGTTAAATGGGAAAAGGCGTGAGCTTAGGCATATACACTTAAAATTCAAGTAGGTACCTGAACACACAAACCCCGATATTACACTCCAGCCCATGAACAAAGTTATCCATAGAGAAGACTACATTGGGGTCTTCTTCCAAAAAGTATCGTGTATCGTCCATAAAGTGAACGAATCCCAGGAAATGGAAGGCTCGACCCTTGCAGAAGGGTGTGGGTCCTCTGCCCATGTTGTAGATGTCGCTGTATAGCTCCGACAAGAAGATGTACACATTCTTGCCGCAGTAGAACTCTGGAAGAAGTCTTTTGTCGATAAATTAACTTTGGGTGAGTGAAAATAAATATGTTGCAGTTTTAAATGATGAATTAGTTATTTCCGTAAGAAAGTAGTTTTAAAGAACTCTTTTACCAATACGTCAAAAATTAATTATGTATTGAAGCTAGATGGGGTCGGTGTTTCTTATCCGACTAGGTACTCTGAGAAGAAACACCGAAAAAACACAGAGATCAGTCTGTTTTAAAGTCCAGAAACAATGTTTGCCATGTTATATTGAGGACCACGACGATTAGTGTCTGAAATGGTATTTTGATGAAATACCACATATATTTGAGATTGTATTTTATACATTAGTGTCGAAAATTGTGTTCTTTGAAGTTCTTAATAAGTACCTACAATAACTACGGAAACATTCCACTAGTCCACTTTTACTTGTAGCACAAACCAAAGAAAAACCAGATTAAATAGCTTCAACTCAAGTTCAAATAATTATACGTCAGAATGTTTATTAAAACTTTACCTTGACTCATGTAGAACTCCGAAGGCACGGAGCCCCCGGCCGCGTAGTTGAAAGTGGCGACCCTCTCCGTCTTGATAGCGTTATGGTTGTCATACATCGTTAGCATGTTATCTATCGTGTCATCTAATGCTATCAATAAAACCTGGAAACAATTCAAAGTATCTCATCCATATGACTTCTGCATACCTATGCAGAAGTCACAACCACTCACACAACCACACAACCAACACAACCTCACACAACCTCTCGATATACAGCGTGTAACGGAAAGGGGGTATCAACCCTGAAGGAGGTGAATGTGCTCATGAAACTCAACAACTTTCCCCAAAGAACATAGGTCGAAATATGAAAAAAAAAATTGGCCCTCCCTTACAAAACTGACTACCAGCTGATTGATTTACTATGGGAGGGCCAAATTTTTTTCGCAAGTAACATAGTGATTTGTGACTTTCTAGTTGACATGACTTGACTCCGATAAACATGACGTGTCCTTGTTTGATTCATGGAGATTTTACCCTGATACTAGGTAGGTACACACTTACCTTCAATTCCTTTATGTGCATGTGGATGAATCTCGCCAGGTGATCCGTAGCTATGTGGACGTGTTCGTTTATTATGTACTGAAATAATATCATTGATAAGATGAAAACCTACGTTACAATTATTACAAACTGCCTTATAATACGGTGCAATTAAAATTGATATGGACTGCCACAACACAGGTGTCTTTAGGGCGTCACACAACATTAAAAAACGTAAAGTATCACGCAAACAATGCGCGTATTAAATTTTTTGAAAGCCGGAGTACGCGTCGCATATTCGCGGCTAGCTCGCTTCGCACCCGGGGAGAGCACGTTCACAAATCGCCTCACTAGAAACACGCTCGCAAATCGCCACTGTAAAAACGCCCTTAGTGCGTTTCATAGGACCATGAGGGTAATTACGTAACACACTATCAGTAGCAATGGGTTTCATTTTGACAGTTCAACAACATTCATTGCGTTATTTACGTTGTTGAACAAACACATTTTTCGAACATATGGAGCAATGGATTAGCAATATGCTTCAAAAAGATTCAAATTGAGAGTGTGTTACGGTACAATTAGGGTGCATATCACAACTGCCACAGATCAAATATTACTTATCCATCTCTGCTTTTTAATCATAGTATTTAAATCTAAAATTACAACCTCATTCCCTGTCAGTACCTATATCTAGGTTATCGGAAATGGCCAGCCGCCAACATAGTTAGTTTTTTAATATCGCCAAAGCATACCCTGCGATCTTTGCAATATTCAAAAATGCATACCTTTTTCTGATTACCTTCTCTTGCGTTTAACCCTTAAATGCATGATTTATTTTATCGTATTGCAAAAAATGCTATTGTATAGGTATTTATCTATAAAATTTAGATAATAAATATATAATAATTATACAATAATATTAATATTCATAGAGTATATATATATTGTTTTGACAAAAAGAGGTGCAATCAGAAACTCACAGCTATCACATTCTTAAAAAAATTAAATGACGTACTTTGTTGCCATATGGCAACATCATGCATTTAAGGGTTAAAGTATTTCGTTTTCTATAAAAACATACAGGGAGAAGGGTGGCAGGGATAATACGCACAAACTGAAATTTTTCGTCGGTTATGAAAATTATAATTCACCAGCTGTATCATAGAATAGAAAAAACCGGTCAAGTACGTGTCGGAACACAAACAATGAAGGGTTCCGAAGTTGGAATGAATTTATCCCAAGAACAAACTTAACATTTTAGTTAACAATCATGTTCTAATACCTACATTGCAATTGCAAATTTAAGTTGGTCGACTATTACTCGTAAACTTGTAAAGCCTACTTAGCTGTGATAGTTTTCGTTTTAATTTCGTTATATATACTACTGCCGTGATTTTTTTCACATATATCTAAAAAACGCAACCATTTAGCTGGCGGGGGGAACCCGCAGTATTTTTGAAAGACCTATCCAACGATACTCCACACCATGGGGTAGACGAGAAAAAAACATCTCCACTTTACGTGTAGAAGAAGTAACTTGCATAATTTTATTTTACCACTTTTTCGGTGTAATTAATATGTATATCCATGCCAAATTATAGCTTTCTAGTACAAAGAGTCTCTGCATGTGCTAAGCTGCGGACGGACAGACTATAAGGATTCCTTGTTGACTACGGAACCCTAAAAAGTGCAATACATAGGCGGTCTTTATGAAATAGCATTTTTTTTTTTTAATAACCGACAAAAAATTTCAACGCATCAGAATCAGGTAAGAAATGAAACCATGGTAGTAGGTTGCGTAAAATCAACCCGAATGAAATGCCGATATATTATTATACTGTTGGATTTTCAACGCTCGGCTCAACGCTGAAAGTTGAAAATCCAACTGCGCTTTTATTTAGGCATTAATTTAGGTATTGCTTAGTGTTAGTAAAAACGGACATAGAGGTGCCTATAGTTTGAGGCACAACCTGATACTTAAGCAGTGACCACACTTATCGACGCGGAATTGGCTTAAGCAGCACCCTAATTGCGTAACGATCAATCTGATCTGAATCATTTTGAAGGATATTGCTAATCCATTGCTTCATACGTTCGAAAATATTGACTGCTCAACAACGTATACAACGTGTTACGTTAAATGCGCAAAACCTCAGACACCCTAACTGATTTTTAATTCAATTGACCTATTTCAGAGAGAAAATAAGTCATTAAAAAAATTGCAAAGGTTTTGTGTGCTGTTTTAGTTTTACTGGCCACTCTGATCGTTTCTTGCGTCTGCGACGACGCTTTATCGAGGGAGCAGTCGTCACCGGGCCGCTGCGCCGCGCTGTCATTGGCTTGCTTGACCTATTAATAAATAGACACGGCAACGTTTTTAAAGAAGATTTTTTTGAAAGATGTGACCTATTTTAAAAAGTGGTTCAATTAATTCTGCTCGTTGTTCTGATCAAACTATTTTCAGGTTTTGCGCATTTAACGTTACACGTTGTATAACGCAATTAATGATTTCGAACTGTCAAAATTAAAGCTATTGCTACTGATAGTCTGTACGCACTATCGTATATGTACCCCGCCGGTCAAGAAAGAACTTTTAAAAGTACATGCAATAAAAGCGAAAAATACTTCATTTGCGTCTATTCGGTACGCAGGACGCGGCTCGACACCACGTCGAATTACTTATTCGTTTAAAATTGCATGAATATAAAGCTCCTTCTGACTGGCTCAAGCCGAATCCGCGTCGATTGGTGTGGTCACTCCCTAAGTAGCAAGTTGTAAAGTCACGTTACCTGATCAGGAGCTCGTTTGATCTTCATCATCTCTATCTGGTAGTGGGCCAGATGGTCCAGCTTGTCTGTGGGGTCATGACCATAGATCTCGTACGCGTCTATGACCATCGCTAGGGTTATGTTCTCGCTGGGCGACTGACAGCATGGGTGGTTGGATATTATGTAGGAATGCTGAAACGTGAAGGAGCAGAGCGTAAAAGTTGGTGAAAGGTAGAACTTCGTCTATGTCTTCTCGATATGTGAAAAATTCAGAAGGTAAAAAATCAATCAACCCCCTGTTTTCCATCCTTTTTTTTTTTGGATGGGAAATTATCAAATAACTCCTCCCGCTTCGTGTCAGACTTTTACTGACTAAAACCCACCCGTGTTCCTTCAGTTGCCTGTGCCAAGGTCCACGGTAACTCTTTCGAACAACCCGCGACCCTGGTTTTTTTCCATCCTTTGGAGTGGGTTTTTGTATTTTTAAATGAGACCAACTTCGATCGATCTTCTATCGGCCTACTCTGTAAAAAGATCGTAGTCATACCTAGATTTAAAAAAAAAAACTCCTTTTTTTTTCGTCAGTTCAAAAGGCAGTTGAGGTTGGTGAGGGATAACACACTAACATTTGCCCATGGTTCAGCTTTTGTGAAGATCGAAAATTATCCCACGGAAACGTACGAGTAGGTACACACGACGACTGCTGGTTATACATTTCCAGTTTTGGCTGACTTCGCATTGTATAGAGTTCTCATACTATGAGAAGTCAGCTTATACTGGAAATGTTTAGCTTGATGCGTCACCTACACCCGGGATAAAAAGTATCCTTTGTCCTAACCCAGGACATGGTCTATCCGTGTGCCGTTAAGGCGTGCGGAAGTTAACAGAGAGAGTTACTTTCGCATTTATAGCATTAGTACTTACACGGAGAGAAAAATCTTAGAAAAATTACTGTGCTGTCTCATAATCTGAGTGCATTTGAGTGGTATTGGAAAAATTACCATGCACAGTAAAAATTCTTATGCTGTCCAGTAATTTTTTTTGGACAAATAGTGAATTCTTCCCAAACTCACTCAGAAAATTTTCTGTAGATGTCACTTGCACTCACTTTACAGTGACGAGCCTAGTAATTTTTCTAAAAATGTTCTCTCCGTGTATGGATATGGATTTACTGATGGGCAGATACTTACAGTAAACGTATAAAAACATGTTAAAAGTAATACAAGCAGTAGTAACACTTTACCAGGGCGGGCCATAACGCTGACTGTAAAACCACAGTACATAACCAACAAAACTCAATTGAACACCAATTAATTGATTGCCAATCAACAGTCAACTAACCGATTATAAGTTACGTAGCTGTTAACTACGTGATTTTAAAACTCTTTGGTAATTTTTGTTTTTGGAACTTTTGTTTTTGGTTTGACGACCTAAGTTTTTACGTATTTTACTCTTATCTGCCTAGCCTTTTCCCAACTATTTTGGGATCGGCTTCTTTTTTTTTTTTTGTTTCGGGGTGGAAAATCCGCATGGATGTCCGCCGCCCTGGGGCGGGCGGCGGGGTCTGTCAGACTCTTACTGACTAAAACCACCCCGGTGTTCCCTCTCTCACCTACGCCGGGGGTCGCGGGAACGAACGATACTTCCGCAACCCCCGGCTGGTGCTGGCCCGCACCCGCGGGCCTCCTCGTGTCAGGGGGGGGAGTGAGGTGTTAAAACTCCCACCGCGACGTCTAAGAGGGGCGCGCGTGGAACACTACGCGCCGCCGCCTCGGGTCCTGATGTGTGGGGGGCGACGGACGTCCCCAAGTCCGTCGCCCCTGGACCCATTTAGGGGGGCTGGTTATCCGCCCTCCGCTGACGCCCGGTGCGCCTGCTGCGGGAGAGATCTCCCTCTCCCTTTCCGCAGCTTCCTTCTGCGAGACAACTGTTTCGCAGAAGGAAACCACCGCGTCCCAGGACTCTTCGCTGCCGACCATAGACTCGACCACGGCCGGCAGCGATAGGTCACTGCCTACGCCTGAGATGAGGGCACGGCGCGGCTCCTCCCAAGCGGCACACTCTGCCAGCGTGTGCCGCGCCGTGTCCTCCCGGCAGTAGGGATCGGCTTCTAGTCTAACTGGATGCAGCTGACTGAATACCAGTATTTTATACGGAGCGACTGCCTACCCACACTGACCTCCACAACCCAGACTGGGTATACGATACCCCTTGGTAAGACTGGTTGTCAGACTTTCGGACTTCTGACTACCCGTAACGACTATCAAAGATCCACGAATGACAGCCGAGACCAACGGCTTAACGTGCTTTCCGAGGCACGGAGGGGTCTCGGTATATAAAGATGGTCACCCATCGACAGGCCAACCGCGGCAAGCGTAGCTTAACCTGATCGATCGACCTGTGAGGCTGTTATTATTTAGCCACGGGCCCCTTACGTAGGTAACTACCTACTTTTTAATATACAGGGGTGTAGGAATATCAACGTGCTACCTACTCGTATCACTATTGATTCAGTACAGGATTCTCAACCCCTGTGTAGATTTTTTTCTATTCTATTCTAGAATCATGTGCTGAATTCTACTACAAACTAGCATAGATCAGTAAAAATTCAGTAATTGTTTGGAAAGTTTTCAGAGGTCCTGGAAAAAATACAAAAAAAAAAAATCTAATGCAAGCTGGTTTTCAGCAGTCAGACCCTCACATACGTGAGGTTCAGGAATAATTTCTAGTCGCACGACCGTGAGTATGTGTGCGGAGGCGCCGGGATTAAAAAACGCAGTCATCTCTCATCCGGGTTTCAACGAACTGGCAGGACGAAACGTGCGCGCAGAGTGCTACACTATTTTTGTCTCATTCTTAGATAGAATCACGATAGATCGATGCCAGTTGCGTCCGTTAAAATTGTTTCCATTTTTGCTCAGAATTTTGTAAATTCGAAACTCACGATCACTTTAACTCGGTTGGAAAGGGATACAGAGTGGCATAGAGCCACCCTGTATAGTCCTCCTTATCGATTTCGATAGCGGCGGCCCTTTGAGATTATTATTTCAATGGGCACGGTTGGTGCAGTGGTTAAGCTATGGACTGCTGCGCTGCGTGTCGCGGGTTCGATTCCCGGACGGAACAAATATTTGTATGACCTACAAGTAGTTGTTCCGGGTCTGGCTCTTTGTGTACCTATGTGATTTAAATGTTTGTAAACGCACCCACGATACAAGAGAAATCCCTAGTGTGGGGCAACAATTAAAAAAAATATATATATTATTTTGGCCGGCTAACTTAAAGGTAGGAACAGCACCCTAATTGCGTAACACACTATTACTCTCAATTTGAATCATTTTGAAGCATATTGCTAATCCATTGCTCCATATTTGAGACAAAAGTGTCTGCTCAACAACGTAAATAACGCAATGAATGTTTTTGAACTGTCAAAATGAAATCCATTGCTAATGATAGTGTGTTACGCAATTACCGTGCTTGTGTCCATCGTTCTATAAAACAGGTGGAAGCAGCTGTTGCTCTTTCATCTAGTAAATTGAACCCAATTGTTGCTTTTGAAAAGGTTTCTTTTTTTTTTGCAGGTACTATATTACATAAGGCGACATGTGGGTATACACCTATTTAATCCATTAGTATACGCCAGGACACTAGATCAGCTATCTATCTCAAAAAAAGCTCTGCTTTACTACCAGTTTGCATAATAGTTTCAATTAATATGCAAATAAATACTATTTCATAATGGTCAGATTGCCAGTCGTTTTCCATCAAGACACGTTAAGCTTAGTAGCGCCCACCTAAATCATAACAGTATCTCCACAGATATGTGTAAAATTATTAACTAAACGTTTCAGCAGAAATTAAAATTCCTTCCGTGAGAGATGCTGGTGTGTAGCCGATGTATCGATCGTCTCACCGCGCACGTCCCCTGCGCCGCGGGTTGAAACCTCCCCACAGTACGAGCCATCGTGCCGAGCAGCCATTGTATCCAAGAATACGGTTTTAAAAATGATAAAACCTAACAAAAATCAACCGTGAAACGTCGAAACAACGGCCTATTGGACGACATTAGTGAAAACTATACATTAACATAAATTTTCCCACGAAACAATGAGCAAAGTAACGTAAATCTAGGAAAAGATGGCTGCTCCAAATACCAAAGGCACGTTAAAACTATAATGTAATAAAAATTAACATAAGAGTAGTGTAAAGAAGTCTTCCAAAATAGTGTTAAGAATAAAAAAAAGATATATATAAAAAAATCATTTCGTGAAATTAGAAGTGAAAAAAATATATTTAATGTTATTATTAAAAATCGATGTCTTCCCGTTGATGTCAATTTTAAAGTTTAATTGAAGAAAAAAGTTAAGATCGAAAATTCGACAATAATACATTAGAAGCGATAGTAAAATAAGTTGACGGCTTCTACAGCCTAAATAAAGGAGGAGGAGGTTGTAAACCAGCTTCAAAATGCATCATCTAGCCAAGTTCAAGTTGCCACCCCTGAGAAATGTCCTGGACGTCACCATGCAGACGGTCCGCCAGCAGATCCCGGAGAAGCCAGGCGCGCCCCCGCGTCCTCCGCAAAATGTCAGGTTCGCGAACGTAGGTGAGTCTACAGAGACACAAGGTCAGTAAGTTAATCAATAAAGTGAAGACCTTCTCGGCACCTATTCGTAAGAGAACCTAATCACAACGATTCCGTCCCAAGACTACCCTTCCTAATACCTAGGTACCTATAAAAAGAAAACTTGACTATTCCAAAACCAAATTGGAGTCATGTAACCAAGTCAAAAATGTTAAAAAGTGCTGAATCTTCAGAAATAAAAATAATTTAAAAAGTTTATTTTGTCAAGTCACTTAGCATAGATACTGTTACATGTTCCACCTTTACAACTTTCAGACAATATGGGTGAAAGCTGCGAACTTTCAACTATGAATGAAACCACATCACCCAGCTACCAGTCGACGAATCCGACTAACCCGTTCCTAAGCGGAGCCCTGCAGGCCGAGGATTCCTTCACGAGCTATCAGAACACGTATCCTCAGCAAGATGGGGTAGCTCCTCGGTAAAAAACATCGCTTACATAGCAACTTCAACCAAAGGAATGAAGAAATTAGATTGTTTATCATTTTACTTGTGATTTCAGAACTCAGAGCATGCAAAGCGTAGATTTTTATGCTTCATCTGAAGAAGGTGGTGGTTTCGAGGAAGGCGGAGGCCCGCCTGGTGCGAAGATCAACGAATACCAAGCGGCTTGGAACGTCACCAATGCTATTCAGGTATTTAAAACAAAAAAAGTTCATAGTTTAAGGGCTGATTTTCCAACGCCTGATAATTTTATCCGAGGAATAATTTTGAATTTTTGACAGTTCTTCCATACAACTGTCAAACGTCAATTTTATTCCACGAATAAAAATTATCTGTCGATTGAAAAATCAGTCCTAAATGTAACTTCGGCTAAAACTATGCTTATTCTTCTCTTTTCAGGGTATGTTCGTAGTATCTCTGCCTTTCGCCGTCCTACAAGGCGGTTACTGGGCGATCGCTGCAATGATCGGCATCGCCCACATTTGCTGCTACACTGGTAAGATCCTCGTTGAATGCCTTTACGAAGACGATCCCGTGTCTGGGCAACGCGTCAGAGTCCGCGACTCTTACGTCAGCATCGCAAAAGAATGCTTCGGCAGAAAATATGGCGCAAGAATTGTCAATCTCGCTCAAATTATTGAACTTCTCATGACATGCATTCTCTATGTCGTCGTGTGTGGTGATCTCATGATCGGAACCTTCCCTGACGGCGCCATTGACACGCGGTCCTGGATGATGTTAATAGGAATCTTTCTTTTGCCTCTGGCTTTCCTAAAGTCACTGAAAAGCGTCAGTATGCTGTCCTTCTGGTGCACCATGAGCCATTTGATCATCAACGCTATTGTCCTGGGCTATTGTATTCTTAACATCGGTGATTGGGGCTGGTCTAAGGTGAAATGGACTTTGGATTTTGAGAACTTTCCAATCAGTTTGGGAGTCATCGTATTCTCATACACCTCACAAATTTTTCTGCCAACTTTAGAAGGAAATATGGAGGATCGATCCAAATTCGAATGGATGCTAGATTGGTCACATATCGCAGCTGCCGCATTTAAATCTATATTTGGATACTTGTGCTTTTTGACCTTCCAAAACGATACTCAGCAAGTTATTACAAACAACTTACGTTCAGCTGGGTTCAAAGGTCTTGTAAACTTTTTCCTCGTCGTCAAGGCGGTACTCAGTTACCCTCTGCCTTACTATGCGGCGTGCGATTTGCTCGAGCGTGCTCTATTTAGAGGCAAACCTAAAACATTTTTCCCTGTAATTTATGCGCTAGATGGAGAACTGAAAGTGTGGGGACTTGCATGGAGACTGGGTGTGATAATGTTCACTATTTTGATGGCAATATTTATTCCCCACTTCGCTATTTTGATGGGATTCATCGGGAGTTTCACGGGAACTATGTTGAGCTTCATCTGGCCAGCGTACTTCCATCTCAAATTGAAAGGCAATACGCTGGAAACAACTAGGATTGCATACGATTACTTTATAATATGCCTCGGTGTCCTCTTTGGAGTCATCGGTATGTACGATTCTGGCTCGGCCCTGATCAAGGCGTTCAAGATAGGTTTGCCGTTCTAAATTCACATAATATTAGACTCATTGTTGAACTATTTTTAGACTTATGCACACATCGTAAATTATACTTTGTCGCAATAATTAAGCGGCCTGATTGTTGAATGCATGATGATTTATGTACCTAGACCGATGTATTGATAAGTTTTGTATCTTAGGTCTGTTTAGTACATGGGCAAATAGGTTTTGTTAGCAAATCTTACTTTTTCGTATAGAGACAATAATAGTGTATAAGAGAACGATCGCCTTTTGCCTTCGCTACTTCGTTTTACTCCAGATTTTTATGTAAATAGTTATAATTGTCTAGCTAACTTTACAAATATATGATATACTGTTAATCCAATGTCTTCCAATGAAAATATTATGTTTTTGTATATGTAACAACGAAGTCTTCCATTGATAATGATGCTATTGAAAAAGCGTCATTATTTGCTTGTACGTATAAATATCAAAAACATATTTGGATAATATTTACATTAATATTAGGTATTGTATCGTAGTAAAATGATTGAGGTTCCAGTAAATCCTTATTTACTCCGCTTTTGAATTAAAGAACAAATCTGTTATATTGACCATTTTTACTTTTACACAAAAATGTGTTTTTTTTTTATAATTTTTATTGTGTTTAGTCATACTGAAAGATCTATTTACAAACTTATACAATTTATTTAATAAGAAGAATATTGGTGGAGTATACTAGATTATTATCCTAACGAGTATATCCAAATGATGTCTTCCATTTTCTAAATATAATTGTTGTTGATTATATTAATAGAGTATTGTACTAAATTATACATGTTGAATAGACTAGTTAGTTACGTTACATGAAGATATTGTAAGAATATGTGATTATTGTGATACCAACGTTTTGGAACTTTATATTAGGTATACAGATTTCGGTAAAAAAGAAACTAGATAAAATAATAGCTAGAAAATTGAAACATTTGACAATAATAATTGTAAATCAAGAGATATAGGGAATGATGAATCAGCCAAAGACAAAAAAAAACGGCTAAGGATAATTATTACAAGGCTGCAAGCTATCGGCAATCATTGTAGATGAAGGCTGCCTAGAAATCTACGGATCTCGAAGTTATATAGAACTCCGAAGATAGCACGACTCTTGCCACGAATACCTATGTAACTCGTTTTATATGACTCACTGCAACAGATTTTGGAATCAGTTTCAACAATATGCAGGGTAATTACCTTGCATATAAATAAAACCATATAAAATAATTCACTATTTAAAGAATACTCACATTTTAGTCTAAGAAATCCACCATCTGTATATCTAGCATAAAAAATTGGGCTTCCAAGATTTCGGCGGTAAAATCTTTATGAATAAAAAAGATGCTTGTCTTCAATTACGCCTAACCGTTTAGTTTTGATTAAAATATCCATGCTTATATCCATATGAGTATTTAGAAATGTATCCAAGTGCAATAATGTTGTATAAATATACTTAATAATATGTATTGTGATGAAATGAACAATTCTAGGTGTGTATTTTAAATAATATAAAATGTTATTCGATATTTGTTTTATTTCTATTACTATTTCTAAGTCCTCTGTGCATATAATACGTGAAAAGTAGTAAAGGGTTGATTATACTTCCTTGTGGCACCCGTAGTTTACCTCCCAACACTCTTAAGTGTTATTTAACATTCTTATGGGCTGCAGGCAGTTTAGCAGAAGACTCTTTAAGAACTAAAGACTATTCATCTTCTTTTAATACTTCATATTGTATCTGAAAATTTTGAACAAAGTGTATCAAAAACTACTGATGGTTTTTTTTTTATAACATTTATGATTTGTGATGATACTATTTAGGCAGGTAATCAAATAAGTGGTTTCAGAAACTTTAGAATAGCAACGGACGATGATTACTTCTTTATACACTTCTAATTCGAACATACCCACACCCATAAACAGCCTATAATGTTCTCACTGCTGGGACATACGCCTCCTCTCAGCGGGAGGAGGCCATAATCCACCTAACTTCGATATAATCCTGTTTTTTTATATCTTCTTAAGGGCTGATTTTACCAAAGTCAGATATCTTTTATCCGTGGACTAAAATTGACGTTTGACAGTTCTAGTAACGAAAAAATGTCAAAATTCAAAATTTATTCTGAGTATGAGTACTTATCCTGTGTACAAAAGTTTGGTGGAATGCGTCCTAAAAAACATACATATATGGCTTCGACAAAAGAACAGTAGTTTTAAATAGTATTATTTCGATGAAGCAAGCTCATAAAATGTTCTAGTCTCAATAAAAAAATAAGTATCAAGGTCAAGATATGGATAAGGTAAGTCATTTAAATTGGCAATTTGTTTAATTGTTCCCGCGCGCGCTACCCGATCAGCCGCCATGTTTACAAAATGGACGCGCGCATTCACGCATGCGTGCTGTTTCTATTATGTCTCCTCCTTATACAGATAATTGTAAGTATTCTTCTTTTAAAATGTTAGGTACTATTTAAAACCGTTTAAAAAGGTCCTATGTTTAGCGCCATTAAAACATTTTTTTTCAGTTCGTTACAAATATTTTATTTATGGTTTTTAATGAGTCTCGGACTTTAAAAAAATGTTTTTCCTGTACGGACATGATGATGACTTTAAAAATGACAGACAGCATCTCTTAGATTAGACCAACCGGTCTATTTTGTAAAAATCTCGCCGTGTAAACTTAGGTGAAGCGAGCTTGAAGTGAACTGTCGATCTATTTATTGTTTTATTCCCGCTCGTTCCCGCTCCGTCGTCCCCACTGGGCACGAGTGGAAAAAAAAGGTTTCGTTCCTCCCCAGTAGTGATGACTGGAACTTTTTATTTCCCATTCGTTCCGCTATAGACCGAGAGTCAAAATGCAATAATAGCGATTTCAGTAAGAGATTTCACGGATTGTTAAAATTTTTTAATTACGACTTTCTGAGCAGTTGTGGGGACGACGGGGCGGGGACGACCGGGAATAAAGCAATCTACGCATTCCGTAAAAATCTCACCGTGAAAATTTAAGTTAAGTGAGCTTGGAGTGAGCTGTCAATATTGTCAATGTCAATAGCATCAGGTGGAATGACAGCTCACTTCACCTATATTTTCCCGGTGAGATTTTTACAGAATCGATCGGCTGTCTTTCCACCTGGTGCTAGGGATTGACACTGTTGATATTGATAGCTGCTCTATAATATGTAGGTGGAAAGAGACGTCACCACACCTAAGTTCTCACGGTGAGATTTTCACAAAATTGACTGGCAGTTCACCTTTCTCTGCCTTGCTTTTCCGTATACCTTTACCATGAGCTATATTTTTCGTGTAATTTATTTAAGTCAGGTTAGCTAATTAAATGTTTAAATGAGCAAAACAAGAGAAGATACAAATAACTCTCTTTCACCTAACTCGCCGAATAAACCAAGAAAAAAGCTGTTGAACGAATATTTGAACTTACACTTCCTTCCTTCTAACCTAGCGACCGTACAAATTACGAAACCACCCATGCTGCCTCGAGTCGAAAGAGAACCTTACCCTCGCCATGATCATAGACGCGTTCGAGATCTACGGCCACGACCCCACGGACAAACTGGACAACCTGTGGCTCTACCAGAACGAGATGTTGAGGATCAAGACTGCTGAGGACCAGGTACCAACATCCAACTCCAAAAAAACAAAAGAATATCTGCCGATCTATTTGTAAAATCTCACCATGAAAACGTAGGTGAAGTGAGCTGTCATTCCACCAGTAGTGTTATTCTGTAAAAATCTCACCGTGAAAACTTACACCTAAGTTCTTCAGAATAGACCGGCTGATGCTAGGGATTGACACTATTCATAGCTCACTTCACCTAAGTTTTCACGGTGAGACCGGCACGGCGGAGGGTGTATCCGAAACTCTTCCTCTCTCGTGTTTTCACAAGCTTTATGAAACTTGCTCATTCAGTAGTGAAAAGTTTAACCAGTCACAACGTTGACAGCTGGGCTAGTTTACCAAGGAAGGCTGGACGTTCTTCAGTCGATCCTTCACCGAGGTCCTTTAATGTCACCCGTCTTCGCTACTTCTTTAATCTCTCTCTGCTATGGAAGCCATAATTTTAAATGTTAATGTAAAAGTTTTGAATTTTGTTTCCTAGTACCTCATCAACGAGAGAATCCACATAGCATCAGATCATTTAGGCCGATTTGTTAGACTACACATACAAGAACTTAAGGTAAGTCCAAAAATGGTTTTCTTCCCAATTTACGATGCAGGAACGTTAAATTCCAAATAGTCTTGGAAATCCATCGCTAAACTCAGAAGTCCAACACCTACTACTACATAAGGCTATGGACCATTCTCATTGCCTAGACTTGTCACTGCTTTTCATGATTTAACACCGACTAGGTCCTGCTAATCACGCTGGATGACGTCATAGACAACATGCTAACGATGTATGAGAACCACAACGCGGTGGCTGCTGAGCGAAAGGCCACCTACACTGGAGGCCCCGTGCCTATGGAGTTTTATATGAGCCAAGGTAAGGCCTTAATCCTTATTCACAGACGGATTGAGGGAGCGGATTCAAGATAGAAGAGATGAATAGAAGAGAGTAAACATACGTAGATACGGATCTTTCCCTAGGCAAGATAACTAAAGCCACTCTGGATAGAATATTTTATTTTATCTAACTTGACCGAAATTAGTATAGCGAATCGATTCGCTATACTCGTTTCGGTCAAGTTAGATAAAATATTCTATCCAGAGTGGACGAGCTCTCTTCTCGTCCAGAAAACTATGACAGATCAGTGTAAAGATCACTTTAAACCTATAATCATCGTATTCTTTTTCAACTAATCTCTTTACTATCTCTAAACTACCGAAAAGTCGATTCATTTAGCCTTTGTCCTCCAGAATTCTACTGTGGCAGAAACGTATACATCTTCATATCGGAGCTCTACAGCGATATTTACAACATGGGCAGAGGGGTAGCTCCGTACTGCAAAGACAGATCCTTCGTCTTTCTCGGCTTTCTGCACTTCCATGATGAGTCCAAGTACTATTTACTGGACGACCCGAGTATTTCTTTTCCAACTGACAACTACCTGCATGGTTTGGAGTGCCATATGGGTATTTGTGTATTCAGGTTAGTCCATTTCATATTTAGTAATCTCATAGTGAGAACGATGGTTCGATGGATGGTGGAATGGTTCTTTTTGTTTTTTTTTTCTTTTTGGCTTCGCACGGTTTGTGCATTCAGCCAGTGTCACGTTTTCATCTTATATTACAAAGGAAACAAAGGTAGGGAAACGAAAAAGGATAACGGAATTAATTATACCGGGATTTAGTGATAGTCTATAGGATTTACAACGAATAGAGTAATGAGCTAAATAATAGGTCTTTACCTATGAAATTGCCGTTTTGTATGAAAAAATTTAAACGATTTTTTTTCATGTATTTTTAATTTGTATTAATCGAAGTAATCACCCATGCAATCAATGCATCTTTGCCAACGCAGTGGCAGTTTATTGATGCCCTTCTTAAAGAAATCAGCTGGACGAGAGGCAACAAATTCTTCAAAGGCATTTTGTACTGCCTCTCGGGTATTGAATTTTTTTCCCGCCAAGAAGTTAACCAAATTCTGGAAAAAGTAGTAGTCTGTAGGCGCAAGGTCTGGTGAGTAGGGCGGATGACGGAGAGCTTCCAACCCCAGTTCTTGCAACTTGGAGATCGTCTGCTGTGCAGTATGAGGTCGCGCGTTGTCGTGCAGGAGCAGCGGAGACGAGCGATTGACCAATGCTGGTTGGAGATGTGCCAGCTTCTCCATCGTTGTGTTCAGTTCTTCACAGTACACATCTGTAGTAATGCTCACCCCGTTTGGTAAGAAGCTGTGATGAATCACACCGGCGCTAGACCACCAAACAGTGACCATCACTTTTCTAGGGGTAAGTTTTCATTTAGGGCATTGTTTATTTGCTGAAGCAGGATCCAACCAACTTGCTGAGTGCTTGCGGTTATCAAACAGAATCCATTTTTCATAGCAGGTAACAATGCGGTTCAAAATTCCTTCATTTGTGGGTCTGTTGAGCAGTGCAAGGCACGTCTCGACGCGTACTTCGCGCTGGCGATCATTGAGTTCGTGGGGCACCCATTTGTCAAGCTTTTCTACCTTGCCAATTTGACGCAAATGGACCAATATTGTTTTGACGCTAACGTCGAAATCAGCTTCCACAATCGCCTTTAATTCGTCACTGTCGACCAAAGTCTTCGGACGACCGCGAGGTTCATTTTTCAGGTCGAAATTTCTAGAACGGAAGCGAGCAAACCAATAACAGGTGGTGCGTTTGTTTTTAGTGTTAGCTCCGTAAACGTCGTTGATGTTGCGTGCCGCTTGTGCCGCGTTGCTGCCACGACGGTACTCATAATTACTCGAATTTTTAACGTATCCATGATGACGAAAAAGATTGAAATGCGATGAAAATGTAACACTAATCAATAAACAAATGACTACTTTTGGAAACAAAATTCCATGTTTTTAAAATAAAATTAATTTGAAATTAGAATTCTTAGCCAAACAAAAATTATTTTGATTTGAAATGGCCAGTACTGCAGAGCGGCAATTTCATAGGTAAAGACCTAATATATACAATGACGAAAAGTTATAACTTAATATTATTAAAGTAATTAATGAGACTATACATTTATACACAGGAAAGCTATTTGTACAAAGTATAGAAAGTACTGAGGTAGGAAAAGGAGTACTGAGGGACAAGAGGTTACTGACGGTCATATAAGGGACAGGAGAAAAAGGAATGGTTCTTTCGATACTATCTCTGTACTGCCGTGCGATTCTGTAACCATCTCGCTTGGGTGAAGTGAGCGTGGAGTGAGCTGTCATTCGCTAGGGACTAACACTATTAAGTGCTCACTTCACTTATGATTTCACGGTGAGATTTTTACAGAATCGACCGGCTGTAACTAATACCTATACAGTATGGTTCCAATCGAATTCAAACGCGCCACAGCTAGTTTGCAACAGTTAGTTCTTCCTTACGAAAGAATGCTAGTTATATGCTTAAAACGTCTAAACAATGCGGACATCCTTCAAAACCTAGTCCTTTCAGCTATTTTGCCGTTGCTTTTGTATCACTGATCCAAATCAGTGATCTTTATTCTCATTCAAATAAGTTTACTGTTGGGTTGCTGCCACTAAAAGGTCTGTCAAAATCATTGTAATCTTTATTCTCGTCACAATAAGGTTGCTGTTGGGTTCCTGCTGTCAGACGTAAAATAACTGTAAACGGACTGTAGTTATATCTGAAAAAGGTTTTAATGTACAGACGCCAGCACATCAAGCTACCCGAAACTGTCAGATTTTCCCAATCAACTTTGAACCTTAAAGTATAAGGTTCAAAGTTGATTGGGAAAATCAACTTTGCATATACATAGCAACAAAGTTGAAAATCTATTAAAGAAATCTGACAGATTGTAGTAGCTTGATGTGCTGGCGTCTATACCTAATCGATAGATATGTATCTGCCGTGCGATTCTGTAACCATCTCACCGTGATAGCTTGGGTGAAGTGAGCGTGGAGTGAGCTGTCATTCGCTAGAGATTAACACTATTAAGTGCTCACTTCACTTATGATTTCACGGTGAGATTTTTACAGAATCGACCGGCTGTTCTAAAAGGTTCCCCTTCAAGAAGCTCATGCAAAGAGTCCGCGACGTGTCCACTCTACCGAAGGCTATCGTCAAGTGTGGTACAGAGATGTACAAGCTGCCTCCGCTGTCTGCTGCGTCCTGCATCATCACGTCAGGAACTTTCATACTGGACTTCAATATACAGGGCGTGCGCTACCGGCACTACGATTATTTGCTGGTAAGAAAATTTTATTTTTATGCGAGTGTGATACTTGATACTCCCTGACCTTTTCAAACTTTGTCTCTACAACTTGATCACCAACCAAATTCTATACATAATTGTATTGCCTGGAAAAATTTAACTACAGTTTGTACTGGCTTTCGCTCACAGTTTACGCTATAGGTTGTGGTCATTTAAGTGAATCATCGAGCTCATTTGACAAATGCTCTGTTTTAGGCACAGTATCTCCTTAGAAAGCGACATTCATCAGTTGTAAAGCATCCATTACAACTAGAAAGAGAGAGAGAGTGGTCCGTACCAATAGGTTCCTTAACATATTCTTAAAAATCATCTTTTGTGACCCCACTCTTAGCTTTGAATGTGATTTCTTTACAGACTATACCTAACGGTAACACATACTACACCAAAGAGCCTCACTCCCCGTTGATCTGCGACCATCATGTTTGCGAGTGGAACTACACCAACCATTATGGAGGTAAGATATCATCATTATCTGCCTAACATTTCCCAACTATTTTGGGGTCGACTTCCCGTCTAACCGTCACATGGACTGACTGCTTATATGACCTCCACAACCCAGTTACGGGGTAAAATGGTACTCCGTGGAGCTTAGTATTACCAGGGCTGTAATTCTCTATGACACAATGAACGAAATCAACACGAGATTTGCGGGATTAGCCAAGGAATTGGTTTCGACGTGGTTTCGGTAAGGAATCGTCAAGGGTCACAGTGAATTAGGACCCTGCAAGGTAATTGCGTAACACACTATCAGTAGCAATGGGTTTCATTTTGACAGTTCAACAACATTCATTGCGTTATTTACGTTTTTGAGCGGACAATTTTTTCTGACATATGAAGCAATGGATTAGCAATATCCTCCAAAATGATTCAGATTAAGATTCATTCATTCATTTCATTTTTTTTTTTATAAATAGTATTGTATTATTCTATGTATATATAAGACTGATAGTGTGTTACGCAATTAGCGTGCTGTTCTATCATCGACGTCGTAGGTAGAAAACAACATGCTGTGCTGACCCCAAAGATATTGGAATAAGGGTTCAGTCCTTATTTCAACTTCTTTGGGGTTCCTTTCTTATCCCTGAAACATGTTCTCCTGAAATATTTTTATCTTGGAACATTGTATTTCGCTGCAAGATTGATCTCGATTACGTGTAGGTACTTTATATCTCTATAATTATATATAAAACAAATTAGGGTTGGTTACACCATTTAAAACTCAAGAACGGTTGAACCGATTTTTATGATCTTTGATTTTTGGATTTGTCGCCGCCCCGAGTAGCAGAATAAGTTTTATAGCATGGGAAAATTTCACAAAAAAAAAATATAATGAATATAATTCATTTTCTTATACAGTTGTTGATAGAAATGAGATTGAATATGCCAACAAGTATTTTTCTTTACATAGTTCTTCGAGATTTTGAACAAAACAATAATATAACTTCGACAAACGATAATTTTCTAAAACACCAGCCAAATCTTCTGCTTCCAGGTCCGTTCCTGATCCCTGGCGACCCGGGCTCTGGTATCGACGCAGTGCCGCCATACATCGAGCCGACGCCAAAGCCAGAAGCAGAGGAAGAGAACATCACCGTGCCTTGTAAGATTCTACCAAACTGTGTGAGAGCACAGAAATACTAATATGTGAGCTGAAATGCTGTTTATAGCGCTGATACTTCTGCAACGACCTTCACTTGCATAAGAGATGCGCAAAGCTACGTAGCGAAGGTTGTGTATGATATGAACCAATACGACCGTTTGATTTTTATAAAGTTTTTTTAGTTAGGCGCGCATCTTTATAGCACTTCCTGCCTTGTCCGCTACACCACTTACCTCTAGTGGAAAACGTAGTTTCGTAGCTTAGCTTCACAGCCTTATGAATGCATAACCTGGGCCGAGGTAACCCAGGTACCCTACGTGAGACGGTCAGTAACATCAAGGCGTTGCTGGCCTTCCTTGAGGAGCTGGGGTGGATCGAATGATCGATTTTCCCACCCGTACGCAAAATACGCGCATTGACGTGGAGTTGCGGACACCAGCCCGTGTTACCTATTACCTATTACCTAACCTGGGCCGAGCATTTCCATTATCTCGACCAAGTAAGTACCTACCAGTCCTTAACCCTTTCGTTACGGTATTTCGCTCCGCTGGAATAACGCCACCAAACGGGGCACCGCGCCGTCGGAGTAGCGCCACTGACACACTGAGTATCGCGGGGCCGTTTAGTGAGCGGTATCACGCTGGCGCCGGCTACAGCCGGCGCTCGTACACACAGGTCATCGAATGGATGCCGGCTATATCTGGCGCTCGTACACACAGGTCATCGAATGGGTGCCGGCTATATCCGGCGCTCGTACACAGAAGTCATCGAGTGGATGCCGGCTATATCCGGCGCTCGTACACAGAAGTCATCGAGTGGATGCCGGCTATATCCGGCGCTCGTACACAGAAGTCATCGAGTGGATGCCGGCTATATCCGGCGCTCGTAACGAAAGGGTTAAGCTCAGGGCACTATGCTAGTGCCCATTAGGACACTGAAACGGCTCCTTATGGTCATCATCATCAGCCTCCACAGCAGTCCACTGGTGGAAGGCCTCTCCAATCGCAAGCTAGTCAAATCGATCCTCCAGCTGTTTATTATTTTCTCTACCCCATGCAGATATTCTAGACGGTTGCTTGTTCATGTACCCGCCAAACTACGGCTCCATCGCGGGCAAGAGTTATCTAGACATGATCGATCTCCACGACGACAGGTTCACCTGCAACTCCGCTGGCGGGAATAAAGTAAGGAGGAAGACTTAGGTGAAGTGAGCTGTCATTCGTTCTAATGCTAGGAATTGACACTAATGACAGCGCACTTCAAGCTCACTTCACCTAAGTTTTCACGGTGAGATTTTTACAGAATAGATCTACTGACAATATCTGAAACGAGGGATTAACGACTGAGGACCATCTCTTGTAAAAGTACCGTGTGAATATTAATTCGATGGAACTATACAAGAAGAATAATATATCATGATTCTTAGCCGACTTAAAAATTAAATTAAAAAAATACCGATTTTGAAAGAGGAGGTTCTGTATTCGACCAGTTTGTATTTACAAGGTAAGTACTTATTACCTACGCCCGTGATTTTTTCAAACTCTAATAAATTCGCAACGGAACAGATACTTTGGCACCATCAATTCAACGCCTGACTCAAAAACACTAAATAAATCTTTCAGGACATTTTCATTCCATCTTTCCTTCTGTCCAGGGTCTCTACTGGTATCCACAATGGATGGGAACAATGCCCCACCACCCCTACCCGGGGGGGCTCGGCGATCAGGACTTCGAAGCGTCCGGAGACTTCTACCAGCACCAGCAGGGTTACGACATGGAGGAACAGGATTTCGAATAATATATTTCTTACAATTGGCTACTGTTGTTTTATTATTTAACGTCAGATTTTTCGATAGGTATCTCCAGCCTGTGCCCTGTCCCATGCTACCCTCCCCCAGCGACGCCCTAAGCCGAGGTCCGTACCCCACAGGGCCTGCATTTAAAGTGAAGTCGCTTAGTTTTTAATATTTTAAGCCCTGGCTGGAGGCCTTAATTTACTGACGCAAGCCCGGTTAAACAGCCCATAACCTCCTAAACCGACCAGCGAGAGGACATTTGAAAAAAAAAAAAGAAAGAAAAACGACTTTTGGGCATCTACAACGTGTAACGTTAAATGCGCAAAACCTCAGACACCCCAACTGATTTTTAATTCAATTGACCTATTTCAGAAAGAAAATAAGTCATTAAAAAAAAATGTAAAGGTTTTATGTGCTGTTTTAGTTTTACTGGCCATTCTGATCGTTTCTTGCGTCTGCGACGACGCTTCACCGAGGGAGCAGTCGTCACCAGGCCGCTGCGCCGCGCTGACATTGGCTTGCTTGACCTATTAATAAATAGACACGGCAACGTTTTTAATGAAGATTTTTTGAAAAATGTGAACTATATTAAAAAGTGGTTCAATTAATTCTGCTCGTTATTCTGATGAAACTATTTTCAGGTTTTGCGCATTTAACGTTACACGTTGTATAGAACTACCAGCATTTGTGGCAATTGGGATCGGATAGATGTTAGTTACATATGCCTCAATTAAAATTAATTACATAAGGCTGAGGTAGTTTTAGGAAATTGACGATAAAAGAAAAATTAATATTTTAACAAAATGTAAAAATTAATTTATTATAAAAATAAACGTAAAATATACAACTGTTAACACACTTAAATATAACTCTCCAAAAATCTGCGCTCCATAACGCTACCGCGGGGCAGCACGAAGAACGCAGGTGTCCCAGCTTTCAACTCGAAATACTTCGTCACTAATAAATCTCCCAGATTCTTTGCAGGATCAATCACGTGAGGCATTTTATCGTAACCTTCGAAGTAAACATTAATTTTCGAACAATTGTACTTGTTCTCTTCATCCCACGGCGCTGGGAAGAGCTGTTCTAACTGACTTTGCAGAGGCACGTTTTCAGGACAATCTCTAATGAAATCCGTCATTTGGTATTCCGGATATAGGAGTAATATAGGCCACCTTAATACACCATCTTCGACATGCACTATGGCGTCCTGCGATCCTGGTAAACTAGGTTCTAATTTCGACAGATCTATATCATCTTCGTCATCGCATTTCGATATTTTGATTCCCCGTTCAATTATTGCTTTGATGACCAACTCCTTTTGCTCGCCATCCTTAGCATTTTTTCTCTCTTTCTTTCTTTGGTCGCGATCATGTTGTAACTTCTTCTTTTTTGCTGTGTTGAGGAGTTCTATTATTTCTTTGTCTTTTTTTTCGCCTTCTAATAGTTTTTCACAATGCTCGATGCAGGAGTCGTATTTGGTTACTTCGAAGGCTGCCTTGGCGGCGCGTGCCCGCGCCTTTGTGTGGTTTGGGTTGAAAGTTAAGGCCTTCTCGCTGTCAAATAAGGCCGATCTGTAGTTCTTTAAATGCCAATGGGATGCTGCTCGGTTGTTGTATAGACTTGCATTGACATCGGCGTCATTACATCTCTGTTTGATGCCTTCGGTGTAACTGCAAAATATTTATGTTGGTACTATTATATTTGCATGTACTTTCGTTCTTTTATGTAATTATCTTAATTAATCTAATTATGTATTAATATATTTTTGATAAGAAACGTGACTATAATAATGTCCTAGTTATATAAATTAGTTAGAAGAAGCTATACGGGGATATATCATGAACTTTCACACAAATTAATGTTTTTGATTCTGAACTTAACACAATGAATAAAAGAGGTTTTAGTAATGTTATTTTTTGTTCCCTACAGAAAAAAAAACAAATCTGCAAGGTACTCGTACCCTGTATATTTTATTGGAAATTAGAAAATAAAAAAGTAATTATATTGTAATACTGGATGATTTTTTTACAGGCTCCAAATTTTTACAGGCTGTTCTACTCGTGCATATGAACAACTTTCAATATGGGACCAACTCTGAAATCATTAAGACAAAATCAGCTGTTTAATACAAAAGTTCAATACCTACTTGACCAAAATGTATGAAACAGCTGATTTTTTTGTTCATGATCTCAGAGTTGGTTCCATTGTGAAAGTTGTTCATATTCATGGGTGAAAAAATTAAAATAACGATTTTTGGGCATCTATAGACTTACCAGTATTTGTGGCAATTGGTATCATCAAATTGGGATTGGATAGATGTTAGTTACATATGCCTATGCCCTTATCACCCTGTAAAAATTTAGAGACAGTAAAAAAAACATGCTGTATACATACCTTTTATCTTTATATATTTATTTGTGTGTGTGTCTGTTTTTAGTTTGTTAAATCAATTGGTAAAAATTATATCACATAATTATCAAAAAAATAGCCATGAAAAAAGACACTGACAATATTTTTTTTATATTTTTGCTGGTGGCACCAGGGTAGAATGCAATATTTTTTTTTACTTTTTTTTTTGCTATTTGCAGGTCAGGTTTTATGTTGCAATAAAGAATTTGAATTTGAATTTGAATTTAAATATGATTCGCGAGCCAACAGTGACCTGCAAATTGCAAAAAACTTAAGAAAATTTGAATTTCGCGGGGTACCCTGACGCTTTTGCCTCATTCATAAAATGAAATAATTGAGGTTTTAGTTGTTTTTTTTTTTCGTGTCTTCATACAGCAATGTTCAAATAATAACTGCAAATTGTTGGGGTTGAGTTTTTCTAGGGTTTAATTGTCATGGGGTTGATTAAACCAGGTGGAGCTAAAACCTTCAACTTTTTATACTTACTTAATGGCTAAAAAATCTAAGTATAAAATGAACTCACCCTAAAATGGCCATTCTATAGTTTTTATGTTTGAAGTTGAAGTTTCCATCCTCCTTGTAGTTGCCAGCCAGTTCCACTGGGGTGTTCTCCTCAGGATCATACTTCAGCTTGGCAAGTCCTTCAGCCAGGGGGGAAAGGGCTCCGTCACCCGGTGTTGACTTCATAAAAAATGGATGTTTGTCCATTTCCTCCTACAAACATCGTGGTTTATTTTGGTAAGGCATTTTTTAAATTGTTCTTTATCCCATCAAATGTTGTGTGGACTGGTGAGTGCATAAGAAAATTGCACTTTAAAAGACAACAAATAGAATCATCAAAACTGTTGATCGCTTATAAGGAGACAAGGAGAGGTGCTTCTAGTAGGCAATTGCTTGACAGGTTATAAAATTTTTGATCTAATAACTGCTTGATTGAGCGTTTGGTTTCCAAAAAATGACACAAAACAATATCTAATAAATAAACTAACTTCGAGCAGGTTTGTTTTAGAAACAACTGTTGGTGCATATGTTTAGTCCCGGTCTTTGTTATTTCTAGATGTTATACAAGGTGTAACTTAAATAACGCACAACCTCTTAAGGGGTCATTGTACTCATCATTATGAACAAGTTTTACTATGGGACCAAACCTGAAATCGCGAAAAAAAATCAGCTGTTCCCTACATTTATGTTCGCATAACTCGTCAAAATGTAGGGAACAGCTGTTTTTTTTTTCGCGATTTCCGGTTTGGTCTCATAGTAAAAGTTGTTCATAATGATGAGTACAATGACCCCTTAAGAGGTTGTGCGTTATTTAAGTTACACCTTGTATACAAGAACAAAAATCAAATATTTTTTCCTAACAACTATCAGTAGGCTTACTCTCGACACTCGATCTCAATCGGAATTGGAAATTGGGATCGAAATCTTGTCATTTGGAACTCTTGAATGCTACACTAGCGCCCGATTGGAATCGTATTAGGTGATGTTTTTTGGTACTAAATGAAATCGACTTTACTCGAACGAATGCACTTTTTCGGTACTCTTGACGAGATTTTGAAGTTGGTATATCGAGTTTGAAATCGTGTTTATGTCAAAATTGAACGATTCCAAAAAGGTTACCTTTTTCGGGATCGAGTTTGTTATTTTGGCTAATTTGTGAAGTTTTTATTGTGAATAATGGCACGTTTAGAACTTATATGTGATATTTTGGACAATGCTCATAAGTCAGATATGAGACAAAGCGGAATTTGAGACGAATTGCGTGTTATGCAGACTACGCGCACAGTAAATAAATATACAGTAGGTTATCTAAGGCCGCCCGCCGAGTTATTAGCCTACTCTTGCGTTGATACCCAGGGTTGTCACTTTTACTTTTAGTTAATATTTTCGAACAAGCTCAAGTATAAACGGGATACACTATGCTCAAGTATAAACGGGATAGAATTATTTTTGACGAAATTTGTTTACATTTTAGACGACGATACGCGCATCGACTTAATAAGTCGATGTACACACAAGTATTCGACTAAATAAGTCGATCGTCAGACTACCGGAACCATATTTGGATTGAACAACACATCAGACAATAGAAAAAATAATAATTTCAAAAGTAATTAATTTGCAATATTAATTATTGTGAAATTGCCCTTATTACAACTATACCTACGCGACAAATACGTTTACCTAAACGATGTTTCGTACTCAATCCTCTGTTTTATAGTAAAACTAGACTTCTTAAAATAAACTTTAGCTCTAAACATAGTATTCAGAAAAATGCGACTCGGCTACGCTATTAATAAAGCAAATAAACTGTGAAATAAACAATACAATACCACATTTTCTAATAATATTTAAGTATAAGTAGGTACTTACATTTCTGGCTGAGTAGGAAGTATGAAGAATGATAAGTCCGGGTTTGCGAAATCATTATTGAGGCACCCGAAAACACTACAATATTTTTTTCCCCTTTTTAAAGTCATGATACTCGTAATTTACGAGTAAGTGGCCGCCGCCGGCGAGAGTTGACGAACGCAAGCGGTCATGTAGCGTACGCGCGTGCTCACAGTCGCGCTGCACAGCCCGCACTACCGCCACCTTATTCCCCCATATATTATGTTAGCGTGTGCGTGAAATCGCGTGCCGACATGGCGCGCGGCGCGCACGCACACATTCAAACCGAGAGCGGCACGTTTGTATGAAGATGTTTTACTGTATATTTACTGTGCTACGCGTTTGCAATGACTGACGATGAATTTAGGAAAAATTACCGAATAAATAAGGAGCTTTTCGAAGTGATTTAGAAGGATTTGGAACCTTTGATGCCCCAGCCTACTCGCCGTAGCAACATACCAAGAATATACACTATAAGATTTGTAACAGAGTACGATTGGGTTTGCATGATATTGAGGATGCCGTACCACCCATGGGGGAAATGCAATTGGCACCGTGGGTAAGAGGTGGATCGAGGATCTGCCTCCGTGGAGCTGCGCAGGGGTCATGAGGCTCGTGCACAGCTTGTACAAGAACTGTGGACAGCTCGGCATCTTCATTAATACTATTATTTTCTTATGTAAGAACAATTTTCGACTAAGACTTATTCTATGTAATTAAAAACCTAACTCAGTTAAACTTATTTTGTAAATTAATCATATTTTTTCACTATACATTATTTACATAGATAGGTAAATATTTATGTGGCCAAGACTTCTACTCTCTTTTAGTACAATAATTTGTAAGACTATTATTCTATTGTGTTGATTGATTTCTATTGTGTATTAAATAATGTAATGTGTTGTGTTGAGGGTTAATAATAATCAAAATGTTATTGAGCTTACCTAATAACTTTATTATAAATTATAATAGAAGTTCATGGTACATACAATTAATAAAGACCTTAAGTTTAAAAGGTAAAGTCTAATAATTATTAACAAGTATTTGAATAAATACAATTATAGCCTTTTTATTAGGTAATTTTCATTCATATTCACACAAAGGCATTTCCACCACACACATAACCAATTTTTATTTTGTTCACATCATAAGTTAGGTTTAAATTGAAGGCCCGACATCACTGTTATCAGGCGTAGGGTGTTAATACAGGTAAATTATCTGCAGCCCCACCACCTGACGCCTCATCGACTGTGCATGCTCGCCACATGTCTTCTTCAGGGTATGCTTTTTGTCAGGCCAATACTGAAAAGGAAATAAATGTACTAATTATTGTAACTTCTGTATATACATATATAAAAATAGAGGTGCGTGTCCCCATATTTGCTAAAACTGCACATCGCAGATGCATAGTGATTGTATGTCGCAATAGGTACAAGGCTCCCATCGTGCACTATGGTGGTTGCAAGTTGATACCTATAAGGTTGTATAAGATATGGGGGTTGAAATATGTGATTTATAAAAATGTATGATTATCATTAATAAAAATGTTTAGTATATCAGTTAATGTTAGACGATTTAAGATATTAATGTCTACTTAGTTGTAAGATATCAATGTAAAAACATGTAAGATGAATAAATTAATAAGAAAAAAGAAAATGTGTCTTTTATATGAAAAAAATATGAAGTAAGTAGTGATAGATTATTAACATTAACAAATAACTATACAATTAAAAATGACCCAGTGAAGCAGGTATTCACAGCTAATTTATCATATAATTTATTTATTTAATCTTTTCGCACACAAAAAGGTACAGAGGTGGACTTAATGCCTTAGGTGCTCTCTACCAGTCAACAAAATAAAAAAAAGATGTTTATTAGTGTTTATACAGTACCTTAACCCAGCCTTTCTGTGCAGTGCCTAGTGCATTTAAGGATGCTGCTATGTCATTCCACTTTCTCTTTGTCTCCTGCTTAGCATGAGTAGTGCGCAATAACCCCTTCGCAATTCCTGGATTCTGTACCAGGAAATCTACCAGAGCCTCCCAACTGTTGGTGTGTTGGCCTACTCATCCTGTAAGAACAATAATGTTTGTATTGAGCAAAAGTGTTTAATATTAAAATTTTAAGGAATCACAATATATATTTAATAGAATTGTGGCCTTACCTTGATATTTTCGTCTTCCTCGGTTGAATACTTGTCTTAAAGTAATACTAACTTGAACTTGTGCATATAAACATACTTTAATACATTCCGAACTAAACACTTGAAAACATTTCGATAACATCGCTTTGAAATTTTTGTTTATCGCAACAATACAATACAGTAACACACAGCAATATACAACAGTAATTATTACTCTGAATTATTACTAATAATTCACACTTTTTATTCAAGTAGGAAACTTATAGTTTATGATTTTGTTATTTTATGTGGATGACGGATGACAAATGCGCGAGAAGTTTTATTTTTTATTTTTATCAAACGTAGGCAATGACACGCACAATCAGCCATTGCTGCCTAAATATTTAGTATTAAAATATATATAAATGCAAGTAAAGAACACTTAAATGATTATTTATGTTAAAATAAATATCAGAACAGATTTATTAATAGATTTAACGAGTTATTCAATATTTATACATTTAGTAATTAACATATTGATGTGTATGGCCACCCCATATGCATCAGTTTGGTCGAACATACAGTCGATTCCAATCTCAATCTCGATTTTGTTCAAGAGTGCCAATTTTCTGAAGATTGGAATTGAAACTGGATCGGATTGGAATACGATCGAGATTGGGATTAATTTCAAGAGTAAGCCTACAGGTGTACCTACTACACTGCAAGTCCTGTGATCAGCAAAAATGTTGGTAAATGATAATGATAAAATTATAGTTATTACTGTAAATTGGGCCCGTGGGTTATCTTAGGAGCGGTTGGTTAAAAAACACTTTTCCAAATCAAAAATAAATTATGTTTTAAAACTAGATGAATTTGATATTTCTTTTCCCACTACTCTGAGAAAATAAAACAAGACAACAAGACCAAAACAAACAAAGAATCACAGTCTATTTTAAAGTTCAGACATAATCTTGGTCAGGCCAAATTAAGGAAAGAACCACACAGATTTGAGTGGTTCTGTCCATGCAGTGTCCTAATATCTCAGTAATCGTGTAGCTTACCTTTTGTCGATGATATCATCATCTGCCTAGCCTTTTCCCAACTATGTTGGGGTCGGCTTCCAGTCTAACCGGATGCAGCTGAATACCAGTATTTTACATGGAGCGACTGCCTATCTGAGCTCCACAACCCAGTTACTGGGTAAAACGATACCCCTAGGTAAGATTTTGTCGATAATATAACGATGTTAATGATAAGTGCTTACCTCCCATCTGTCCTCGGGCCATCCTTCGGTGTATCTCTTCTTTTCTAAGCTATCAATAAAGTCGTCCAACTCCTTATCCAGTTTCTGACATAGTGCGACTCTCTCCTCTTCCGTAATCGGCTGTTTAGCCTCCTTCGACGACTCTTCGGCCATAGTTACAGTAGCTCTATGCCTTTCTACACTAAATTCTATTCTGACGCAGTTAAAAAAAAAATTGTTTTCTACTAAAATAATTTATTGTATTATTTACAATTTTATTAGAATCTCTTCAAAAAATATAACCAATTACAACCTAAAAACATTCAATGAACATTCAGTATTGTCATTGTCACAATGACAACTTGAATATGACATTCCGTTTCGTTTCGTCGTAAGTGCGAAAAGCAATACAGTTAAAAACTGCCGACTATTTCGCACGAATGGCGAAGAACTTTCCGATTTTTTCATGATCCAAAACCATGTGGACCAATCGTGAACGGTTTAACCACAGACCAAAAAGTACTGGTTTAACGCATGGCGCTAGCACTAAGGGCCTGTACAGACAATAACTTTGTACGCTCCGTCGACGCTTGTATTCGATCGCAACTGGCGTCGCTTTTTCAAGGCAGAAAACGTGCTAACGACGTGACGATGTGCAGATCAAACGCGTTACATAGAATGCACGTTTAAAAACGCCGTGCGTCATAGGCCCCAAATCAGTCTATAAGTCCTTTTTACAAAACAAAGTACTTATACATGTCAATATGTCATGTCCATAGGTTAATATAATACTCACAATCAGTCCGGTTTCATTAGATATTTGTGTTCTATTAAGACCACTTTTATGCAGCCCAATAATCGTCACCCTCGCCTCAATATTAATATTTGCCTGCATTTTGAGAATAATCAATACCGCTATCTATTAAACCGCACGTCACTAACCAACAACTACAACCAAACGAAAACGTTAATTCCAATCAAGTTCATTCATTAAACTCACGTCTACCTCACAGAAATCTAAATTCTTTATTTAGTTTTTTACTATCTACTTTTTTAATTTTACGAAATGTGTGAACAAAGCGAACAAGATAAAGAATAATATATTTCTGTCCCATTTCTTCCAATCGAGTAAAAACTTACAAAAAGTCTATAATTGGCGTGGGATTCAAACTTACGGCTCACTGATTCCACGCAAGTATCTGCAGGCGCTTAGCCGCTAGGCCATCTTGACTTGTATAATTAGTTGAAATTATGAAGTACAATCACTTGTTGACGAAAATTATGACACATTCTTGAAAATAGAAGGTCGTAAGTCAAACTAAACGTCAAGCTATTACTTTGTGAGAATGCCTATGGACTTTTGGAGGCCACTGTACGTATCAGCACAGACAGAGAAGCAAAATGCTAGAGCAGTTTTCATTGATAAATAAGTTAATAACAACTAAAATAGATTTCAAAATATAATGTTTGTGATGATTTCCTATAGCGTGTGTTTCAACATGCTAGAGCAATCTCCACTGTCCAAAACTAGACAACAAGAACATGCTCGAGCGTTTTGCTGCTGGGGCTGCGCTCATTGTAATAGTAATAAAAAAACGTAAATAAGGGTGGCGTAAATAAGATACCTGTAAACTCATCATTTACTTAATTCAACATGTTCTAACATACAATGAAGTTGCATAACCTTGTATATTTTACTCGAAACTAGTTTAAGTTTGTTTTCTCATCATCTGTACCATTTGCTCAATAAACAATTTATTATTATTATTAACTAATATTCATAACCAGTGCTCAAGTGGCTTTAAAAACGATTTAAGTACTATAATTCTAAACGATTTAAGTAATATAAATCTACTCACACAGAAATGGCAGAATGACGCAAAAAAAAATTTTAAACATAGATAGCCACCAAAGTCATAATAAATCATATAATATTATTATTGCATTTAATACATTTGACCTTTGTGCCAATTTTGAATATATTCACATTTGCGACATTCACGCCTTTTAAAGTATTCCGGAAAGTGAGCTTTTTCCAAAGGATGCCAATAATCAAGCACCCAATCGGGGGGCGTGACGACACGTTCATATGCAACACCACCCGCTTCACCAATAGATCGAGCAACTAAAAAAAAGCAGATTGAGAACAAAAATAAAATCGGTTTTGTTTTTTATTTCATCAAAAAGTAAGGAAAAAAAATGCAGTCAGTCGTCATTGGTTAATCAATTTATATACTTATACACTTACATTTACAAGGAGGCAAAGGACTCATCTTTTGAAATAATTCGTGTTCTCCCAACCACAGTAAACGACGTTGCTCTTTTGGATCCTTAACACATTTATGTTTGTCGAATTCGCTCCTCAAAATAACTTGATGATAACGGACAAGTTGTCTAAAAGGAAGTCGACGTTGGTTTCAAAGATATAAATTGTTGGTTAGTTTACAATTGTATTTATCACTAGCGACCCGCTAGCGCCCGTGCTTGCAATGCACTGGTGCAATTTACATGTGAAGACGGTATCGTGAATACCATCATCATCATATAAGTATTACCACACGTTGTGCACAAGTTCTTAGCAGTAACCTACCTAGCAAAAGTACAGACGCCAGCAAATCATGGTATTTATCTAGGTTCAAAGTAGATTGGGAAAATTTAACAGTTTCGGGTAGTTTGATGTGCTGGCATCTGTACTAGGCTTGCATGAACTCAATATAGTATTTCATTATTATTATTATTAGATACAACAGTTTTTGAATATATTAACATAATATTGAATAGCCTACGTCCATCTGGAATAATGTAAATACTAAGAATAACCGTCTTAACACTATGCTTACCTGGCTACGTAATATGCTTCGATATTTCTCAAAGCTTTCTTATAAAGAGTGCATACTTTTTGAGAATGAGTTCGTAATTCGGGTGCAAACGGCATTTTTATTTTAATAGCCTTTGTATTATTTCAATGTTTTTCTTCAGATTCAGATGATATGGAATGTCACATCCTTTGTCATAAAATTAAAAAAATAAATATACTTAGTTATTTATTTTTTTACAAGCCAGACATTGTGCAGACAGTTTTCAAACCATGTTCAAACGGTTCAAAGGCAGGCAAATTATATGTATTATTTATTTTGATTATTTGCTACAGTTCAGTTTTCTCTTTCATAAGACAGACTCCAATGCTTCTAAGCATTCCAGTTGTATTAAAGTACAGACGCCAGCGCACCAAGCTACCCGAAACAGTCAAATTTTCCCAATCAAGTTTGTACCTTATCCTTCAGCTGTAAAAACACGAATGTCATGACGTCACCTATGACGATTCACGGGACTTCGTTATCACGCTCACGCTAATTCGGAATGGGGATAAGCACGCTCAAATCGTTTATAGCGTAACTCGGAACGCACCTCATGTCTGTCAAGTGTCAAAACTGTCAAACACGTGAAACGTCAAAAACAATTATTTTGAGAAGCGTGAATTTGTGTAGCGTCTTTCACGCACAGCGTCCAAATATTTTAAGAATTTCTTAAGTTGACTTCCAGTAATTGTATTATTGGGCTATTAAGAATGATTATCACATAAATGTAGATTATTTCATCTCACAGAATTTAAATATCATCACCTCAACTCGTGTAAATTGCCCTTGAAATTGGCAATCTCGTGCAGCCGGTAACAGTTTCTGATGGTATTCGTAACAAAATAAAAAACATGTCGGACGCTTGGGAAGAGATCCAAGCTGTTAAAAGCAAAAGGAACAGCCTGCGGGAGAAGCTAGAGAAACGTAAAAAAGAACGGCAGAATATTTTGAGTTCTAATTTGGTCGGTGAAAAGTCTGAGGGATCTCCTGGCGGAGGAAAGGAAAGGTCGGTGGCGAGCCCTTCTACACTGAAGCATGAAGGTACCATTGTAATCAGCACCTTGTTTGTTTTTCATAGTTATTTAATGTATAAGTAATTAATGACAATATATGTGCAAGGAATAAAAATGTTACCTACTTAGGCACATGTGTGTAACTAAAAAAAAAATTAAAATTTTGTCAATGTATCATTAAAGGAACGCAAGAGAAACCTAAGCCGCTGGTACCGTCCTCATCATTAGAGGTGCGTCTCCTGCAAGTGCTATCAGACATGCAGCTACAGTTGCCTGCGACTGCTAGTGCATTGCTGCCTGGCCTAGGTGATGTTGATGCAGGGATAGTAGCCAGCCTACTGCAGAAGTTTGCCACACAGAAACTTATTACGTAAGTTTTGTTGTGTTTCTTTGCATTTATTTAATGTTTTAATCATTTATGATAGCCATACTGCCGTGCTAAACGCAAAAGCGGTATCTCAGGAAAGGCTAGTTTTGAGAAATTTGCCCTTATCCTCTCAAGTGCTTTGAGGTAAAACTGTGATAGGGAAAACTTTTTAAGGTTTTTTTTATATGTTTTAAATAAGATACCACTATTTGGCTTAGGTCGTTGGATGCGTATTTCTTTAACCTTTTGACCGCCACGGACGGCTATAGCCGACAAACGAAAACGTGCCAAAAACACCACCGATGTCTACAGCTGTCAAGAAAACGAAATTTTTTAAGTACAAAATAAATCTTTTCTAATTTAGTATATTTATTTTGTGCTTAAAAAATGTCGTTTTCTTGACGGCTGTAGACGTCGGTGGTGTGTTTGGCACATTTTCGTTTGTCGGCTATAACCATCCGTGGCGGTCAAAAGGTTAAGCTATACGATGCCATAAAAATTAAAGTCACGAATTTTTTTGAGATACCACTTTTGAGCTTAGCACGGCAGCATAGGCCAAAGATAATACATAAATGTAAAAAAAAGAAGAAAATCCACTTCCTGGTTTAAATAAAAATATTTTATTTCCCATAATCCAACATGGGCACTTATGTAACATCAGAACTCAGAAGCTAGGTGCTGTAGTCTGGCGCTTTAGTCTTGATTCATCATAATGAATCAATATAAAATATAAGAAAAGTGGACTTTCTTACTTTTTTTTTATGGTATGTAAAATAACTGAAAGTAAAATGAAATAGAATAGAATATGCCTCATTTTTGACACATTGGGTCAATTTTAAAAATTTAGTTTTGGTAAACAGTTGCTGCTCAAGATATGCTGGATTTTATTGTACAGTCAGATTTAGCAAAGAACTTAATGTACACTGTCAATTTATTGCATTTACTTTTTTTAGCATAAAGGAACGGACAGAGAGCACTACTGATGCGAGCATAGAGGTTGTGAATGCAGAGTCCGTGAGGCTAGCAGCCGTGTTGGCAGCTCTCATGGAGGAACAGACTTCTGGAAGCAAGAGGAAAGGTTTGTAAACTGCACGCACAATTTAACTTCCAAAGTGTATTTGGAAAAATTGTTTTAATACCTAAATATAGAATTTAGTTTGCTCTACAACTCTGAAAAATAATATGACTTCAAAAGTACTAGTTAGTCATTCTGAAATCAACCTAATAGACATGAGAATACAGTTGATATTTGCTGGTTGAAGTGGAAAAGACATCACTTGGAAACAAGGATTTTAATAGGCTTTATATGCTTTACTTATGCATACTTGAAAAAATGCCAAACTTAAGTAGCACTGGGCAGAGCACAGTGCTCGCAGAACAGATGGCCGATGGGGTCAAGTCTGGAGTGGCAACCGCATACCGGAAGATGTAGCATTGAAAGGCCTCCCACAAGGTGGACCGACGACCTTCTGAAGGGCACAGGAACCCGTTGGATGCGAGGAGCACAAAACTTAGAGAGGTGCTTGGGGAAGGCCTACGTCCAGCAGTGGACATCTTTCAGCTGAAATGATGATGATGATGCATACTATCCTCATCCATCCAGAAGAAACAAATAGATGTACTTATAAATATTATTGAAAAAAGATGAAAATGTAAAAGAAAGTATTGTTGGCAGCCTAACAAAACTGTTTAGATATGTTAAACATATTTCTAATATTATTAGCTTTTGTGCGTGACTTCGCTTGCGCGGATGTCGGAAATTATCCCCCGGGAACCTACCACTTGGGTTAGAAGTATCCTATGCATGTGCCAAGTTTCACCCAAATCAACAAATAATATTAGAAACATAGAATTAACTCAAATGAGAATAGAACATAATATAAACTAACTCAGAGGCTTTTAAACTTTCACATTTGCAGGTGACAACAAAACAGAAGAGGCCACAAATCCTAAAGTATCTAAAACTGCTACAGATGAGAAGAAAACTGCTAAAAACGACACAGATCTTATGGTGGGTATATAATAGTAACTTTTTTGACTATTAGACAGTCAAAAAGTCAACAGTCAACTTATCACAAGAAATAACATTTGCGGTCGGGGGCCCCTGTCAGGAATGAAGTTCCTTATGGGATACTTGCCAGCACACAAACGTATATAATAATAGAAAGAGACTTACAGAGAGAGAAAGTCGCTTTTTCCTGACGTGACGATTTCTATCAGCCAACTCCAAATTGCAAGCCATGTTCGTTCCAAAAAGTTCAGTATAGATAGAAGCAAACTTTTCATGTTTTCCCTTTCTTTTATGCATTTACTAGCTGACCTGGCGAACTTCATACCGCCTCAGAATCAATAAATACAAAATGTATGAGAAAATGAATTATCGTCATTTTTTTTTTTTTATTTTCCCATGTTTTTATACTTATTCTGCTATTCGGGGCGAAGACAAATCCAACAAATCAAAGATCATAAACATCGGTCCAGCCGTTCTTGAGTTATAAATGGTGTAACTGACCCGACTTTGTTTTATTTATATAGATTTTGTTCACTAAGTGTGTCTTAACACCATAGTCTCTGAAGGAAAATACTCAACATGCCGTCATAAAACGCATTTTCTTTTTGTATTTTTAAACTAGCTCTTTCTCTATCACAATTTATTTGGGGTCGGCGCAACATGTCTTCTGTTTCCATAGTTATCTATTAGTTGTCATCTCAGTAATCACCCAATTTCAAGAAGAAAAAAACTATCTATTTCAGTCTTTACTGGCAATGCCTTCAAGTAGAGAGAAAGCAGTGAAGAGAGTTGGTGAAGAGATCATGGATCTACTCAGCAAGCCCACTGCCAAGGAGAAGTCACTGGCTGACAAGTTCAAGAGTCAAGGAGGTTTGGAACTACATACTTAATTCAAATATTTTATTTTTAAATACCATTTGGCCTCAAAGACATAGGATTAGAAGGCCATCTTACTTTAATTTTACTTTCAAATGTGCCAGTACCAATTGAGAATATAACGAACTAAGTTGTCGGAATTTGTCCCATGGAAACTTAATAAAAGTATCCTATGTCCAGATCATGGTCTATCCGTGACACAAATTTCATCCAAATCCGTTCAGCCATTAAGGCGTGAAATAGACAGACAGGCAGAGTTACTTTCGCATTTTAAATATTATGTTTTTTAGATTTCAATCAAATCAAATCATTTATTTCAGATAAATATCCATAGGTAAATTTTACACAAGTTGTACAAAAAAAAATAAAAAAATCGCAAACTTAAAAAATTCTAATCAAATATAACACACATATTTTTATTATTAAATTAATACTATGGCTTCAAAGACAGTTAGGATCTTTACAGCGCCATCTTGCTGCACACAGTGCACAATAATATTTTGTTTTCAAATGCATTAACGCCAATCAGAAATATGAACTAGCTTTTACCCACACTGACTTTTCCTTCTCCCTGCGTGAAGTTCGGAAAACGACAAAAAATAACGTTTAAACAGTTGGTACGGGTGGCGTGCTTTTCGTGTGTCTACCGGTTATGACCGCGTTGTTCTACTAAACTACGCAAGGGGTTTTTATGCAGTTTTCAACATCTGCCGTGCGATTCTGTAACCATCACACCGTGAAAGCTTGGGTGAATTGAGCGTGGAGTGAGCTGTCATTCGCTAGAGATTAACACTATTAAGTGCTCACTTCACTTATGATTTCACGGTGAGATTTTTACAGAATCGACCGGCAGTTAGAGTATTTATTCCAGAAAGTTATATGTGTATAAAACATCAATATTTAACTTCGATATAATAAAGAAATCTTCATGTTTTGTCAAATCGGAAAACCCGTGCATAGCAGAGGCTGGTCTCTAATAATAAGTAAAACTTTCTAAATTAAGTCATGTATTTATATAACGTGTAACGTTAAATGCGCAAAACCTGAAAATAGTTTGATCAGAATAACAAGCAGAATTAATTGAACCACTTTTTAATATAGGTCACATTTTTCAAAAAATCGTTATTAAAAACGTTGCCGTGTCTATTTATTAATAGGTCAAGCAAGCCAGTGTCAGCGCGGCGCAGCGGCCCGATGACGACTCCTCCCTCGATAAAGCGTCGTCGCAGACGCAAGAAACGATCAGAATGGCCAGTAAAACTAAAACAACACATAAAACCTTTACAATTTTTTAATGACTTATTTTCTCTCTGAAATAGGTCAATTGAATTAAAAATCAGTTGAGGTGTCTGAGGTTTTGCGCATTTAACGTTACACGTTGTATATGTATTACTCCTTCGCTCAGGTGCTCAAGTAATGGAGTTCTGCCCGCATGGCACCCGCGCTGAGTGCATGCGCGCCTTCACAACAAGCAAGACCGACGAAGAAGCGGACCAACCATACGCCTGCAAGAAGCTGCACTTCAAGAAGATCATACAGGGCCACACCGACGAGTCGCTCGGCGACTGCTCCTTCCTCAACACTTGCTTCCACATGGACAGCTGCAAGTAAGTGCTGCGCTCACATCAGCAACCATTCATACGCCTGCAAGAAACTGCGCTTGAAGAAGTAGTACCTATGGCACGAAAAGAGTATAGGACTTTGAATAATAAACCTTATTTATATTCGAGTTTTAAGGTTCCAGAAAAAAGAATTGTAACAACTTAAAGAAGTGTGCAATTTCAAAGATTTTCTAATTTTACAGATACGTGCATTACGAAGTGGATAACTCGGACCCGAATGCGAACGCGCCCAAACTAGCAGAGACTGCATCCAAGGGGGCACATAACGGTAAGAAAAGTTTTATTTAAAGAGAGCCACATTGGCGCCGATTCCCTAGTTCACAAGCTAAACTAAAATTAAGTTCAGTGCATCTATTTCTTTCTATTTCATTAAGAAAAGGACAACAAAGGTTTAGACGTGATTAAAAAATTGGCCACTAAAATACGTCAATTTACGTCAGGCGCTGACTAATTTGACAGGACTAAACTAATATTTATCTTCTGTCCTTTTCTTAATGAAATAGAAAGAAAAAGATGCACTGAACTTAAATTTAGCTTAGTTTGTGAACAAGGAAATTGGCACCATTATCTACACCAGAGGGAGAATCTTATTCTGTAAAGAATATTTACTTTCATCTCATAAACTCAAACTCAAAGCATTTATTTCAAGTAAACAGTTACAGGCACTTTTGAATTGTCAAGGGGTCGGTCAGTCAGAAAGATGAAGCTAGTTGCCCATTCCAAAGCGTAGTAGGTACCTGTGGAGAAGAACGGGCAAGAAACTCCACGGACACTCTTTTAAATCATAAAAATTGTTACAAAATTTTGGTTATATCATTCAAGTTGAAACTATACATGTAAGAACGATGTAGAAAGACGTGCACGTTAAAAGCGTCCGTACTAAAATAGATAAAAACAAAAACAAAAAAAAACAATTCAGAAATTAAAATACTTAGATTATAATAAAATATATAAAAATATGAAAACAAAAGAGTTTTGCATGTAAGACGAAAACATGGTCTTAGATAACAGTTTAAATGTTCCTTTTACCCCATCAGGCACGAGTGTGGCTGCTAAACCAGATGGAGTCCTTACTCTAACGCCGCCGCAGTGGATACAGTGCGACCTCCGATATCTGGACATGACGTTCTTAGGTCAGTACAACAACCATAACATATAATTAGAGGACCGTCGTGGAATATTTGTCTGTTTAGTTTGTTCCAAAAGTATGTGATGAAAATGTAAACAAATGTACCGGAAAACGTACCTGAGGATGCCAATTTGTAGTGCTACTTACAAATTGAGTGCCTTGATTTGATTATTTTAATACTTACACCTAAATTCTAATTTTAAAATATCAATTGAAGGTAATTTTATAATATTAGTTTTCATCAATGATTTATCAATTAAAAATTAACAATTTTATTCAAACAACATTAATTTTGTTTTATTCATTGTTTTTGTTGTTGGAAAAAGTGACGATATATAAAGTTGAAACCTTCGAAATACAGATGAATGTGTTACTATTCCCCTTTACTGAGTGATTGCGTAAGAATTTTACCTGAACAGGGTTTGTTTACACTTTCATATGATACTTTTGGAACAGACCATACTGCCGCCGCAAAAAGATCGAATATCGTCCGAAAATCTAAAGAAAAATAACCCTTACTAAACAACAAAGGCGCATCCAGTGTGGCTCATTTTGCCCCATTCCATTGATGCGCCTCTTTTAGTTATGGCGGCAGCATAGGTCATGCAGAGTTTTGGTTCCTATCGATGATTGTTGTGTATATCGGAGCTTATTTCCCAGGCAAGTTTGCAGTTATAATGGCAGACCCTCCGTGGGACATTCACATGGAACTCCCGTACGGCACCATGTCGGACGACGAGATGAGATGTCTGGGAGTGCCACAGTTACAAGACAGCGGCCTCATCTTCCTGTGGGTCACTGGCAGGTAAGAAAAAAAACCCATTAAAAACGTCATCAGTTAGACCTTACTAATAGTACTAGATGCTCTAAGTAATAATTACGACTTGCAGCAAGAAATATAGTAGACTCAAAAGTAGTGTTTGTATTATTTGAGAAAAAAAAAAAAAAAAAAACTACTCCCATTGCAAAAAATAAATATAATATTATTATTTGCCAAAAACACACTAGCAGCCAATTAACTGATGCTTGTGTTTCTTTCTAAGGCTGCCTGTCCACTGACGCGGAGCGAGGCGGCGGGGCGGAGAAACGGAGAAATATTAACCAATAGGCTTGCATAAAATCTCGATGTCGTTTTTCTATTGGTTAATATTTCGCCGTTTCTCCGCTCCGCAGCCTCGCTCCGCGTCAGTGTACAGGCAGCCTAATAGCTTGGAAATATTTAACCTGTCCAGTTGATTCTTAAAGCAGTTCAGTATGGAATTCTACAATATAAATGATGTCCAATATCTTGATTTAAAAGAGAGTCCATGGAGTTTCTTGCCCGATCTTCTCCAAAGGTACTAATACTACGCTTTGGAATGGGCAACTAGTTTCATCGTTCTCGCTGATCATCCCCTTGACAATTCAAAAGTAATAATAATAATATTCCACAACTTTCACACATCGCTATCTAGTCCCAAAATAAGCAGAGCTTGTGCTATGAGTAATAGACAACTGATAAACGTACATATATATTTCTAAATACATACATATTATAGATAAATTACACCCAGACAAAGAACAAATGATCGTGCTCATCACACAAACATTTGTCTTAGGTGGGAATCGAACCCACGACCTTGCGCATAGCAGTCAGGGCCACTGACCACTATACCAACAGGCCTGTCGAAGTGTGAAAAGTGGTAAAATTGTTTTTTTTGAAATAAATGCTTAGAGTTTGAGTTTGGAGCCGTCACAACATTTTCCGGGAGCCTATTACATGCTGTTACAACTCGGTTAGGCAACGACTGATTTAAAAGCTTTTTTTTTTTCATGAATTTTTCTATAACTTAGGGAATGTCCTCGCAAACGTTTTCCGCCTAATTTGAACCTTGACATAATCCCCAGAGCAATGGAGTTGGGTCGTGAGTGCCTCAAGCTGTGGGGCTACGAGCGAGTGGACGAACTGATCTGGGTGAAGACCAATCAGCTACAACGTATCATACGGACTGGACGGACGGGACATTGGTTAAACCACGGGAAAGAACACTGTCTGGTTAGTTAGTTTTTTATGGGTTTAAATAGTTTACTGGTTTGTTTTTTTTTTTTGTGTTAATATTTGATATTATTATTATTTTTTTTTTTTTTTTTTTAACAACAACTGTTTTTCTTACCTCTTGGATCTGGAACTCTGTCGTCTCCTTCTTGGAGGTGGGCGTTAATAGCTGCGACACAGTTTCTAACTAATGCAGCTATTTACGTACGCAATCAAATTGTAAAATGTATTTTTGTTCCAATAAAGATTATTATTATTATTATTAAAAAAAAAAAAAAAAAAAAAAAAAAAAAAAAAAAAAAAAAAAAAAGTATACAACTGGACTGACTCTTCGCCTACACATCCTAGATATTAGGCAGGGACGTCGTCGCCCTAACTGTTACCATGGATACAGCTGTGCGATTCTGTAACCATGTCACCGTGAAAGCTTGGGTGAAGTGAGCGTGGAGTGAGCTGTCATTCGCTAGGGATTAACACTATTAAGTGCTCACTTCACTTATGATTTCACGGTGAGATTTTTACAGAATCGACCGGCTGTACACGATACTGAAACGACGAAAAATACCTACGCTAGGGAGTCTAGAATCATCTGATGAATTCATGGTTACAGTTTTGCGACGATATCACGCCACCCTGTACAATCATTTCAGCTGAAAGACGTTCACTGCTGGACATAGGCGAACCCCCAAGCGAACAGCCGGTCGATTCTGAAAAAAATCTCACCGAGATAACTAAGGTGAAGTGAGCTTAGAGTGAGCTGTGAGTCATGCTGATGCTACGGATTGACACTATTGACGACTCACTCCACACTAACTTCACCCAAGTTTTCACGGTGAGATGGTTACAGAATCGCACGGCAGGGGTTGGCAGTGAACATAGGTCTCGAACCATCTCATATACAAATAGTGCCACCCACGAAGACGCGCCCTACTCTCTTCCTAATCGTTAGTGGTTATCGTTAGTTTTAGTTTTGACGATACTCACTACTTACGTACTAATGGCGCCGATTCTCTTGTTCACCAAATAAACTAAATTTAAGTTTAGTGCATCTTTTTCTTTCTATTGCATTAAGAAAAGGACAGAAGATAAATATTAGTTTAGTCCTGTCAAATTAAGATACTCCATAGACAAGTTTAGACGTGATTAAAAAATTGGTTACTAAAAAAACGTCAATTTACGTCAGGCGCTGACTATATGTGTGTACATAAATGGTAAAATAAATAAATAAAATGATGCACTGAACTTAAATTTAGTTAAGTAATTACTGTGTAAATTTAGGGTGGTCCTTATTCCTAAGAAAACATTTTTTTTTCTTTAATTTCGCGGGGCACCACGTAATTTGATTATATACCATAAGAAAGTATTTCAGTATTTTTTTTGAATTTTTTAAATGACCTTTAGAGGTCGCTACCAAGGTTTGAATTTTAAATAAAAACTCGAATTTTTTTCATGTTTTCTTTATTTTTTTTTTAGATTCTGCCATTCTTTAAATAGTTTTTCAATTTTACTGATGACATGTTTTTTTAATTGTATTGGTATACTAGCTTTTTCCCACAAATTTATAACTCCGCAAGCCGTCAAAGTCGCAGATTCACGTATGCTTAAAACACGTACGCTCTCGTTAATGACTTATTAGACCTGAAGTCAAAGACTATTATAACCACTTGACTGCGTATACAGTGCCCCGACGCACGAAAACTATTAGTATTTTGTCGCCTATGTATAGGCTACGGTACTAGTAGCAATTTTAGTTGTGTCCAAGTGTTAGACCTGCGTGCACGCTAAATTAATATAATTTTTTTATAACGTTTATGCAATTATAACGCATCAAAATGCCTTCATGCGCGGTGAAGTGGTGTGCGAAACATTCTTAGACATCTAGTTACAAAAAGGATGACATAACTTTTCATCGGTACATAAACATTACGAAAAATTATTTTTGATTTAATCAGATTATAAGCCACTGCAAGGGTCTATTTAAAATGGTGGCTGGGTAAACGAGCACACTTTTTGAGTCGCGCGTTGATGTCTTTTGGAAAAGTCTCGTTCTTGTATTAGACAATTCTAATGCTTCTATCCCTTTCTTTCCTTTTGTATGTTTATCGTAAAAAATAGTGCTGTTATCTTTAATAGCTGAAAGTTGATATCGAGAAAAATAAAATGAATACATTTTTTATTCAATTCACATACTTTAATAAAATAACTATCTACTATTAACCGACTTCAAAAAAGAAATACTGACGAACTGAGAACCTCCTCGGTTTTCAGTTCGTCGGTTTTTTTTTTTTTTTTGTATTTTCCGGGATTTTTTAGTTCTTTCTGTCCCCGACCGGGGCCGATCAGTCCATTTCCGGGATTTTTTTTTGTAATTGATTGATTTTGATTAAATATTATTTCTATGATTTTGATTTAGTATTTATTATAATGTTAAAATCCATTTTATCGATATCGACTATTTTCTCTTAATGAAGTAAAGCAGCCCTAACGATGCAACTTGACCTTGAACTGACCAATTGCAGCCGCGCGTTATTCCTCATCCCCCGGCCCGCAGTAGTGAGTCGTGTGCTTCGAAGAAATCGGCCCATACGCTCTCTAGTGGTTATATTCTCTATGCCTGAAGTGTAGTAAGAAGTGAAGTAAGACGTACAATTTGAAACATACGCAATTACGCATGCGCACAAACCAATTTTTAACGTATTATGATGTTATTGCGCACGCGTACGTCTTATCTTTTTGATTGTGTGAACGGTCTAAATCTCGACACGTCGGTACAGAAGAGAGGTCGAGAGGAGGAAGGGATAAAAAGCGATTGTCTATGCGAGTTTTACTTGCACGGAAAATATGATATAAACACCTAAATGAAACATTAATGAAACCATCATTTAAGATGTTTTTCAATGCTTTTTGTAAAAATTTTGACAGCTGGTAGCGACCTCTAAATCTTAACAAAAAAAAAACAACAAAAAAAACTTATTTCATATTTAGAAGTATATAATCAAATGAGAAAGTGCCCCGGGGATAATTTAAGAGTCGAAAAATAAGGACCACTCTAGTGTATCCACAAAACTAAAATACTAGTGGAATGTTGTACACTTTTACTGTAAGCATTAGAAAGAAGAGTGGGGTGGGTCTTCGTGGATGGCACTATCTGTAACTGACATAATGACAATGCGATATATTTGTCAATAATGTGATATTTTAACGACAGGTGCTGTTTAATAAAGCATTAAAATAAATTGATGAGAGAAACTTGTTAAATTTTCGGATTGTAGACAATCACGTGTGGGTTTTGTATAATGAGATCATCATAGATTATATTGCTTGTTATGAATTTATAATACATTTACAGGTGGGCATGAAAGGCAGCCCAGACAACCTGAACCGCGGCCTGGACTGTGACGTCATCGTGGCCGAGGTGCGCGCCACCTCGCACAAACCTGACGAGATCTACGGCATTATTGGTGAGAGAGCTTACTTACTAATATTGAATATTCATGACTGGTTTATAAAGTGAATATATCTGCAAGAACCTATTCAATATGATTTCAAGTCATCATCATCTGTCTAGCCTTTTCCCAACTATGTTGGGGTCGGCTTCCAGTCTAACCGGATACAGCTGAATACCAGTATTTTACATGGAGCGACTGCCTATCTGACCTCCACAACCCAGTTACTGGGTAATACGATACCCCTAGGTGAGACTGGTTGTCAGATTTTTCGGGCTTCTGACTACCCGTAACGACTGTCAAAGATCTACACATGACAGCCGGGACCAACGGCTTAACGTGCTTTCCGAGGCACGGAGGGGTCTCGGTATGTAAAGATGGTCACCCATCCACAGACTAACCGCGGCAAACGTAGCTTAACCTGATCGATCGACCTCTGCGGCTGTTATTATTTAGCCACGGGCCCCACATTCAATATGATTCCAAGTAATAATAATATAATATTCCACAACTTTCACACAACGCCATCTAGTCCCAAACTAAGCAGAGCTTGTGCTATGAGTACTAGACAGCTGATAAACATACATAAATATTTCTAAATACATACATACTAGCTGCGAAACCCGGCGTTGCCCGGGTTATGATACATCCCATGTTTAATGGCATGAAAAATTTATGCACACCAATATTTTTTTAACTTACATATTACAGATTCTTATCTCCGATATGTAGATATCTATTTCGGCGAGTTCAGATTCCGTAATAAAATAGTTGGCGAGCCAACTTTTAATTTAAGGCAGTGTAATGACATTCCTGGAACATTCAACGAATTTAAAAATTCAGTAGGAAAATTCACGCTTTCATCTTGGTCAGTCATTGTATCAATTGACATGTAAACTTTTTCTTCTCCTGGAATCATTTCTTGGACGATCCTGTTGATGTTGTTGACAGCGTCGTTCTTTGTCGCTAGAATAATTCGCTCTCGTAACCATTCTGAATTGGTATGATTTTCGAGAATATTCGGGTATACTTCATTTATGACTTGTTCAGGTGTTTCAACAATATTACATAAGTTATTAGTCAATACGATTTGGCAAGTATTTTCATCTACTGGATAGGTGCCTTCTGCTTTTTGTAAAAGTTTTTCAGAAAATTCTTGTGCCCTTTCATCTCCTGAAATGTACGCTCTCATGTTGTCCTGCAGTTAGTAATGCTAAAGTTCATTGCCCCCATAGATGTGACTCCAAAATTTCTACATATATAGTGTCTGTATTCATTTAATAAGCATGAAGTTTCACTTCTATCGGGCGTGGTTCCCACGCACAACCTTTTTTTATAAATAATCTAGATCATTCTGGAATTTTCGAGAACATTCTAGAACGTTTGGGAGCATTCTGGTGAATAATAGACCGCTCTGAATCATTTTAACATCTCTGAATTATTTTTTGAATAATCTAGATCATTTTGGAATTTTCGAGAACATTCTGGAACGTTTGGGAACATTCTGGTCAATAATAGACCACTGTGAATCATTTTAACGTCTCTGAATTATTTTTGAATAATCTAGATCATTTTGGATTTTCCAAGAACATTCTAGAACGTTTACGAACATTTTAGACGATGACAGACTATGCTATATCATTTTAAAATTTTTGGCTAATAGTAGATCATTTTAGAGCATTCTACAATATTCTGGTAAATAGAAAAGTTTCTATGTGTTACAAAAGGACAACAATATATTATTCCAAATTTTCGCCACTCACAACCACTTTTACCCACCGCGACCAAACTCCCTTATTCACAGCAGGAGACCACAGGGTATTCACCACCACAACGGGGAGTAGATTGCCGTTGGTGGTGATAGAGAAAACCCCGGACGTACATTCGCACACTTGCTTTTTATATATATATTATGATATGTATAGATTCGTCTTTTAACGTAAATATGCACTCATTTTGAAACTTTCTACATCATTCCAGAAGTTTCTAGAACGTTCTCGAAGATTCCAGATTGATTATAATAGTTTGCATTAATTTCGGAACTTTCTAGAACAGTCCAAAAGCTTCTAGAACTTTCTAAAACATTTGAACCTTCCTAGATAATTCCATATATTTCTAGATCTTTCTTGAACATTCTGAATCGATTATAATAGTTTGAACTTTCATGTTCGAACTTTCTAGATTATTCCAGAAATTTGTAGATCATTCTCGAACATTCCAAATCGATTATAACCATTTTACTCATCACTCATCTTAAAACTTTCTAGATCATTCCAGAAGTTTCTAGAACTTTCTAAATCATTTCCGAAATTCGAATCTTCGAGAACTTTCTCGAAGATTCTAGATTGATTATAATAGTTTGCACTCATTTTAAAATTTCTTAGATTAATCCAGAAATTTGGAGATCTTTTCATAAGTCCTTATGAGTTAGAAAAGGACAGATATAGATTATAATATGTATAGATTCGTCTTTTAACGTAAATATGCACTCATTTTGAAACTTTCTAGATCATTCCAGAAGTTTCTAGAACGTTCTCGAAGATTCCAGTTTGATTATAATAGTTTGCACTCATTTCGGAACCTTCTAGATCATTCCAAAAGCTTCTAGAACTTTCTAAAACATTTGAAACTTCCTAGATAATTCCATATATTTCTAGATCTTTCTTGAACATTCTGAATCGATTATAATAGTTTGCAATCATTTTCGAACTTTCTAGATTATTCCAGAAATTTATAGATCATTCTCGAACATTCCAAATCGATTATAACGATTTTACTCATCACTCATCTTAAAACTTTCTAGATCATTCCAGAAGTTTCTAGAACTTTCTAAATCATTTCAGAAATTGATTATAATAGTTTGCACTCATTTTAAAATTTCTTAGATTAATCCAGAAATTTGGAGATTTGGAGATCTTTTCATAAGTCCTTATGAGTTAGAAAAGGACAGATATATATTTATTCACATTTTTGCCACCCACGACCACCCACTTTCACCCACCGCGACCAAACTCCCTTACTTTCACTGTGAGACCAAGGGGTGTTTACCACCCCAACAGGAAGTTAATTCAAGTTGGTGGTGATAGCGAAAATCCTGTCTTTACAAACGAACATTAGCATTTTATATATATATATATAGATATATATATAGATTATAGATAAATTACACCCAGACAAAGAACAAATGATCGTGTTCATCATACAAACATTTGTCCTGGGTGGGAATCGAACCCAAAACCTTGCATATAGTAGTCAGGGCCACTGACCACTAGACCAACAGGCCTGCCAAAAATAAAGAAAAAAAATAATAAAAAAAAAATTACGTTATTACTGTCAAAGATCCACGAATGGCAGCCGGAACCAATGGCTTAACGTGCTTTCCGAGGCACGGAAGAGTCCCGGTATGTAAAGATGGTCACCCATCCACAGACCAACCGCGGCAAGCGTAGCTTAACCTGATCGATCGACCTGTGCCGCTTTTATTTAGCCACGGGCCTCTCAAAAGAAAGCCGAGCCCAACACAGTTGGGAAAAGGCTAGGCAGGCCAATTATTCTTCAACAGCAGAACTGATATTAAATCTGACACTTTTTCAGCATGCAATATAATTTCATTTACATTTTCAGAGAGACTGAGTCCTGGTACGAGAAAAATAGAATTATTTGGACGGCCACACAACGTCCAGCCGAATTGGTAAGGAAGCTATTGTAGCTTTATTTATTTATTAAAACTTTATGCGCAAGTAAAAAAAAAATACTGTACCAAGGCGGACTTAACGCCTGAGGGATTTTCTACCAGTCAACCTTAGGGTGATGCAGAGTCAAATACTAAAAGTTATTTTGCCAATACAAAACATGCTGTATTTCCATTCGAATCAAGTTTATTTTTAATCGACATCAAAACAAGGAAGAGGCTATGAAGTCGCCATTTTTTTTTGTCGTTTTTTTTTTGTAATTTATAGGCCGATGTTTCCACTTTCTCAGTTTTATTTTTCTTTTTATCTCTCTATTTTTGACTCCTCTCTAAAAGTGTTGTTATTAGTTGGTGGAGACAGACCGTTGGGTGGTCCCATATAAATTTTATTAACTTAGCTTGAGGAGTTTTGAGTTACCTTTATTGACGCTATGTGTATATATGAGTTAGAACTTTTTGTATTTAAACCACTTTGAGTATGTTGATGACGTTATAAATCCCTGTCAGTGTTATTTACATAGCATGTAGTGGTGTACGAATTTGTGTGGGGTAGGTACCACAATGAAGAAGTTTAAAAAAAAAACTTAAAAAAAACCAGTCAAGTGCGAGTCGGACTCGCCCACAGAGGGTTCCGTACAAATTTGTAGGTATGTAAAAAAAAAAAATTACAGACAGACGGACAACGAAGTGATCAAGGGTTCCGTTTTTCCTTTTGAGGTACAGAACCCTAAAAAGACACTACGAATTTAAAACAACTTTATTTTATTTCGGAAGTCGGTGTGTTTGGTTTTGTATTTTCGTTTTTTGCGCCGACTTTCAAAATCAAAATTTTTGTCTTTTTTGGAAGTCGGATGTCTTTTTATTTGTAAAAACATGAAATTTTCTTTCAATTTCAGGATAACCCTAGGCAACCAAGTGGACGGCGTACGCTTAGTGGACCCGGACTTGATCGGTGCCTTCAAGAAGCGCTATCCTGACGGGAACTGCATGGCGCCGCCGCCCCCGGACCCCGGCCTCTCCTAGCTCCTGCACTATGTAGTACTTAACTTAGTCCTAGAGTCTGCAAGACATTGATTAGAAGCCGACCAAAGTGCATTAGACAACTGTCAGTCGTGAACTAGTGGCGTCAGAAGCCAATCATTGAAGTATTTGAAAGGTACTATTATGAACCTAGGTGGTTAGGGTGTCTGCGGAAAGATACGGATTTTTAGGTCACGATGTCTGTACAAGTCAACCTACGAGTTCCTGGTATGAAAAAGTACGGTACCAACAAATTTCAACCTGTTTTTTTATTGCGAACGCATACAGAAAGTATGGGACTGTTTTACCTGCACCTGTCGATACAGATCCGTTCCGACTTGTCCGTCTGTGGTAAGCGTTTTGTGAAATGGTTTCAGTTGTATTAAAAAACAAGATAGCGGTATTAGTTCCGACTTTGACCACGAGCCTAAAGATCCTTGTAGCACTATACGCACGTGTCCTTATATCTTAACCGTGGGCTGCAGTGAAGCAGCGTTTTACCGTCAACTAGACCTGCCCTGCAAATGATTGGTGTATGGCGTATTCCACTCAGTTGTCTAATCACCTTCCTCGGCTAGTAAAACACGTGCTTTTTAGAGAGTAGGAATGTTGTGATATATTTTTATACCACGTTTTTCTTAAAGTATAAACCTTATCATGTGCCTCCAGCCCGTTTTGTAACGAATTTGGCGCCATGTCCACAGGCGAGAGAATCGCGGTGATAGTCTCGCCGTGCCATCAAATTCTCGCCGCGATACTCTCGCCCGTGTAGACGGCGCCATACGTATTAGAAATAGCGCTGTTGTTTGAAGAACCCCACTATTTAAAAACTCTGTTCGTTCTAAGTTCCGTTTGTTTCCCATTGTTCATCATTTAATTTCATATAAAAAAATAATTAAGTCCTTATGTTCTGCCCTCGTGGTTAAATAAGAATAACAAAATTCATGCATGCGTACAATACTTGAAAAGTATAAATCCAACAACTGTACATAATTGTAAATATAATGTAAATAAATAAAACCCTTGAATATAAAACGTAATTTTATTACCACACGCGGCACAATTTGATTCACTGGTCAATAAAAACTTTTCGTTTGCGCGTTCCGCCGGCCCTTCGGCGACATCGGGCGCGTGGGGCTGTAGAAACTACGAGATAAGGTGTTAGTTGGAAACTGTTTGTCTCTGTTAACGCTGAAACAATCAAAAATATCACAAATGAATTAAAAAAATATGGGGAGGGCTTTGCCCAGCCGTGGGACATCTACAAAAAACTTCACGATACCATCTGTCCAATTATTGTAGTTATGTCACTATAACTAATTTTTTAACCGACTTCAAAAAGGACGAGGTTATCAATTCGGATGTTTATACAATGTGTAACGTTAAATGATCAAAACCTGAAAATAGTTTGATCAGAATAACGAGCAGAATTAATTGATCCACTTTTTAATATAGGTTACTATTTTCAAAAACAACTTCATTAAAAACGTTGCCGTGTCTATTTATTAATAAGTCAAGCAAGCCAATCTCAGCGCGGCGCAGCGGCTCGGTGACGACTCCTCCCTCGGTAAAGCGTCGTCGCAGACGCAAGAAACGATCAGAATGGTCAGTAAAACTAAAACAGCACATAAAACCTTTACAATTTCTTAATGACTTATTTTATCTCTGAAATAGGTCAATCGAATTAAAAATGAGTTGGGGTGTCTGAGGTTTTGCGCATTTAACGTTACACGTTGTATATATTTTTTTTATGTATGTTCGGGCATAACTCCGTCATATATGGCCGGATTTGCAAAATTATTTTTTTGTTCGATAGAGATTTATTCCGAAATGTAAAATTTCGTAAAGATTGGTGATGAGTTTCGGAGACAGGCAACGGAACTCTTCAATTAAAACCAGTAAAACAACTGCGATTGCTGTAATCGCATATGTATGCATTGTTTACGCAATCGCACAACATGACATCACGTCTGTACCCTATAAACGTAGATGCAGTACGTAGATGTGTTCAGTATATCACCGCACACCATACTCAAAAAACGAAAATGCGGAACCAACGACACCAGTTTCCAAAAATATAGTTATTTTTCACTTTATAGGGTAATTTTGGAAGTCGGTTGTATTTTTTTTTTATATAAAAAGGTTTTTTACATTTTAAAAGTTGATAGTAATTCCAACCAAAATCAGACCATGTTATCCATACCTTTGTATTAATCCTCATCCAAATAAATCATTTCGTATTCAAGACTGTTTCAATAGGTACCTGTAGATTACTTTTGAATTATTCAAATCGGTAATTTCATTCAAAAGATATTACGAATTTAAAAATGTCAATAAACATAAATGGCCGGTATGTCCCCACGCAGCGCAGCGGGAATATATGTTTGTTACTTCTTCATGCGAGAACTAATGAACCGATTAAATAACTCCGCAATAGTGCCTAGTACCTAATATTATTGCCCTTCCTTACCTGACTTACCTGACTTTATCATGTAACACGCCTGTTTTCTCTGCATGAAGAGTATCGCGTATTCTTCTTTGTAACTGTAATTTATAATATCAGATTAGGACCACGTAAAAAAAGGTTTCAACTGACTGATCCCTATACTTCGACCTGACTGTCGAAAATTTGTAGATATACTACAACCAGGAAGAGTTAACTTGAGACTTCGCTCAGATGACGGCGCGTTACTGCTGAGGCGTCGATGGCAAGAAGGGCCCGCTCGGGTCTCAATGTAACTCTTGTGGGTTACTAAGCGGCACAGCTAATGAAACACGCAGACTACGCGGCCCCGACCACTTTGTTTCCAAACGTTCTTCTTGGGCCACGACCAATTCTGCTCGTTATGAGGGTAGAGGTTACTTAACTCTAAAGAATGCAGGATTTTGTTTAAAAAAAAAAAAAAACTATTTATTGAGACCAATTCTTGTTCCTCTTTACAGCTCAGTTTTAGACCCAAAGTAGTCGGGAAATTCGAAAACAAACCTTAGGTAATCAAGCCATAGCTCAGTGAGGCGATACTATTATGCGCTAGTATTTTTATTATAGACGAAGATGATATATCTCTTCAGTCTCGATACGGCGTTCGTGCGAGGTAGCCGTTTGCTAATTACTCAAGCCGCGCGCGCACTTATTACGTTGTTGTTATTATCTGCGCGTAGCTGCGGTAGCTATACCCAACGTGTATGTGTATACCGTTGGGTTCACTCGCTGCGCGCATTAGCTAACGATGTAACGAAGTTTTTTAATTCTACACGATGAATGAAAGTAAGGAAGGTCATGTGTATGCGACTTGTGATGTGACTACTATGCCGAGCAGCAGTCCGTGGAGTGATCTAGTAGTACGAGATTTAGAAGGGACACAATACCAAGAGAATACTATGCAAATGGAGGGCGAAACTAGGTCGGAGAAGAGAAAAGGAGATGATGATGATAGCGAATGGACAGAGGTGAAATCAAAGGAAAAAAAGAAGTACAAGCTTGAGATAGATAAAATAGAGATATACATATCATATAGTGAACAATTGCCTAAACAATTTGCTTTGGCCAGATTATTTAAAGATAACGGTATTACCGATATTCTAAGGGTGAAATACATCAACCCATACAAAGTCCGCCTCGATATGCAAAATGAAGTCAGCGCTGAGAGATTAGAGAACTGTAAACAATTACTTGACAAGGGGTGGCGTATACAAAGGCCTATGGAAAAGAGTATGTCATATGGTGTTATAAGGGATGTAGATTTAGATCTAACCGATGAGGAAATACAAAATACAATAGCGTGCCCTAAACCAGCCCAGTTAGTGTCAATATTTCGACTCAACCGTCGTCATTCGAAAGAAGGTTGGTCACGAAGCGAAGCAGTTCGTTTGTGTTTTAAAGGATCTTTTTTACCACCATATATAACCGTGGATGGTTTGAGAATTAAGGTGGATCCATACATCTTTCCGGTATCTCAGTGTACGCAGTGCTGGAAGTTGGGTCATCCAACTAAAAGGTGTCCATCAAGCAAAGTTGTCTGTCCGAAGTGCGGAGAAAATCATACCAACTGCGATACTACATCATTTAAATGTGTTAATTGTGATGGTGCACACATGGCATTGTACAAAGGGTGCCCTGCATTCCTCAAAGAAAAGAGGTTGAGAGACATTATGGCGGAGTTTAATTGCACGTATAGAAGGGCCCTCACTATTTATGTAGCACCAAGTTCACCAGCAGTTGTTGCCCCTAAGCTGTCGTCTATCAGATCATTCCCTGCGTTAGTGTCTAAACCGCCGCTTGTAGAAGATACCACCTCGTCGCCCCGTGAAGCTACATCTTACGTTGAAATCATAACGACAAAAGCACAAATACACAAAGGAGAACAAGTCAAACAAGCCGCAAAATCATCGTCCAAGAAACAAGGGAAACGTAGGGATACTGCTTCTAATCAATCTGAATACGATTTATTTTTAAATCCAGAGAAACGGGATACCAATAAACCAGAGGTGTTGTTTGAGGGAGTTGAAGAAAAGAGAGAAAGAGAAGTGAAATTTGGAGAATTAATTAAAAGATTGAAGGAAATCATCTTTTTGAAAAATACTTCTATTTTAACTAAGGTTACACGTATTATAAGGTGTTGCATCGAATGGATAATTTTAGTTGTGGTAGATAATGTCTCAGATTGGCCTATAGTAAAACAGATATTAGATTTTTTTTTCGTAAATCATGTATAATAACAAAAAAAATGTAAAATTGACTATTCTCCAATGGAACGCGCAGAGTCTAAGGCCAAAGCTAGTTACATTTGAAAATATTTTGTCACAGGAGAAAGTCCACATTGCCGTCGTTAGTGAAACCTGGTTAGAGCCTGATAGCCATCTGAACTTGACAAATTATAATATTTACCGGAAAGATAGGGATGATGGTTATGGTGGGGTTGCTATCTTTGTACATAGGTCAATTCACGCATGTATCTATGACGTACAAACCACAAACCAGGGTATTGAACTCTTGTGTGTTAAAGTATTCAATTGTAGTGAAATCGAATATATTATTGCTGTGTACTGTGCACCATCCGTGATAACCAGCCAGCAAGATTGGGACTCAGTTTTTTCTTTAGTAAACAAAAAAAGTCTTGTTTTAGGGGATTTTAACGGGCACCACACCAATTGGTCTTGCAAGACCGATTTAAGAGGATCTCAAATCTGTGATGCTATTTTAGATAACGGTTTTGTAACCCTGAATGACGGCAAATCCACCCGTGTTAGGTTAGTCAGTAACCAACTTCAACAGTCCGCGCCCGATATAACGTTAGTTTCCTCTGATTTAGCTTTGACATTTAACTGGAACATTATGAACGAAAACCTTGGAAGTGATCACTTAATGATTAATGTATCCACCAATTTCAATGTTGTACCTAGAAATACTTATCGACGGAATTTTAAGAACGCGGATTGGGATAGTTACAAAAGCTTACTTGAAAAATGATTTAATAACTTTAAGCAGTCAGGCAATATTCAAGCCGATTACGATAATTTTATTGAGTGTATAAATTTGGCAGCAGACGTTCATATTCCTTACATAAAATTTAACATGGATCCTGATAACGTCTTTACTCCCAAACCTTACTGGAATGCAGACCTATCCAAATCAGTTGCAAAACGCAGATTGGCCCTTTCAGCCTTTAGACGTAATCCTACACCGAATAACCTATTGCTTCTGAATAAAAAAATATGTGAGTCACAAAATTTAGTGCGCAAGGCAAGGGATAAAGGCTGGAAAGATCTCTGCACATCAATAGACGGTACAACTTCACTAAGTCAGATGTGGCATAAAATGAAATGGTTTAAAGGGCGTAGAAGTGCTAGACAACATGTTGATGGTGAGCGAGCCAATAATCTACTTCGTAGCCTATCTCCCGATTATGCATCTCCTCACGACCTATCATTTGTTTCTAATAATTCAAAATTAGAGACGCCAATCACGAAACAAGAACTTAATTGTTGTATTCGAGCTAAGGACACGTCACCCGGCTGTGACAATATTTCGTACTCGATGATTAAATATCTCCCTGAGAACGGCAAATCTATTTTGTTATCGCTGTATAATTGGAGATTAAACGAACTTACCTGAAGTGAAGTTCTATCCAAATTATACGAGTTGCTTCGTCCGAAGAGATTAAGATAACAATGTAGTAATACGTCTAGGGTATCGCCTTTCATCCACTAAGTTTGAATATTTTTTTTTTTTTTTTTTTTTTTTTTCGGTACTTTGTCTTCCTGATAGTTATGCCTGTACCGCCACTCATTTAGTTGAAAGCCTGGAACCTTTTTTAATATTTCACTTTAGGTATGGGGTTCATAGGGTTGGGAGGGAACTAATCTCTTCGGACGAAGCAACTCGTATAATTTGGATAGAACTTCACTTCAGGTAAGTTCGTTTAATCTCCAATTATACTTCGTTGCTTCGTCCTTCGAGATTAAGATAACAATGTAGATTTTGAAAGATGGTGAAATATTAAAACACTGAATTTTTATACTTAGGTACATGTATATTAATCAAACCTTACAAGTAATAAAGTAATTAAATTGTAGTTTTTCTTTAATTAGGGGTAGATAAATTTAAGTTATTAATTTTAAGTAATTAAATCTAACATCGATCAGAGGTTAGGATTGATAAGGCAAATTGATCAGTTTGTTCACATTGAATGTCTCTATGATAATATCTAGCGAAAACATTGGAGCTACCACTCCACCCAGCTGCTTTTCGTATCGTGTCAATATTGACACCAGCTCTATGAGCAGCTGAGGTGGCTGCGTGTCTGGTGGAGTGGGCAGAAAATACTGAAGTGTCAATTCCGCTAATTGATAATATATCTTTTATCCACCGACTGATGGTGTTTGTGGTTACTGATTTATGTGGTTTTTTAATACTTATAAAAAGGCTATTGGCATTGTTTCTCAAATGTTTTGTCCTATCAATATATTCTATAAGAGCCTCAGCGGGACATATTTCCGGTCGATCTTTGTAAAATGGAATATTTAAACAAGGTTGAGATAAACCAGGTCGAGATGTTTTTAACAAATCGTTTATCTTGATCAATATAAGATTATCAGTGACGTTCATATTTTCTAATTTGATTTTGCTAATGGTTTGCACCCTGTGTGCAGTTACAAGTATGAGCAAAGTTACGGCCTTTTTGGTTAAATGTTCGAAACTTAAATTATTATTTGGGTACCATTTTGATAAGAATTCTAAAACTATTGACGGGTCCCAAGTGATATTATATTTTGGGGCTGGAGGACGAAGTCTGTAAAAACCTTTGAATAGCCTAGCAACGCGATCATCAGACCCTACTCTCGATCCTAAGATCAAAGACAGAGCGGAGCGATGACTGTTTAAAGATCCGTATTGTAAGCCGGAATGAAATAACTCAGTGAGAAAATACATAATCATCGGAATTGACGCCTCATGTATTTTGATATTGTGAGTCTTACAAAAGTTTACCCAACGTCGAATGGCAACGTCATATTGTTTTATTGACCTTTCAGATAAAGAAGCTATCATAATATCTAAAGATGATGGTGGTACTCCTCTGTTTCGTAACGCCGTCCTGATAACTTCCCTGCAATCAACGTGAGCTTGGGGACACTGTTGGAAATAGACAATAACACTTTATCAGAGGGTCTAAACTGAACTAATTCTGAACAGAGAAGTTTTTGATAAAGTGGAAACCAGGGTTGCGTGGGCCAAAATGGAACCACAACAATACCCTCCGCCTGGTCGTATATAAGTTTTCTTAATACTTTTAATATAACCGCAAAAGGAGGAAATGCGTAGAAACAAAGATTTGACCAATTTAAAGTAAAAGCATTCACAGCGCATGCTCCTGGGTCTCTATTCCATGAGACGTACTTAACACATTTGTTATTCAACCTTGATGCGAAAAGATCAATTTTTGGTTGCCCAAAGGCTCTCACAATCTTTTCAAAAGCATGATCTTTAATCTCCCATTCGGTATCGGGGTGAGATTTTCTAGACTCAGCATCTGCTATTTCGTTATCTTCCGAGCTTATGTATGAAGCGAATACAAATATACCACGAGCTTCACACCACTGCCACAAAGATTTTGTGATTTCAGTTAAATGTGGAAATCTTACTCCACCCATACGGTTGATATACGAAATAGCAGTTGTGTTGTCAACGCGTAGTAACACCTGACAATTTTTTAATCCTTTTGCGAATGTTTGTAAGCCCAAGAAAGCAGCCAGGAGTTCTAGACAGTTAATATGTTTGTTAGACTCTGTGTTACTCCACTGGCCACTGGCGGTCTCCGCACCGCATGCTGCCCCCCACCCTTTTTTGCTAGCGTCTGAAAATATTTCTAGACAGTAGCTGTCCCGTCTAATAGGATTCACTGCGGTATCAATAGATTTTAACCACCAGGAAAAATCGTCCTGCAAATACTGTGGTAAAGACATGTGGCTATCATAATTACTCGTTTTACACAATGCAAGGTATTTGCATCTTTCCATCTGCTTGGTGTAAAGCCAACCGTACTGAATCGCGGGGCAGGACGAAGTGAGGAGGCCTACCAAGCGAGCAAACTGTCTTATTTTACAACGAGATTTCAATTGAAACGATTGTAACTCTTGTTTAATTAGATTTCGTTTTTCCTTAGGAAGGCTAACATGAAATTCTTTTGTATCTATCACAAAACCAAGGTATTTGCAAATATTACTCGGAATCATACAACTTTTTTTAATGTTAATTATGAATCCTAAGGACTCTAAAATATGTTTTGTCTGTAAAATATTATCTAAGCAATCTTGATAATTATTAGAAATGATACAAATGTCATCTAAGTAGATAGATGATAGATAACCTAATGATCTCAGTAAACAAATTACCGGTTTTAATAGCTTTGTGAACACAAATGGAGCTGTGTTTAAACCAAACGGCAAAACATTGAATTGGTAAATTTGACCCTCGTACCTAAATCGTAGGTACTTTCTATACGTCGGGTGTATAGGTACTAGAAAATACGCATCCTTTAAATCAAAGGTGGCCATGAAACTGTTTCTTGATACTAATTTTAATGTTGTTCTTAGATCTTCAATTTTGAAATGTTCTGTTACGATGTACTTGTTTAGAGACTTTAAGTTTAAAATAAATCTGTTTTTGCCATTGGGTTTTTTAATCAGGAAATAACTAGAAAGAAACTGTCCTTCACATGGTTCACAATGTGAAATAGCACCACTGTTTAGAAGGTCAGTGATGGCCACCTTGTATTTAAAGGACTCACATGAAGTTAATGCAGGTAAACTTGGTTCGTGTAACTGATAGACATGTTTAGTAAACGGTATCTTGTAACCTCTTATCCACGATAATACAACGAGGTCATTAGTTATCAATTGCCATTGATCATAAAAGTAGGATAACCGACCTGCAAAACGTACCAGGTCTAGCGCCGCGGGGCTTGGCGCTGCTGCAAGCGCGGCTGCTGTCGCGGCTGCTGCTGCACCGGTCGCGGGCGCGGCGCCGGCGCTGTCCTCCTCGCTGTTCCCGCTTGCCGCGCTGTCGGGAACGGAGGCGTCTGGTTTAAAGTCTGGACAGGGGCCTGTCTCGGTCTCTGCGCTGGTGCAGGTCTTCGAACCTGTGTGTTTATTTTAATCTCAGCGCCTGATTTTGATATAGCTTTTGCAGCTTTTAGAGTATCGGTCAGATGTTCGCCAAATAGAAACTTATCGATTTCTGTATTGAACAGTTGATCTTTTATATCTTTCTTGATTGTAGAACATATAAAACTGCGCCGTGTCATGGACTCGCTGTGTTGTGAGTCACACATCAGTCGACCGGCTTCGATCAGTAATTTTATTACCGACTGATCTTTATAACCTGCAGAAAAGAGTATGCTTAGGGCTTCACTTATACAAGATATACTTGCTGCGACCTGCACCTGCTTATTCTCTAAAGCTTTGTCTTTTTTTATTAGCATCTCCGATAAGGCGGCCTTTATCTCTGGATTTAACTTGGGTGCATCAATCTTTGTGCAGTTTTTTGGAACCAGATGCTTATCAAGCAGCTCCTTTCTGGCATCCTTGGTCAAGCCTGTTGTTGCGATGTGTTCCCAGCGAGCAGATAACTCGCATCTAATGTCTGGTCCATATTTTTTATCCTTTGATGGAGTTTCGCCCAAGAGATTCAGAATCTCTTCGTCCAGCTCAGGAAGCGTTACTTCAACAGGTAGTTCCGATTCCCCTGCCTGTACTGCTTCTGTAGCAGGAACATCATGTATCGTCGAGGTGGACGTACCCGGTTGTGGCTCATCTGAGTCAATAATCGGAGATGACGCGACATCACCTTGAACTTCCATTTCAGCTGGGATAGAAAATGTACCAAATGTAGGTATCGGATAGAAAATAGCGCGGTGATAGTCCTCAAAACTATCCACAACACCAAGTTTATAATCCATACCGATATTCAGAATTACGAAATCGAGTGATAACATTTTGTTATGTAGGTACGTGAATATGATCACAACTACCAATGTTCCTAGTATACAACTAGTGGTTTTAGAGCGGCGATAGTCCTTAAAACTACCCACAACACTATGTTTTAGTCCGTACGGATATAAAATGCAATTATTATTAAGTAGGTCATTAACTAAAGTGAAGGCAACATTCCTTTCAAATGTACACAATCACTAGTAGTATATACCCAATGAATTGGGAATCCAAAATTATGTGAAGGTAACATCCCCATAAGATGTACACAACACTATTTAAGATAATATGACATCATGTCAGATTATGATACGGATATAGTCCGAAAAACTATTCACAATATCTTCCGTTTGTAAAAATAACACTTCAGCTTACCTTCATGGTCCGATAGTACCGGCGACATAATAATATTCGTCGACGAGCTACTACTCTCGGAACAACTTCGAACACGCGACCTTCTGTCGCGTTTATTAAGTTTCCTTTCGAGTTTTCGAATCTTCTTTCTTAAATAATCACTGTCGTCGTTTTTGTGACTACGTTTTGGCATCTTTTTGCACAATTCAAATGAAACGAAGAAAATAACGTGGTGATCGGCGACGCACTAAAACGCGAATGAGTGGCGGTACAGGCATAACTATCAGGAAGCCAAAGTACCGACAAAAAAAAAAAAAAAAAATATTCAAACTTAGTGGATGAAAGGCGATACCCTAGACGTATTACTACATTGTTATCTTAATCTCGAAGGACGAAGCAACGAAGTATAATAGTTCTCTGTCAACCGGTTTTGTACCCAATCAGTGGCGGGACATCGCAGTCATTCCAATACCTAAGCCTGGGCGCGACCCGCAGTCTCAGTCTTCACTCAGACCGATATCAATGCTGTCGTGTTTATGTAAAATATTCCACAGTATTTTGAATAATCGAATAGAATGGTTCATCGAAAAAAATCAAATCTTATCGCCATATACTACGGGGTTTAGAAAAAGTCGATCTACAATGGACAATTTGGTTAATTTAGTCTCTCATATTCAAAATGGTTTTACAGAAAATAAGACAATCATAGGATGCTTTTTGGATATAGATAATGCATATAATAATGTAAATATAATTTCACTATTGCAAACAATGGACTTAATTGGGGTGGGATCTAAAATATGTCAATATTTATGGTATTTTTTAAAAGAAAGAAAGTTGAAGGTATTAATTGATAATGTTTACATATGTCGAACTACCGGCCGTGGATTAGCCCAAGGTGACCCTTTGTCGCCGTTACTTTTTAACATAGTAACTTCAAGTATCTGTGCAAGTGTTATGAGCAGCGGAGTTTTGATATCCCAATACGCGGACGATTTTGTTCTTTATTCAGTAAATAATAACATACAAGTAGGTGTAAATCTTGTGCAAAATTCATTAAATGTTTTAGTTAAATTACTCTCAAAAATAGGCTTAGAAATTTCACCTTCAAAAAGTAAAATATGCGTTTTTAAGAGAGGGTATAAAAGAGAATGTATTAACCTGCTAATAAATGAAACACCTCTTCAAGTAGTAGATAATATTAAGTACTTAGGTATGTGGCTAGACCGCTCGCTTAGGTGGAAAAAGCACATTGGGGAACTAGCCGGAAAATGTCTAAAGTCTTTGAGAATCTTTCAAGTGCTTGCTGGGTCTGGGTGGGGCGTACATCCATATTACTTGAAGTTACTATATGTTTCTATTATTCGTTCGCGACTGGACTATGGCAACTTTTTATATGATAGCGGGTACAAGAGTAACTTAATCAAATTGGACAGAATACAAAATCAGTGTATGCGCGTTATTGGTGGGTTTGTGAGGACTACTCCAATTCACGTGATGGAGTGTGAGCTTCACCTTCAACCTTTATATGTACGCAGGTACCTCTTAGCCGGCAAATATTGGTTGAAGGTGAATTCGTTTCGGGGCAGTAAAATATTTGTCTTGATAAATAATCTGGCCGAGTCATGTCAGAGTTTATATTGGAGGCGTAAAAAAAAACCACTATTAGTGACGGTACGTGAGTTTCTTATTGACTACACATTATATTCATCGACGCAATTGGAAAGATTTTCTTTGAACACATGGGTTAGCAGTGTGGACCTATCCAATGTAGTAAAACCTTGTTTAGACGGCATAGACAAACCGAAACATCAGTATAGATGTAGCAACATACTGGAAATTTGTGATCAATATCTAAATGCTAATTATTTACATTTTTACTCAGTCTATACGGATGGGTCACAGGAAGGCAACGAGTCGGGATGGGCGGTTTTTGATCCGCAAACGAAGGCTTCTATAAAGTTTAGATCATGTGCTAAAATTTCTATTATGCACGTTGAACTACTAGCGATCTCAGAGGCTATTTCATACATTGAGTCATTCGAATCAGGAAACTATTTAATACTGACTGATTCTAGGAGTGCTCTGCAACACCTGGCTCGATGCACCTCGAATTGTCGAGGTGCACCGATAGCCTATAAAATTTTAGATTCTATTGGTAAGGTCCAAGGCAAAAGAATTGTTCTACAATGGGTACCATCCCATATTGGATTGTATGGAAATGAAGAAGTAGATCGTTTAGCAAAAGAGGCTATCTCGGACGGAATACCTGTTGAATGTTTTCCCTTATTTAGTGACCTCTTGTATCGAGTTCGCGACCAGTGTTTAGAATTATGGAAAGAACACTTTGATGAGAGGTCACTGAGTAAAGGAATTTGGTATAGAACCATCCAACATAGCCTGTCCCGCCTTCCTTGGTTTGTGGGTACAGATATGCATCGAAATGAGATTGTGACTGCTTTCAGACTACGTTCGGGACATGTTCCGTTGAATAGCTTCGCATTTTTAATGAGAAAGAGTGATTCGCCCAATTGTTCTGAGTGTGATAAGGTAGAGGATACCACTCATATTTTAGCGGAATGTGTCCGGAACGAGGTTGAGAGGAGTGAGTATTTCATGGAAAACGGTTTTAATTCCATTAATGTTGGCATGTATAATAGTATCTTGGCTGCTCCCTTGTCCAGGACAGCCAAAAAGTTATATAAAATTGTACACCTAGGTATTAAGCGTAGATAGTAGACATATGTAGAATGCCCCTATGAGGGTGGCGTGGTCATATTGATCAAACCCTCTATAAACAAATAAAGATTAAAAAAAAAAAAAAGATGATATATCTACCTTAATGCTGTTAAGCATGTCTCCCTGCGTGGCCAGTGGTCGCTCGTCGGAGCGCACAGAGGGCGCGCGGCGCGGCGTAGGCGCATCCGGAGTTGCGCCTAGCGATGCTGCGCCCAGAGACCCGTCGCGACACATAGAAACTGTACCAAAAACAAGGCCAATAACCTCCCGAGTCCCTGAGGTCATTATAACGGAAAAATTATCGTATGTCATAAAGTCCTGATATACATTTGTAATAACCGGACGTACTTCCTAAAACAATATTAGTTTTTCGTTTAAAAATCGACGCTGCTACACCTGATTTAGTCAACCAATGAAAATTCAAATGTTGATTAATGTTGTATAATCTCTGGACTTAGGGCCCATTTTCCCGGTCTTTCCGTACTTCCGGTTCCGTAGTTGGAATGAATTTATCTCAAGAACAAACTTAACATTGTAGTTAAGAATCATGTTCTCCCATACATTGCAACTGCAAATGTAAGTTGGTCGACTATTACTCGTAAAGTTGTAAAGCCTACTTAGCTGTGATAGGTTGCCTTTTAACTTCGTTACATAAACTACCTACTACCGTGATTGTTTTCACATATACACAAACAACCATTTAGCTGGCAGTGGGGGACTTGACTAGCAAAAATTAGCGCTTTAAAGCTACGTTAATATTCACAAACGGATCCCTGAATCGAAGAATTGTTTGCACAAATAATCCAACGATATCCCACACCATGGGGTAGACCGTAGACAAGAAAAAAAAATCTTCTCCACTTTTGGTGTAGGAGGTACCCTAAAATTTTTTTCACTTGATTTTATTTTATCACTTCGTCGGCGTGATTAATATGTATACAGCGTGTAACGGAAAGGGGGTATCAACCCTGAAGGAGGTGAATGTGCTCATGAAACTCAACAACTTTCCCCAAAGAACATAGGTCGAAATATGAAAAAAAAATTTGGCCCTCCCTTACAAAACTGACTACCAGCTGATTGATTTACTATGGGAGGGCCAAATTTTTTTTTCATATTTCGACCTATGTTCTTTGGGGAAAGTTGTTGAGTTTCATGAGCACATTCACCTCCTTCAGGGTTGATACCCCCTTTCCGTTACACGCTGTATACATGCCAAATTATAGCTTCCTTGTGCTAAGTCTCTGAGCTTACCGGCGGACGGACGGACGGGCAGATGGACATGGCGAAACTATAAGGGTTCCTTGTTGACTATGGAACCCTAAAAATCATAAATAACACTAAATCGAAGTAACGTGAAGGAAATGTGGGTTATTTTACTATATTGTTGTTTTACGACTTCCACGCGAACTAAGTCGTGGGCAGAAACTAGTATGGAAACAGATTTGCTATGGTTTACAGAAATAAAAGTATAATATTTAAAAACAAAACAATTTAATTTTTTCTCTATCTAATTTCTAAATCACACTGGCTTGGATATTGTTAGCAATATCCATTATACTAGTAACATTTGAAGATTATGTACCAAGTAGAGCATAACAGAATATGCCTGATGAATGACACACCATAGGGTTATTCCGTTTATCAGTCCTAAGGTAGACACGCAGAAATGCATGTCTGAATATCCACCCTAGGCCTAGTACAATAAATGGCATTTATTGGCTAAGGGTGGTTTCTCAGACATGCATTTCTGCGTATCCATCTTAGGGTAGATAACCAGAATAACCAACAATAAATCATCCAGCTGCAGAAACATTTAATAATAGCACTATCAAGATGACTGATGATAATTAATGTTATAGATAAAATATTCTTATAAGACATAACATAGTTCATACATTTTGCAAATTAGGTAACATCTTACAAAAATGGTTAACCACTGAGCAAAATCATTGAAGACAATAATGATTACAGTATCAGGTTGCAAATCTAGATATTAAAGCTGTTCTTATGTACAAAAAAACTTCATTTTAGTATTATATTCTATGCCAGAAACTCATCATCTACCTAGCCTTTTCCCAACCTTGTTGGGGTTGGCTTCTAGTCTAACCGGATGCAGCTGAATACCAGTATTTTACATGGAGCTACAGCCTATCTGACCTCCACAACCCAGTTACTGGGTAATATGATACCGCTTGGTGAGACTGGTTGTCAGACTTTCGGGCTTCTGACTACCCGTAATGACTGTCAAAGATCCACGAATGCCAGCCGGGACCAACAGCTAAACATACTTTCTAAGGCCCGGATGGGTCTCAGTATGTAAAGATGGTCACCCACCCACAGGCCAACCGCAGCAAGCGTAGCTTAACCTGATTGATCGACCTGTGCGGATGTTATTATTTAGCCACCCTCATCAAAAATATATATATATCCCAGAAACTAATCCATTAAAAACAGACACATTGAGGTAATTTTACTAAGGGCTGATTTTTCCATCGCCAGACAGCTTTTATTTGAGGAATAACTCACGTTTCATAGTTTTTAACCGACTTCAAAAAAAGGAGGAGGTTATCAATTCGACTGTATTTTTTTTTTTTTTTTTTTTTTTTTTTATGTTTGTTACCTGGAACTCTTCAATAAATAACAGCAGATTAACCGCGATTGTTGCTATAGCATATCTAAGCATTGTTTACACCATCACACAACATAATATCACGCCTGTACTCACTACAAACATTATAATTTTTTTTTATGATAATAATAATTACGCAATCGCACAACATAACATCACGTCTGTACCCTATAAACGCAGATGCAGCTTCCTGTCACTGATATTTACATAGCAAGTAGTGTTTATATGAATTTGATTGGTGTAGATATAACTAAAAAGTGAAAAATAAAAAAAATTATATGTAAAAAAAAACAACCAACTTCCAAAAAAACACTACAAAGTGAAAAATAATTTTAATTTCGGAAGTTGGTGTCAAAAAACCAAAATGCGGAACCAACGACACCGACTTCCAAAATTAAAATTATTTTTCACTTTGTAGTGTTTTTTTGGAAGTCGGTTGTTTTTTTTTACATATAATTTTTTTTATTGTATGAAATAACTGTCAAAATTTCAAAATTATTCCTTGAATAAATAAAATAATATATTCCACAACTTTCACACAACACCATCTAGTCCCTAACTAAGCAGAGCTTGTGCTATGAGTACTAGACAACTGATAAATATACATAAATATTTCTAAATACATACATATTATAGATAAATTACACCCAGACAAAGAACAAATGATCGTGTTCATCATACAAACATTTGTCCTGGGTGGGAATCAAACCCACAACCTTGCATATAGTAGTCAGGGCCACTGACCGAAATAAAGAAGAAAAAAAAAAAAAAAAAAAAAAAACAAATAAAAAAATAAAATCAAATGATTGAAAAATCAGAAAAATCAGCCCTTATTCGTGGATAATAGAATGGTAACTAAGCTGCATTCTTTACTTTTGTGTCCATGTTGACCGTTTTCTTTACTTCTGTGTCTGTGTTGGCTACTTCCTTTACTTTTGAGTCTTTTGCTGTAGCATCTTGCTGCTCTTTATTTGCTTCTAATTCTTTTGTTTCATGTTTGTATAGTTGTTTCCTCATTTGTGCTGGTCCTGCAAATACAGCTGGTGTTGTCTTGGTCGCTGGTATGTATACCTCATAAGTCCTGAAATATTTTAGTATACTTTCTACATCCTCCTCTTTTAGTTTATACTCTAGCGCTATTTTCGTAGCTGTTATTTCAGTAGGATTCGTTTGATGTGCTGAAATAAAGTTTATTGCATCTCGAAGAGTAGTTCGGCCATAAGTCACTCTATCTGGCTCTTTGAACCCAAAGTCATACTCCTCCGGCATTTTACGGTCTTGAGGTAAAGGACGCTTACTCTTGTTAACAGATCTCTTCTCCCGGGTAACGTCAACTTCAGGCCTCCCAAATGAGGTTACATAAACATCTTTCAATCTTTTATCAAGCCCTTCATTTTTTTTATCTAATTTGTCGTCTATATTAGGTTCCGCTTCAAGTGTACGCTTTAAATCTTCTATATTATTAGGATACCTGGGTGCCGGAGTCGGCTTTTCTTTCGAAATCACGCGATGAGCGCGATTTTCAATGTTGAAATATTTGATCGGTCTCAAAGCTTTAGTCACTAAAGCACCCATCTCAGGTGGCAATAGCACAATATCCAATATTTAAATAAGCACAATTCACTTGGTAAACATTGTTTAAATAATTATTTTTATGAATTGCATCATAATAAGAGGTTATTTTCCAATTTAACATAAGTTAATTATGACATTGACAGTTTCTGTTTGTTCTCTATTCAAAAAGTCTTGCCAACTGTCAAGATACCAGTTGCCAGGAATATCAACCGCGTCATAATAATTATGTTAGTAACAACTTGAAACGAAACGTTTACTAAAAGGGATGGCATTATGCTAGATGCAGCACATGGTAAAAAAACCGGCCAAGCGCGAGTCGGAATCGCGCACGAAGGGTTCCGTACCATTATCTATAAAAACGGCAAAAAAAAAATCATGTCTGTTGTATGGGAGCCCCCTTAAATATTTATTTTATTCTGTTTTTTAGTATTTGTACAGACGCCAGCACATCAAGCTACTACAATCTGCCAAATTTCTTTAATAGATTTTCAACGTTGTCGCTAAAGCATAAGGTTCAAAGTTGATTGGGAACATTTAACAGTTTCGGGTAGCTTGATGTGCTGGCGTCTGTAAATTTTACAGAAATACATCAGCTGTGAAAATGTCAACTGTCTAACTATTACGGTTCATGAGATACAGCCTGGTGACAGACAGACGGACGGACAGCGGAGCGGGAGTAATAGGGTTCCTTTTTACCGTAGATGTAGATTTTTATTGTAGATGTTCACAACTTCACCGGAGGGTAAAATTCCATTTGCTGCTGCGGCTACTATTTAGATTCTAGGTTAATTAAATAATTCTTAAGAACTCACGCCTTAGTCTTGACAAGACATCCTTTAACGCCGTTTTTGAGGCATCTTTTGCTAAAAATTTCTCAGTAGGTGAAGGTGTGTTCGTGGCTCGAGACTGTTCGTTGCACATACGAGCTGGTGGACTCGGACTACGTCCAAGTCTTCGTCGGGGTTGGGGTTGTGCCGGTATTTTAGGTGCTATAAGGAAATAAATAGCTCATTGAAACTTTTTTTTATAGTAAAGCTGAACTATATCTACCACATTCTTTCGCATAGTCATTTAAACTACGTTTAAACTGAACGCAAAACTGATATAGAAGTTTTTAAATCAAATGAATTGTTAAGCTGAGTTACCTGTACTGTAAGTATTAGTACGCTCGAACGAGGGTGTGACATGCGTTCTGTTGCTTACAGTTGAACTAAAAAAAGGTGGGCTTTGTTGCCGGACCCCATGCCGAGGGGTCACTGTAACAGTCGAGTTCAACTGCTTCTCTCGTTCGGAATTATACATACTAGTTCGCATTAGGTAATTCTGAAAGTAAATATAGTTGAAATTTTATCCATTTATCTACAGAAAATTAATCATGCCAATTATATTAATTGCTTTGCTTACCCGAGCTTCATTAACGCTTTTTATCACTGGACCTTGGCTTGTACGGAAAGTCGTAATAGGATTGTTAGTGCGGAAGTCTTTTGACTCTTGCTCCTAAAAATGGCAAATTTAATTGATGCGCGAGGGAAACCACCAGAAATGCAAAAAAGAAAAGATAGCCAAGACATAAAAATAATAATGGATTTTGAAATATTTACCCTAACGCTGGAATTAATACTATTCCGTGGCGTCTGTGCACGCTGTGTAGAGGTTCTAGAAACTGGACGACCAGCTCTGGGATCGCCCGCACCGCTGGTACGACGTGACGCAGAAATAAGTGCGTCATATTGGTCCCTACAGTAGTTACAAAAAGTACCAGTTCATATTTACATAGTTCACATTCAGAGAACACTCTCTAGAAGACGGAAGAAAAATAAGTTAGTTGTAAGATGTTTCCCAACACGAGTTAATGAATCTGTGGAAACTATGTTTTAATCATTCGAGAATTTTCAGTTTTATAGAAGGTCAAACTGCAAATAAATTCCTCTGTTCATAATGAATTCCCTTAGTACCAACACATTTCACTAATTATTTTTAAGTTCCACGTAAAAGGGGGGCGAGCCTATAATAATAATAATAATAATTTTATTTTATTAATACTGCAGTCAACCCAGCTGGTACAAATCCAGAAGCTAAAAACTGCTGCTGCTGCTTCAATTTGCAGAAAGTGTACAGACGCCAGCACAACAAACTACCCGAAACTATACATTTTTATCAATCAAAGAACTTAATGCTTTAGCGATGAAGTTGAAAATCTATTAAACAAATTTGACAGATTTTAGTAGCTTGATGTGCTGGCGTCTGTAAAACTTCATTTATACTAGGCATTACTGGGAAAATCAACCGAAAAAATATTTACATACCCTCTGTACATTAGCTTTTGCGAACTATTGTTCGAACCATACGTTTTCACGCGCCAGTCGCACTCCTTCTCCGTCGTCTTGTTAAAAGCTACATGGAAACCAATTAAAAGTTATAATTAGTATTATTTTTGGTAAGATTTTCAATTATTTATTTATCAAATATAAAAAAAATACAAACCCCGTCTAATAAACTGCACAAGCCTGTACCATTACAAGTTTCGGGAGCTGAGCTTGCGCAACGCACCGACAACATCCACAAACGATCATTAAGTTTTTTGAAACATGACTGACCACACAAGTATTTTTTCCAGCCTGCGACTCTCACTGATTGGTGACTCTCACCATGTTCTTCGCTAATCAAGTTACTTCTTGTTATACAGCCTTTCCTTTGAGACAGCGTTTTAGAAGGCATTACAGTCAGATCACATGACGCTACGAATACTTCATCTTCCTCATAATCAGGTTTATTTCCGTAGTCTGGACGTAAAATGAAAAATATATGTACATTTGATGACCGTCTTCAAAACTTTGCGGCATAATATCAATATTTATAGGCAGACTTTTTCGTTTTAAACTCATCTTTGGCAACGCAATACCTTCTCCAGTCAGGTACTTGTCCTTTGTTTATACCTGCGCCCCCCTTCACTCGCGTGAACCATGGGACTATCACCAACGAAAAAGCCGGCCTATTAAATAACACTGTTTATCATTTAAACACGATTTGAAACTGACGGTGCGTTGCGTAAAGCTTTGCTGTAAGAAAAGCTAACAGTATATACAGACGCCAGCACATCAAGCTACTACAGTCTGTCAAATTTCTTTAAACGATTTTCAACTTCATCGCAAAAGTATTAGGTTCAAAGTTGATTGGGAAAATTTTACAGTTTCGGGTAGCATGATGTGCTGGCGTCTGTTCATACAGAGTTACTTTAAGCGAATTACAACAAAGTGCCGTGAAAAGATAGTTCAGTCAAATTAACATTATAAGAAAATAACACTTTGGAAATTTGACTATGTACGGACGCCAGCACATCAAGCTCCCGAAAGTGTCAAATTTTCGCAATCAACATTGAACCTTATACTTTAGCAATAAAGTTGAAAATCTATTAAATACATTTGACAGATTGTAGTAGCATGATGTGCTGGCGTCTGTTCATACAGAGTTACTTTAAGCGAATTACAACAAAGTGCCGTGAAAAGATAGTTCAGTCAAATTAACATTATAAGAAAATAACACTTTGGAAATTTGACTATGTACGGACGCCAGCACATCAAGCTCCCGAAAGTGTCAAATTTTCGCAATCAACATTGAACCTTATACTTTAGCAATAAAGTTGAAAATCTATTAAATACATTTGACAGATTGTAGTAGCTTGATGTGCTGGCGTCTGTACATACATACATCTAAAATACACAAATTAATTTGACATCAACTTAGCCTTTCACAGTCCACCTAGATGCCGAAGAACTGAATTTTGAGGTAAAACTTAACAGACACACGTGTCCAGCGGTGGACCATAAAAGGCTAAAATCAAAGTAAATAATTTATTATTATAACCTTCTTTAATCCTTGAGTTCTGTGGCCTCAGTGGGGTCACTCCATCCGATCGAACATGTTTTTGGATTGGAGGTGGCGGTGAAGGCGATTTATTGAAGACTATAGGCCGCTGCTTCATGGTCTTTTCAGCAATAGAATAAACGCCGAACTCATGCAATGGCATCTTCTCAGTGTCCTGGTACGTACGTTTCCTGTCAAAAACTTTATTAATTTCAACGTTGAGTTGCTAACTCTTACTTTTAGTTAGTAAACTAAGCCACAAAACTCCGTCACATTGAAGGTATGGAAGAATTCCAAATTGCAAACAAGAATGACAATCCTTGGATGCCATGGATAGACAACCGCATACGGATTAGTGTTGTTTTATTTATTACCAACTATCACTGAAATCTTCACCTGTTTACCTATAAAGATTCCCCTGTTTAATCAGCCATGGTTCAAGCTGCTCCAGCCAACCCTTTAACAAGAAATCAAATGTTTTGAAATCATTACGGCAAATATAGAAACTACGACGTGCCGATTGATGACTATTGTGTTTCTTACCTGTTGGTGTCCTATAACGGATCCGGGTCTGCAGATCCTCATCCAGCCTATAGCTTCGTGAGAAGTCATCCGGTAATGCTTGATTAGATAACAACCAATCAACGAGCCAGTGCGCCCTAGACCTGCCTGAACAAGTTATTTGTCAGAAACAGAAAAAAGAAAAAAGACCTAAAAAGATTTATCTCAGACTAAATTCATAACCTTGCAATGCACCGCGAGTGCGCAGCTAGCTTCTTCACTAATTTGGAGGAATTTGAATAGGATGTGTCGCGGTGGGCAGGAACCATCAGGAAAAAATAAATCGTAGTGTATGATACCAACGTTATTGAATCTACAAAGAAAAAAATTGAATCTAAGTAACAAATGTGCGATTTTCTTTATTGTAAACTAAAGATTTACTTACACATTCCCGTCATACAGTCTTTTATTTAATCGGATGACTATTTTAACGTTGTTTTCCATGAAGTAATTTATGTACATTTCAGGTGGATGGAATAAAGATACGCTGTAGTCAACTGGGCCAATGAACGCGAGAAATTTACCTGAAAACATTTAAGTAGAAATTGTACAGCCCGATTCACACTTTGTGGCGGCTCGGAACATGACTTGCTGTGCAGTAACAAATTCATGTGTCTGCGGGGGTGATAGGAGGGCCACCATAAAGTTTGACGCGAACCATTATTGACGCCAATTGGTATAATGACAACAATACAGTGGTTGTGCGCTTTTGAATGCCTAACGTAATGAATTAATGATATTATCGTGGATACCGTTCACACAGGGACAACGTTATAACGTGCACATATTTCCATACATTTTACTTCGTCCTTCGTAGACGTCGACGATGATATCGTCATGTTAGAAATGATAAAAGGGCACATTATAATAAAACGGAAAACCTACCAGGTAAAATCCAGTTCAAATCACCGCCCTGAATTTTATCGAGTCTGTCATATTCTTCATAATTAAAATCTTGAAAGTTAAAGAAACCTAATTCTCTAGCTTTCTTTACAGCTTGGAGGCAGTCCATCAGTGATATTGTGTAGGCCGATTCACCTTGCGTTGCGTCTTGGAAAGGTCTGCGAAATGGGATGGATGGGTCAGCATATAATTTAAAAAAATATTACACTGTTCAATCTATTACTGATGCATGTAATATCATTAGATATGTGACAAAAGGGAGAAATTACTTTATTAAAAGTTTATTAGACCTGTAGCTCTGTCCGTGAACCATCAGGGGCTTCAAAGCATCTCTCGGTGATAAACTCAAATACAGTACTCCATAACATCCCAGTAGAAATGCAGAATTCGCTTTCTTTTTGGGGTCAATTGAAGTATAATGTACAATAGTTTGCTTGTTTAGGTACTGTTTCAGTTTCTCATTTAGTAGTCTACAGTATTTATACACACAACCAAGATTTAAAGGTCCGAAATCGGAATAATAATTTTCGTACACAAGGTCGTTGTCTATACAAAAATATTGCGTATCCGCCGTATTTTTGAGTACTTTTCCTTGCCTTACAGTTGCAAAATATAAAACGTTTTTTATATATTCAGCGGTAAACAATGTATCAGGACTTCGATTCATCATTGCAATAACAATGACACGTAACTTAATTGGTAGTACATCTTTAATATAGTAATATACTCATTTAAAACTACAATACACAGTTTTGTAAACTAGACAATAAAACACTTCGATTTCACAAACACAAATATTAATTTCTAAACAAATTTAACTAAAAAATAAAATTCAGTTAAAAAAATTCAAATGACAGTGTCGTTGGCACTCTTTTGTTTTAAACCTGCCGCCGGACAACGCATTTCATAGTCCTACTTTATAAGTTGCCAGTAACAATTACAACAATTTACAAATTCTTCGGTCTGTGTGATGCTTGTGCGATGATAATGAATATATTTCAAATGTTTCAACCTGTTTCAACAGTTTTATTGAAGCTGACGGGTGGTCTTGTTTTAACTTGGTTAGTTGATTTCAGATTTTCATTGATTAGTCTTTTGAGTTTGAATTTTCCAAAAACTATTGCAAGCCTAAAAAATATGTTACGGTAATATCACACTCAAAAATGATTTTGACAGCACTAGTCTTTTCCGGTACGCAAGGTAAATTGTCAAACGTTCTGTGTTCGCTTGCTCTGAATCTTGATATATTTTTGCAATCTTTAATCCTGCAATGGCTGAGTTTCTTTTAAAATCATGTCGGAGTGTCTCTCAATCTGTTCTATTTTGTATTTCAGGTCGTCTAATCACAAAAAACCATGGCTGAAGTCGAAGTGTAAGTACTTTTTGTTTCCGTCATTGTTTGCCTATTTAACTCATTACTTTGCTAAGACCGTGTCTTTTTAATTAATAATATACATATTGTTACATGTAAGTATTCCCCAAATGCAATTTATTTTGCAAAGATGAAAAGTAAACATGTTGTCAACATAACCTTCAAAACATGGTTCAAACGTACTTAGTCTTGACTTTCACACATTCCATATCCTCGTGAACAATCCCGATAGTGCTCAACAATGAAATTATATGAAAAAGTAAGTTATAACCTACGTTTGGTTTCAGTGAAGTACCCGTGAACCCCGTCCTGAGCGGCGGAGCGATGGACGTGAACACAGCCCTCCAAGAGGTGCTAAAGACTGCCCTCATCCATGGCGGACTTGTCCATGGACTCCATGAGGCTGCCAAGGCTCTTGACAAGTTAGTAAACTGCATAATTTTACCAAAATGTTACTCTTTCAGTTCTACAATCCAAGTATGATGAAGATGGCTTCCAGTTGTAAAATAGTGTGGCTAGGTAGGTTAACACATTGAGCATCATTTATATTCATGAGAATGTAATTCGAATGCTATGTCTTTATGACCAAGGCATATAAAATAAGTTTTTTGTGGAGTTACAAACACTGGATCTGGCTGAGAGATGAGACCATATTGTGTTCTTAAAATTTAATTAACCCTTCACCTGTGCGACTCGCCCGCTCCGGGCGAGTACACAGATTATCGCGTCTGTGTCCGTGTGAGCGAGATAGATACAGTTTTTATAAACTTAACTATGACAGTGATTAACTGCCCGCTCCAGGCGGGACACAGACGCGGTAATCTGTGTACCCGCCCGGAACGGGCCAGTGACACAGATGCCATTTGCCATATGCAGCCCCCTGACTTTGCATTGGAACTACAACCAATATTCACTCAGTGTGGGGCTGTTCTAGTCCCATGCTTTGTGGAAATATCTCGCACTTTGAGAGTTGTGTGGGATACACTTTGATGCAAATAGAGACGCACATTCATAGTACCACACTGTGTTTATTATCAACATTGTGGCCTCCCATATGTGCCACATTTTTCACATGCCAAGAGTAAAAATAATAAATGTTCACAACAGCTTCATTTGTTGATTTCTTCAGTTAAATTAGTTACCAATAATTATTGGTTCACCTTAAAATTATAGTAAAAGTAGTACAATCATACATCAGGTTAAATTCTGCATATTGTCCACAATAGGAGGCAAGCAGTCCTGTGCGTACTGGCTGAGAACTGTGATGAGGCTGCATACAAGAAGCTTGTCCAGGCTCTCTGTAATGAGCACCAGATCCCACTTGTCAAGGTAAATATGATTAAAATAAATACAGGGTAGCAGGGACACCAACAAACAATAGCCATGAATTCAGCACATGATTATACAACATTATTTTTAGTATATGGAAAACCCGAAACACATGTCTAGTATTTTTATATAAAGAATCTATGTACAAAATTTCAAAACTGTGTCATGAAAAATCACAAAAGTTATAAGCTTACCTGATTGTCCGTACAAAAAGTTGGTTACCACTTAACACGCGCCGCCGGCCGACCGGCTGTGACCTGTGTTGTGTGCATGTGATTGCGGATATGTACTTAGTGTCGCTCAGTGTCCAACTTTTTACCATTTTAAAATATTTTTGGTACAAAATATAACATGGTGTAAAAACTATTGGAATTGATTCAGTTACTTATTCTAAACAAACTATATTCAGGTTTGCAGTATAGAAAAACGAATGTTGTATATTATTATTCTAGATCTCCAAGCATTGGAAGTTTTTATCAGTTATCAAAAAAAAAAAGCTTATTTTATAGAAAAGTACATAAGCGGTCAATATGTATGCAACACATAATTTGTTTTTATAACTAAAGAAAAGTTTCAACACTTAGGGCTCGGAATCATGTACTGAATCCATGATAACAGATTGTGCTTCAAGTCCCTGCCACCTACCACTACAATTGTAATCGTTATAATTATTGGCATATTACCATACTGTAAGCTCGCTTGACTAGTGCAACCAATAAAGCTTTACTTCTTCTGATACTAGTAACTGTTGAGCACAGGTCATACTGCCAGCAGACGGGTGAGCCGAATGAGCATTGTTTTGCCTCTTTTCATACGTCCACAACGCAAACTACTGAGATAAGCTACCAATGTATGAAAAGAGGCGAAACTATGCTCGCTCGCTTTACCAGACTGTTCGCCAGCTGGCGGTGTGGTCTGTGCTTATCATTACAGCACAGCATTGCAGACAGAGCTGCTTTTATCTTTTTTTTTTTTTTTTTAAACGTTGCCCACTAGGAATGTCTCCTGTGTTGTGGGTGCGTTTACAAACATTTAAACTCACATACACAAACAGCCAGACCCGGAACAACTACTTGTAGGTCATACAAATATTTGTTCCGTGCGGGAATCGAACCCGCGACACGCAGCGCATCAGTCAATAGCTTAACCACTGCGCCAACCGTGCCGTCGAGTTACAGCTGCTTAAATAACTTGCTTAGATTATTATCTTAACTTTTAACCTTTATTCACTACCAACCAATTATTGCGCTCCGCACGAGCGGGCCCGGTTTGTTGCCGGTCCCGCCTAAGGAGCGCAGAACAAACCGTGTGCCCCTATGGTGGCTCTCAACCTGACGAGTCAACTTTCCTAGCACCCGAACATTTCTACATCTATATTTTATTATTAAAACCTTTTAGTAACATGGAGTCATGCTCAGTTAGGTAGTAGTAGAATTTGACATAATATAACACCAATTATGCAAATCCTGTACCCAATAAATTAATAACTACTAACACAAAGTATGCTGGATTAATTCAAATGTATGTATTAATTACCTAAAAGATCACTTGTAACAAACAGCATATGACTGCATTTGCTACTTCCATGATTTTGCGACATTGCAATAACTTCAACAGTGTTGAGACCATCTCAAAAACCACGTTTTTTTTTTTTTATACAACAGGTGGACAACAACAAGAAGCTCGGTGAATGGGCGGGTCTCTGCAAAATCGACAAGGACGGCAAGGCCAGGAAGATTGTCGGCTGCTCGTGCGTAGTTATCAAGGTACGGTCAAACTGACACTGACAAGTTTTTTGGGTGATCTGTGTGTTCACTGTGCAAACATTTGTTCGCAAACGAGAAGTTTCTTGAAGAAGCAAATGAATTATAGGCTTCTTGGTATTTTTTCAAACACGTGAACAATTGATCGCATAGGGGACGCACTTTACAAATTTTCAAGAGATTTAACAGTTTCTGGAATAAGACATGTCTGGTCCCACATTTACATTGCGCTCAGCACGAACACTATCAGCATACATCGTTGCTAGTGACGAAATAACGGCGCAACATCAAATCGAGTGACCCTATGGTGCCGCGCCACTTGCACAGGCAACTTTCCTATCACTCGTACAAACATATTCGTTCAGTTACGTTATTTCTGACAGCAGCAACCTTACTGTGACGAGAGAATGCAATGCACTGCACTGCACTGTGATGCAAAATCAGAGATAAATAATTGAATGGACAGTAGCAGCATTCCACAAAGGATAGCTGCATAGGACAGCCTTTTCCTCTTAAAGCTGCATCCACACAATCAGGTTTAGGCTGTCTGGACTCAATATCTGTATATGTATACGTCATGCTGCCCGGAAGGCCAAGGCCCTTATCCCGTTATACCGCTACAAGGTTCTTTTGGCGCGTGGCCAAAATCGGAATTAACGCCGCCATTTTGTTTTTTCAATATGTTTTACAAAACAATTGCGCAAATGTTCCAGTACCATCAGTGTCAAGTGATCGTTGTAGCAGTGTACCTAAAGAATTTCAACAAATGCCATTCCGAGTAGTTAGTAACCGTTTTTTAAGTTATTCACAAAAGGTTTCGTCTCTTGCCAACAGGACTTCGGTGAGGAGACGCCCGCGCTGGACGTGCTCAAAGACTACCTCAAGTCTTCAAGCTAATCATTCACCTAGTGTTTAAGTTAAACAATAAAAAATCAAAAAAACTCCAACTTCAACTTCTTTGATTTTCGCCGAACATTCCCTGGGGGTTCAATGATTCATCATCTGCCTAGCTTTTTCCCAACTATGTTGGGGGGGTCAGCTTCCACTCTAACCGGATGCAGTTGAATACCAGTAACGACTAACGACTGTCAAAGATCCACGAATGACAGTCGGGACCAACGGCTTAGGCTGACCCCACATTTGGCGTGCGCGATCCTCGGGCGCGCGAGCTGCACGGACGCAGCGCGCGCGCTGCGCGAGCGTCGGGTGTTACCGCCGTGTGACGTGTGTAAGGCGTGCGCGCGTCGCTCGCCTTGGCGTTTAACCCCCTTCAGACGCAGAACGCGACTCGAGCGTCGCGAGCGCGCCGCGCGCACGCTGCATGCACGTCACACGGCGGCAACACCCGACGCTCACGCAGCGCGCGCAACGCGCACGCGGCGCTCGCGCTACTCGCACGCCCGAGGATCGCGCACGCCAAATGTGGGGTCAGCCTTAACGTGCTTTCCGAGGTACGGAGGGGTCTCGGTATGTAAAGATGGTCACCCATCCACAGACCAACCGCGGCAAGCGTAGCTTAACCTGGTCGAGCGACCTGTGCGGCTGTTTTTAGCCACAGTAAATGGATTTTTCATAAAAATAAATAAAACGATTATGTAAGTCGGAATTATATTGAGTTTATTACAACAAAGTAAAAAAAATAAACTCAACTGATATCAACCCGCACTATAGGCTGAGTATGTAAACTCAACTGAATGGTCACCATTACAAGGACCTTGTAATTTTACAGAATTTACAGCCAAATGTGGCAGTAACCCAGTAACTAATCACTGAGCAAGTAAAATAGATTTTCAACTTAATAGCTAAAGCATAAGGCACAATGTTGATTGGGAAAATTTGCGGATAGCTTGTGCTGGCGTCTGTACATACCAAACCAGTATTGGTTCAGGCTTTCACAAAATGTCCTTCGGTTTCAAATAGTCCCTTTCCCGAAATGTCCTCTCCCCATAATGTCCATTTCCCAAAATGCCCCCTTCCCGAAATGTCCCTTTCTCAAAATGTCCCTTTCTCGAAATGTCCCTTTCCTACGACAGCTACGCGTTTAAACTAGGAATATTTAAATAACATAACACAAGTAGTCAATAGCCTTTTAATTACATACTTATAAATCAAAACGTCAAAAGCCAATAATTATCCACGTGATATCTAACTGTTAACATAATTATATAAACTGGGAATACATATTAGTACTAAATATATTTACAAAATCTGTTTTTTTTTTAAATTGAACATTATATACAACATTATTTATAGTATATGGCAAACCCGAAACACGTGTCTAGTATTATGTAAAGAATCTGTGTACCAGATTTCAAAACTGTGTCATGAACAATCACAAAGTTATATATAAGCTTGTTATGTTACCTGATTGTCAATACAAAAAGTTGGTTACCACTTAACACATGCCGCCGGCCGACCGGCTGTGACCTGTATTGTGCGCATATGATTGCGGATATGTACTTAGTGTCGCTCAGTGTCCAACTTGTTATCATTTTTAAATATTATTATTATATTTAGGTACATATAAGTATGTAATAATTAAAAGGCTTTTGACTGTTTTTTTTTTTGTTTTTGTTTCATATTATATGTGATTAAAAAATTGATTGACTACTTGGGTTATGTTATTTAAATATTCCTAGTTTAAACGCGTAGCTGTCGTAGGAAAGGGACATTTTGAGAAAGGGACATTTCGGGAAGGGGGCATTTTGGGAAATGGACGTTTCGGGAAAGGGACAATCTGGGAAATGGACATTATGGGGAGGGGACATTTCGGGAAAGGGACTATTTGAAACCGAAGGACATTTTGGGAAAGGGAAATTTTGAGCCTGAACCCCAGTATTGTCACACGAATAAATCCAAAACCAATAAAAGGAAATACACTGAAAATACTAAAGTAAAATGTATTTAATTCTAATAAAATAAATAGTAACATAATTTTATGAATAAATGAGAATATTCACGGAAATAATCCTAGAAACAACTATATTGAAATGAAGTTGTTACACACATATTTTTGCGAACTGATCGCATAATTCTTTATGCATGGGCCACTGTTGAACTTGACATTCCCTGTAAATAAAATTTGACCGACTATAGTATTTGTATTTATCATAGAACTCAAAAGATTTACTAAAGCTAGGGTATCCTAGAAGAGCGGTAAACGCCATTTCCTTATTTGCAAATACTGGTGAAAATTACAGATTTTCATTACGTTCGATAAAAATATGACGGAAACGCTCCTCTAGGAAACCGTAGCTTAGGGCTAGAAAAACTGCTATATTGACAAGATGGATTTGTTTTGATGAAAATTTTTCATTCTCATCTCGCGAAGCGAAGCGCCCACAAATCAGAAAATCTTGCAAGAAAACACAAACCTGCCACAATACCACTCAGTCTTACACCTGGAACACTTCTTAGTGGCCTTATCGCCGCACTTGGCACATTTAGCGCCGCCACTGTCCAACGCAAGGGCTGTGTCACTTGTGTATGACTCCAATAGACGCTTGGCCATGACTCGCGACTCTTCGGAGCCATCCATGTGGAACAACTGTAGTTGGGCTTTGGCGAGAGATTTTGTTCGCTTGTGTACTTCTTTTAGGTAGGCATTTTTTATCTGGGGTTAGGAAAAACAAAAGATTGTACGGCTGCCAGCCAGTATTATAAAACAGTTCGCGGGCTTAAAGCCAGATTTACACGGTGCGCGATTTGTTAAACCAACAATTAAAAGGAGACGGATACGCTTTCATACAATTTTGGGCCTGGATGTAAAAAGATGAAATTGGTGTCAATTGATAGCTACTATATTAACAAACAATCACTGAAAATTTTGCAGATTTTGGCAATCTGAGAGCCGAGATAAAAGAGATTTAGTAAAAGTGAGGTTACGTAACAATCTGTACTTAACAGCCGATTTTTGAAGTGGGATTGTCATTTTTTACCCGAGTTCCGAAGGAGGAGCCACAATTTACACAACGATCCATGATGTCAATCAATATCCAATCGGTAGGTCGTTCGTAGAAGCCAAAATAAAAAAAACGAGCGAGCCTTATAGTAGTCGCATATACAGTGTGAGTCTTCATAAAGTGCACATATTAAAAAGGGTGAAAATATAAACAATTTTATCGACGGAAAAAATGTCAAAAAAAATCTTTAAAAAAAAATTGAATTTTTTATGGGCTTTTAATTTTTTTTATTCTCGTCTTGGTACCCCATGCAAACAAACTGTTACTACTTTTAAACTAAATGTGATATTAAAACAAAACAAAATTAATAATGATCTCTAATAATAGGCCGAGCTAATAAAGCCATATTTTTTTGAAAAATAAACCTCATAAATTAATTATTAATGATTTTTTGAAGAAAATTTACCATTTTTCTACCAATTTTTGCAATAAATGTAAAATTTATCAAAAAAATGTCCCCTTTACCCTACTTTTTTCTTATTTTATCTTATTTTACATCGTATTAGCTATTTTTTGGTAAAAATCCCATGGTTGTAGCTAAAACACAACATTTGCTATCAGAGGCTAAAAAAGAGGCTCACCGGGTGTGTTATTAATTCGAAAGGATAAATTACTTTCTTATGAAGGCGATGTGATTCATAAAACAAAGATGCGTAGGTTAGGTTAATCAAAATCATTTATTATTTCACATGAAACTTAAAACTAATGCATTAATTGCTCAAAATGTCCGCCACGCTGTTGTAAACACAAAAACGCGCGAAGGGAAATTTGTTGTGTGGCCCTTCTTATCATTTCTAGATCATTGCGAATACCATTCGCGCAGTTTATTATGCGATCTTGCAAATCAGCCTCGGTTTCGATAGGGGTGTTATAAACTCGTTGCTTCATTGTCCCCCACAAAAAGTAATCAAGTGGCGTCATGTCAGGCGAACGTGCAGGCCACCCTACGGGCCCTGCTCGGCCGATCCACCGGTTAGGGTAATTTTCATTAAGCAACGAGTTTTTAATATGTGCACTTTATGAAGACTCACACTGTATGATGTGTAACATCTGACATCTCACCTTGGTAATAAGCAACATTAACACTATATCCTGAAAAAAATGATTCAGGTATTATTTGAAATGATTTTTCATAACGAAGAATAATTATTTTTAATAAAAATTGTATTTTATTTAATCAACACTAGGAGATTTAAAATTTTATATCACGGGCGCTTATTGGTCAAATCAAATAGCGCGCGCATCTGCAACTTCCTGTTACACACTTTCGTTTCTTTTCACGAAATTACTACCACAGATTGCAGGAAAGCGAGAGGAAAGATGTTATACATCAACAAGTCCAAGTTCAACATTTAAGCGGTGTTCTCCGTGTCCAGTATGGTAGCAAGGCAAGGGTAGTACAAGAAGAAAGATCAGAAGTCCATAGGAAAGCAGGGGGTCGAATAAAAATCAATAAAAGTATGGGAGGAAACACACTCAAAACGCACACGCACTAGACCTCTATATTATTTTACTCTTTGCACTAGACGATACGAACGAGTGTCGATGTCATGTCATGCATGTCAAGTCAGAGTTAGCACAGGTTAAAAATAAACTAATCGATTAGTAAACGTGAATTGATTTATCTTAATTATATTAAATATCTACATATTTAATTAGTTTTAACTCTTAATACTTTAATTCTGACAGATTTAATTGAATTAATTATCTGGTGAAAGCATTTTCGTAAACAGTATGAACTCTGTAACGTTAATCGATTATAATTGAATCGATATTCCAATTACTTCGTAACCCTAACTTAATTATTGGATTTCTCACTTTCCAGATTGTAAATTGAGTTGATTTTTCACATTTTGAAATAGAAAAATATATCGTTTTTTTTAAGCCATACCTCAACTTATTACAATCAGGCCCAGAAATCCCCGTCTCCTTTCACGATCTAACCACTGTTCAGACGACGTAAGACATTTGTTACTTTAATTTTAGTGTATGCCACAGGCAAGACAATAATCGTGTAATTGGAGCTGAAGTATGGCACATCGAGTTTTGGAAAAATTGCATCTTTGTAGAGCGTCGTGTCTGCCATTAATACCTGTGTCATAGTTTCCTTCTAAGGCACATATTTACTACCTATTAAACAATAACATTACACCATACTCGTATTCCCCAAGGGAGGGGGTAGACAGAGGTGAAGATCACCTAAACTTATGAAATCACCTGTGGCACAATCTCAATGAGCGTACATCCAGGGTTCTTGACGCCGTTGGTGCGATTATTAAGGCCCGAGTAATCCCCTACAGCTAGCCGGCATAAGAACATCTTCAGGTCGCCCAGCGGTGGGATCTGGTCTAGCATCTGCTCTGTCATCTTGGCTTGTAACTAAGAAATGCAAAAATTGATGAGAGATGAAAAAAAAAAACAGTAATTATCATTGTAGGTAGGTAATTATATAGGGTGACTGGTAATTAGTGATCGATACTTAAACGCATGATTCTACTCATGACAACAAACAACTTTTACTATCGGACCAAATCCAAAATCGCGAAAAATAAATCAGCTGTTCCTACATTTATGTTCGTACGAGTCTACAAAATGTAGAGAACAGCTGATTTTTTTTCGCGATTTCAGGTTTGGTCCCATAGTAAAAGTTGTTTGTTGTCATGAGTAGAATCATGTGTTTAAGTATCGATCACTAATTACCAGTTACCCAGTATAAACAAGAAATCTAGGGTTGCAATGTTGCATTACTCAAATTATCAAAGGATTGCCTCACAGGGTCAGAGTGATTAGACTTTACTATTCTACCAAAAAAGCAATGCAAAACAATTTTGACTTCAAAACCTTTCAGGCTAATGCAGGTAAGACAGGATCACTAAGGGGGGGGGGGCAAATTTGCGTAACACTAACAGTACGAAAGGCTTTCATTTTGACAGTTCAACAACATTCATTGCGTTATTCACGTTGTTGAGCAGACAAATTTTTCGAAAATATGAAGCAATGGATTAGCCTTCAAAATGAATCAGATTGTGTGTTATGCAATTAGGGTGCTGGTCAGAACTTCAGACTTACCCTACAGAAAGCGTTGCGTCGACATTCATCGATGGTGTAGTAGTGTGCAAGACGCGGCTCCAACAACAGCTGTCGCAGACACAGCCACAGTTGCACCTCAGTGCGATGCATTTGAGACAAGTCTTCAGCACTCGGCTTGTTCCAGCGACCAACTGCATATTAATATAACTCTTTGATATTAAGACATTAGGGAAATTCAAAAAGATTTGGAGATACTAAGTATACGTAGACGCAGTCGGCTGTGTCATAAATTTTGAAGTACAGTATTTTTATCTCACGAAGCGACACGCGCTTTACTTGTGTTTACCAAGTATATAAACACGCTGGAATGTAGGTGTAAGCGCAGAGGCTCTCAGTACCGTACGGCACATGCATACACACACTTCCGGCTTCGGTTGGCGAAGTCGGAAGTGTGCGTTAGTGTCAAGTTAGTTATCATCACAGTCGGCTGACTATACACTGTCTAACGTTGTGGTGTTATACCGCCTTACTTTACAAACTCAAAACAATTTGTACCTATCTGTTTTTACAAATCAATTTAACTTTGATAAGCGCCCTTACAGTTAAAGATCTGTAGTTCATCTTTGTCGTTTCTCTTCATCCACGGTTCATGTATAAGAAGATGCGTGAGTAGAGAAGGTACATCGTGCGTCTTGTAGAGGTTCGTAGAGATTGATGCCCCTGCGCCGCCAACCTCCATGTGTTCTGCTATGTAACTAAAATGAATAAACAACTTGAGAAGAGATTATAATAATCCACCAGTCCATAACTGTCCCACCGCAGGGTAAAGGCCGACTCTCATACAGAGAAGGCACGAGCTTTGGTCACCACGCTTGCTCAAGACGGGGTGGGACATAAGTCACATTGGTACGCAAGACGACATACTAGGGGGACTGGAAAGTTTTGAGTTTATGTGCCTTTAAGTATCACTAATGACTCGCGCTGCACAGCACTAATTGTGAGTATCATAAGTAGTATAAATGCCAAGTTTCATGTCATTAGCATCATTACGCTTTCAATAATTGAACCGTAAACATCACCATGTCCGAGTCATCCGCGCTTTGCACGAAATTGGAGTACAGAGCTGTCATAAAATTCCTCACAAAGAATAAAACGCTGACGGAAATATTTGAAGAGGTATCTGCAGTTTACGGGGAGTCTGCACCTTCATTTGCCACCGTAAAACGCTGGAGACGAGAATTCAAACACTGTCACGGAAATTCAAAGTGGAAAGATCGGCTTCCAAGCTTATGGCCACTGTTTTTTGGAATTGTGAAGGAATTTTGTTCATCGACTACCTTCCTAAAAATACAAGAGTGAACGGAGACTACCTACGCCACATTGTTGACAAAAGTGCGTCAAGTGGTTGTCGAGAAAAAGAGAGGCAAACTGGCGAAAGGATTTCTGTTTTTGCAGGACAATACTCGTACACACTGCTCCAGTTGCAAGATGTGCCCTCGCCGAGACAGGATTTGAAGAAATCAACCACCCACCCTAAAGTCCAGACCTGGCCCCTAGGGATTATTTCCTTTGCTCAAATTTGAAAAAGGACCTCCGAGGACGAAGATTTTGCAGTGACGAGAAAATGAAACCGGCCGTAAACAAACATATTCGAAGGCAAAGACGGCGAATATTTTTTAACCGAGTTATAAACTCTTTTAAAAAAAATTAAGAAGTGTATTGAAATAGAGGAAGATTACGTTGAAAAAAATTTTTTTATACATTTCGTAGTGGCCAAGTTTTGGGCGAACAAGATCTAAAATAGAGTCGTGACGGGCGACGGCGACGGTACACGAAGAAGAAGAAGAATTCGTTTAAATTCTATAATAAAAGTATTAATATCTTACCGTACGATAGAAATGCATCTCATGCTGATGTCAAATTGAAGGTCGCGCTTCTGTCTGTTTAACTCCTCAATGGCTGTCTCACTTTCAAGCTCCTTCGCGGTAATTGGCTTCAGGTAGTCGGTGCTGGGACAAAAATTGAAACTAGTTTTTACTAGGTACAGACGCCAGCACATCAAGCTACCCGAAACTGTCAGATTTTCCCAATCAACTTTGAACCTTATGCTTTAGCACTAAAGTTGAAAATCTATTAAAGAAATCTGACAGATTGTAGTAGCTTGATGTGCTGGCGTCTGTACATTTTAGTCGCCGAGAGGGGCCCAGGGAACGCTGCCGTTATTACTTTTAGAGGCGTTTATTGAGAGCAGTGGTGATGAAATAAATTACAAACTCAAAGCATTTATTTTTGAATTGTCAAATAGTCGATCAGTTTATCAGAAAGTTGAAGCCAGTTCGACACCACGACCCTGGATAAGTCGGGCAAACTCAAAGCATTTATTTTTGAATTGTCAAATAGTCGATCAGTTAGTCAGAAAGTTGAAGCCAGTTCGACACCACGACCCTGGATAAGTCGGGCAAACTCAAAGCATTTATTTTTGAATTGTCAAATAGTCGATCAGTTAGTCAGAAAGTTGAAGCCAGTTCGACACCACGACCCTGGATAAGTCGGGCAAACTCAAAGCATTTATTTTTGAATTGTCAAAATAATAGTCGATCAGTTAGTCAGAAAGTTGAAGCCAGTTCGACACCACGACCCTGGATAAGTCGGGCAAACTCAAAGCATTTATTTTTGATTGTCAAATAGTCGATCAGTTAGGCGATTTTCACACTGCCCCGCATCATGCTGCATATTGCGTGTCGACGCACCTACGCGCGTTCCTGCGGAAGTGCAGATCTGCATCATCGTGCGGGTTTTTTGCGCACTCACGCGCGTAGGTGCGTTTTGTAGATTCACGCACGGCGGCTCTCATTTATTCGCCGTTCTCTGTGGTGGTCGTGCAGTACTGAGCATCACGATAGTTTTCACATTTCATATTCCAGATAGCTGGGTGGTTTTCGATTTCGAATATAAATCGATCGATATCGAGATCCATTTTCAAACACACACGTCACGCCCATTCAAAATCACGCGCGGCACTGCGGGATTCGGTGTGCCATACCTTGCGTCTCGCCCCGCACCTACGCGCGGGGGTGCATTTTTCTCCGCGTGTATGCGCGTGATCCGCATGAATGCGCGTGGATGCATTTTCTGTGTGTTAGACTGTGCGTGTTTTCCATACAAACGGAGATACTTACAAGCAACGGAAGAACACGCATCCACGCGCTACGCTGCATCATGCGGGGCAGTGTGAGAATCGCCTTAGTCAGAAAGTTGAAGCCTTGAAGGTAGGTTGAACTAAGCTAAGCTAAGGTTAAACCTAGGTTGAAACCACGGCCCTGTGTATGTCGAGCCGTTACCACTAGGTCACCTCTGCTCTCAATAACTTCTATTTAAGTACAGACGCCAGCACATCAAGGTACCCGAAACTGTCAGATTTTCCCAATCAACTTTGAACCTTATGCTTTAGCACTAAAGTTGAAAATCTATTAAAGAAATCTGACAGATTGTAGTAGCTTGATGTGCTGGCGTCTGTACCTTACGAAGAACAAAATCTTAGAGATTTATGGGTGCCGCACATCCAGTGAAAGGAAGCGCAATATTCTATTTTTTTTAAAAATGGAATATCAACATTGCCCACGTTGAAATCGTAACACTTCGAATCACATTAGGTATACAGGGTGGCAAGACACATCGACGGGCAGTCTGTTACTAAGGATTCAGAAGGTACAGAGGCCAGCACATCAAGCTACCCGAAACTGTCAGATTTTCCCAATCAACTTTGAACCTTATGCTTTAGCGCTAAAGCTGAAAATCTATTAAAGAAATCTGACAGATTGTAGTAGCTTGATGTGCTGACGTCTGTACAATATGATTCTGAACTCCATTGCGTTGAAATTTTGCGTCGGTTAACTACTTAGGTAATAAAAAAAAACAACCAACTTCCAAAAAAAAAACAACGTGAAAAATAACTTTAATTTCGGAAGTCAGTGTCGTTGGTTGTGCATTTTGGTTTTTGACACCGACTTCCGAAATTAAAGTTATTTTTCACTTTGTTATGTTTTTTTGGAAGTCAGTGTTTTTATTGTTTCTTTTTCACTTTTTAGTTGTACCTACTCATAGTACCTACCCCACACAAATTCAATGAACACTACTTGCTATGTAAATATCAGTGCCAGGACGTTATTAAAACATAATCAATATAAACTAAAAATGGAAAATAATCGTACCTATTAATTACACTAACTCAAAAACTACGCAAGCAAAGTTAATAAAATATGGGACCACTCCTGAGGCATACCTTATCCATTAAAATCAATACATAAATATACACTTGCAGCCAAGTCAAGGCCAAGCCAAGCCAAGCTAAGGTGCATTGAAGAATTGAATACACCGACTAGATGAATTATAGAAATGCAGTACATTTATGCATATAATTTCGTACATAAGAATAATTACCTAATGTATTACATACTAAAACCTTCCTAAAAGTATGTAGATCACGTTAATAAAAGAAACATCAAAATGGTTCATTAGTTTTTGAGAAAATCGCGGACTTACATACATACGGGTCGAATACAAAACCTTTTTTGAAGTCTGATAAAAATAATTGCTGGTAAATGCTGTACCATACATTTGGACCGCGTTTTTCTATCTAGCTGTCTATCTATCGATGTCCTTACCGCCCTATTTTCGATTTAAGATTCGAAACGTTACAATTTTAAACTAACTTGATGAGGGCCAACAGCGCAGTAAGTTGATCGACAGCATAGTTCAACAAGTCCACCACCACTTCGTTGATGCACTGCGCACCGTCCTCGTGAAACAACACAGTCTCGAGCAAACCCACAGCCGCTGCCTCGTGGTACAACTAAAAGGAAATAGATGTGTCGGTACATCAGAAAAACCCAGGAAGCACATCACATCCACCTCTGTTATGGCCGAAGGGGTTAGACAGAAGTGGTTGCTTTATTTTTAATTCTTCTTATCTATTGTGGCATAGTAATTCTACTCTAGATGCAGCGTCTTCACATAAAGGGAATGGCTCAGTTTGTTAGGGTGCTCTGGCTTGACGTGGACAGTAAGTATTATAATAAATAAGTTGCGTTTTTAATATTTCATTCCTAGTAGAAACGAAATATTATAATAAAGTTGCAGGAAGTTTGAAAAATGTACCATATTTAGCATGTGCAATATTGTGATCTTGTCGCTGTTCTCAGCGACAAGATCACAATCAACATCTAATAACAGTGTCTATTTTACAAATTAATAATAAAAATAGTAAAAATGAGTGTTTCTTTTCTATTATAAATTATTCTCGTTATATATTTAATAATAATAATAATAATATTCCACAACTTTCACACAACGCCATCTAGTCCCAAACTAAGCAGAGCTTGTGCTATGAGTACTAGACAACTGGTAAACATACACATATTTTTCTAAATACATGCATCATCATCTGCCTAGCCTTTTCCCAACTATGTTGAGGTCGGCTTCCAGTCTAACCGGATGCAGCTCAATACCAGTATTTTACATGGAGACTGCGTATCTGACCTCCACAACCCAGTTACTGGGTAATACGATACCCCTAGGTAAGACTGGTTGTCAGACTTTCGGGCTTCTGGGTACCCGTAACAACTGTCAAAGATCTACGAATGACAGCCGGGACCAACGGCTTAACGTGCTTTCCGAGGCACGGAGGGGTCTCGGTATGTAAAGATGGTCACCCATCCACAGACCAACCGCCGCAAGCGTAGCTTAACCTGATCGATTGACCTGTGCGGCTGTTCTTATTTAGCCACAGGCCCCTCTCTAAATACATACATATCATAGATAAATTACAACCAGACAAAGAACAAATGATCGTGCTCATCACACAAACATTTGTCCTGAGTGGGAATCGTACCCACGACCTTGCGCATAGCAGTCAGGGCCACTGACCACTAGACCAACAGGCCTGTCAGTCATTTGTGCAATGGTTACATTTTAGGGGAATATTAGTGGATAAAATAAAACAAGCAGCTATTATTTCACATAATGGTTTTAATCTGAATCTGAAAAACAATGGCTTTGTGTATCTGGTGCTCATGAATAATCCGGTATGTTAATGGTTTCTGTTGATGCTGCTGCTGCTGGTACTTTAACAGCTACTGGAGCAAGAACGGGAACTCTGTCAGCTCACTGCCAACACGGATCCATGAACCTAAACAAAATAATTCTAAGTTAGTGGCATTTCAATATATAAATTACTTCTTTCTATACACATAATTAAGTTAATTTCAAATAATATATCCTATCCATCATCAGCTTAGCCTTTTCCAACTATGCTGGGGTCAGCTTCCAGTCTCAACTGGATGCAGCTGAATACCAGTATTTTACACGGATTGACTATGTATCAGACCTCCACAACCCAGTTACTGGGTAATACAGTACCCCTTGGTGAGGCTGGTTGTCAGACTTTCAGGTTTCTAATGACCCGTAATGACGGTGAAAGTTACACAAATTACAGCCATGACCAATGGCTTAACATGCTTTCCAAGACATGGAGGGGTCTTGGTATGTATAGGCGGTCACCCATCTACGCACTAACCGCGGCAAGCGCAGCTAAACCTGATCGATCAACCCGTGCAGCTGTTATTACTTAGCCACAAGCCCTAAATAATATAACCTGTCCATTACACATAAAACTTAATCTGTGCTCACCTGCTGTGGTGCTATCCACTCGCTAATCACATTTCTTATGTGCATTTCTCTTTCTGTATTTGCATGCATAACATGGGATCTGGTACGTAATACAGAACAATGACAGTTGACAAATGGTTGTCGACGATGACCACTACTTGTGCTTTGTTCATTTTCTTTGTCCGATGAGTAATTAAATGCCAACATCCAGCATGAATGACAGACCAAGCTATGGGCTGTAACCTGTAAATAAGACAAATATTTATAAATGCAGTTTGTTACAATAGACATAATACTATCTCAAAAACATCCAGAAACAGAAATTATATTAAACAAGACAACTGAGTTTGTTTCAGATGCTTCTCAAGTCAATCAATGTCGGTCTTTCTAGTCTGGGCTATTTTTTTATATAAGTACTTACTGAAATAGTAATAGAGTTTGTGAAAACCTATTTGTATTAGACCTGTTTGAGTTTTGAAAATAGACTTACGATTTGAGGAGCAGTCCATTGTCGAATAGTTGATTGTATTTCAACGAGCTCCAGAGTACGTCTTCTTCGATGCGTAATATAGATGCCACAATTAACACATCGCAGTTCTTCCTCATAATCCTCATTCCCATGGGAGGAAACAAGACGATGCGCAGGAGTGTCCGAGTTCGTGCCAAAGTTGTCGTTTACAGCAGGTTCAATGTCCAAAATAATGCCAGAGGCGAGTGGCGACGTTAGAAACAGATTCGGTGTCCAAAAGTAAGGCCGGGTTAAGGTGCGGTATCGGAGTTCATTATAACAAAAACAAACGCTCGAACAAAAAACAAGACAACATTCACAACACCAAAGAAAGAAGCAAAGCGAATAGTTTTTTTTCGTTGACCTCGTTGTTGACAGACGATGCAGTTGGTGCTGCCAAGTAATAAAAAATAATATATGTTTAATAAATATCGATGTAAGGATTTGATAATCGAGTCCATAATCAGATGTAAATTGATTTACATAGAGAAATATAAATATTTTGATTGTTTTCATCTAATCACAGATAAAAAAGAATAAAAAATGGCCCAAATCACTTATGTAGTAAAGGTGCTCAAGAAAGATCCACATTTTTTACTCAAATACTACGAATCGATTTTTTATCGAATAAAATCTGAAATGTCATAACTTTTTTACGTGGTAACCCAGAACCTGAGTCACTGAGAGCCTGTAACCAAAAAATGGCGTTGCTTTCTGCGTGCAATCAGCGTGAATACTTTTAATACAAGTTTTTTTACAGAAGACTTTCCTGCGACGAGGTTTGCAAAAATATTTATTTTAGAATTAATTATATTTATTTGATGAAATACTTTTTACTGAACAGCTTGTCCACGTTAAGCCGAGATTGGCCATACCCTTTATATAAATAATGTATACAAAACAAAATATTATAATAGTACATTATGATATAAGTGCGGTAAGTTGAAAATTACAGCTGAGGCGATATTGCTAGCCCGAGCCGTAGGTGAGGGCTATAAGAAAGCAGAGGCTGTAATTATCAAACCGCACGTATGTCATACGACGTTTTATAACACATTTGTGAGGAAATAAATAAAACTCGGACTTTCTTAAACGAATAAATCTTTAATTACTTGTTAAAACAGTTATTAAAAACCTGAAGATAGTTTCATAAAAAGCGCGCGGAATAATTTTTACTTTTTCACAAATTAGCGATGCGCGCGCATCAGCGTCTTTTGTTTATGGCAAAGGCACAAAAACAGCCAGTATTACTAATAAAGTAAATTAATACTTTTGTGTTTTTGTTACAGATAAATGGTTGTAATTAATTGTCAAAATTAATTAAATTAAAGAATCAAATGTTTATTTATTATATTTTATCTCCCAAAGTTAATTTTATTCATAAAACGTTGACCACTTTTCTGACATAAAAACTCTTTGCTAAGATTTAAAAAAGTACCGTTCGTTTTAGACGGAGCATCTTGATAAACCGTGCGCTTTACATTACAATTACGCACAAGTACGTAATGAGATACATTACGATATTGAAATTGGTGCAGTAAGAGACCTTTTACGAGCAATTGTGTTATAAAACGTTTTAAAAGAGCAACGATGAAGCTTCTAGCCCGCTCATTCTTCATACGAAACTATCTTTTGGAAGGGGCAACTAGATTCATTTAATTTTTTTGGAAAATTTTAACGTTCAACAGTACATTTTAGGTATGTGCCTGTTTGAAATAAATTATTTGACTTTGTGTGTCTTTAATAGGCATACCCACATTTTACCAGTTATGTTATGATAAGTCCCAATAATACAGGTTGTGAGTCTACTGTCAATACTAATCCAGACTTCAGGCTACTGAGAAATTACTGCTCAAACTGGGAATTAAACCCTCCCAAGCTGAGAATTAAAACCGCACAAGCTAGGAATTAAACCCGCCCAAGCCGAGAATTAAACCCACCCAAGCTGAGAATTAAACCCACCCAAGCTGGGAGTTAAATCCGCCCAAGCTGGGAATTAAACCCGCCAAAGCTGGGAATTAAACCCACCCAAGCTGGGAATTAAACCCGCCAAAGCTGGGAATTAAACCCACCCAAGCTGGGAATTAAACCCGCCTAAGCCGGGAATTAAAACCGCTCAAGAAGGGAATGAAAACCGCCCAAGCTGGGAATTAAACCCGCCCAAGCTAGGAATTAAACCCGCCGTGGGATCTTATACTCAGCAGTAGTAGCGCTTGCGATCACGAGCCCAACAAAGCAGTAATATAGGAAAAGAAAAATCTGAAATCAGATCATCATCTGCCTAGCCTTTTCCCAACTATGTTGGGGTCGGCTTCCAGTCTAACCGGATGCAGCTGAATACCAGTATTTTACATGGAGCGACTGCCTATCTGACCTCCACAACCCAGTTACTGGGTAATACGATACCCCTAGGTAAGACTGGTTGTCAGACTTTCGGGCTTCTGACTACCCGTAAAGACTGTCAAAGATCTACGTATGACAGCCGGGACCAACGGCTTAACGTGCTTTCCGAGGCACGGAGGGGCCTCGGTATGTAAAGGTCACCCATCCACAGACCAACCGCGGCAATCGTAGCTTAACCTGATCGATCGCACTGTGCGGCTGTTATTATTTAAATCATAATTAATACATATTACTCAAATCTGAAATCAGATCATTTATAAAAAAAGTTTTTACTAAAGAGAAGACGACTTACCACCATGTAAACGCCAAAAGTGTTCTCAGGAGCAGGCTCCAATTTAATTATTTGTGGATATATCTTTATGCGCCATACTTGGATGCATATGGCTTCGTAAACCAATACAGGAAGCTGTAACATATTATCGATAGAGGATATACTAAATAATAAGAAAGCCAAGAGTTTGTTTGAACGTGCTAATCTCTGGAACTACCAGTCGGATTAAAAAAAATATGTTTGAATTTGATAGTCTGATTCTTGGGAAATGAATAAATATTAATATTGAGTGAGAAGTTATTGGGTGAGAAGTTATTTTAACATCACAGGAGCCGAACAAACATAAAAAAAAGGCAGAACGGACTATAAACGAAAACGATTTATCAACAAGAAAATTGACGCGGATAAAGTCGCAGACAGTACCTATATATTATTTATGGCGTTTTACGCGCGTATATTGGAAGTTACAAGGTGCCCAGCACCCTAATTGCGTAACGCACTATCAATCTGAATTTGAATAATTTTGAAGGATATTGATGATTGATGATCGAAAACATTTTCTGCTCAGCAACGTAAATAACGCAATGAATGTTGTTCAACTGTGACAATGAAACCACTACTGATAGTGTGTTACGCAACTACCCCGTTGTATCTGGGTTTTCGCGTACCTAGTTACTTAGTTAGTGATTACACCGGTTACGCAAGTACCAAAAACATGACTGCCACGGACTCGGCCGCTCCTGTCGAACTTTTTCCGAAAACTAATAATTAAATAGAATAAATTTACCTTTCCAGAGGAAATAAGAGTCTCTTTCGTGAGTTCCTCTTGCATTGAAGAAGCTTCCAAGACTGCTTGTTGGTTTATTTTTTGTAATCTTAGATGCCAATCCACCCATCTATAAAGATTTTAATTCAATATCTCCTGAGTGAGACGCATTTCTAATAAAGTATTCCAAATTAATTTCTTGAACCATACGGACTTACCCCTGAAGACCAATGGATTCAATACTGGATGGTACCATGCTGTCGACAAATAAATCTAGCTCTCCTATCTCTAGGGCGCTAAGTTGAGGATCTTTTTCAACCATATTGACTAACAAGTAATTATTATTTAAATAATATTAGAATGTGTTGAGCGTGAAACCACTCACGCGTATTCTCTTATTGTTAGTAACTATAGAAACGTTAGTTCAATAGAATTTCAAAAATATGCGCCACCGGAAGTTACCAAGAAAGACCTAGTGCAAAGAAAAATTATACTGTGAGCCCGTTTGTTTTCACGGCTTAAAAATCAACGCCCAAGCAAAACCTAAAAATCGTATTGTTGCTTTTTATTAATATTAACCTTACTAAAAATATTATAAACACCTCTTGTTCTAATAGCAAAAAACATGCTATTCCACATTGGCAGAACGGTCGACATCGGTATTGCTTGCCATAATAAAAAATAGAATAGAATAAAATATTCTTTATAGTTTTCGTTATTCCAACCAACCAACAAAATAATGAAGTAATACTTGCAACGTTCTCTTCTCTTTATTGGTAACTCTATTCTTATTCGTATACCACATCACTCTCTACGCTATTTAATTTTGTTACTAGTTGTTCATTGTTGTAAGTTAAAAAATTAATTACAGGTGACGATAAAATTCTCCGAAGTAGTGGTGAGTCGTTGGCGAATTTTTGACGGACGACGAAAACGGTTGTCGTTGCAACTGGTTTAAAGGATGAAACTTTTCCAACATGGAACAGAATTGCGTTTTCGAGGTTTTCGTTTTTCGTCGAGACTGGTAATACATTATCGACTGTATTTCATTGATAAAAGTTCCCTTTTTATTGTAAGGACTGTTTTGTAAACGAAAACGAACGCTGAACGAGAGACGACGCGACGGACAAGTGTGATGGACTTAAACCATTGCATTCTCGACTGTATTTTAATGCTTAAAATAAAAAATCGCACCAAGTAATTCGAAGACTGGTTCGTGCAGCGAAGACTGTTTGAACCCAGAGCATAAAACGGTTGCATCATTGCAGAATGCAAAACGGTTTTTGTAAACGATTCGTCGTCGCATCACCCACCCCTTCTTCGATGATACAGTTGGTCTTGTGGGGGTTAGTACTGGACTAAAATAAAAATAAAAATACTAAAAAGAATATGAAATCCAGTTTCAGCTGTAAAAGGCAAAATAATAAAAATAAATAGTTTGTGATAACTTTGACATTGAATTGAACAACCCTTAGTGTTACTATATGAAAAAACTAAATAAAATGGCGACTGGCGGAAGTCTGTATTCTGTCTTTCTTTTGATAATTTGACACACGTGCCGCGTGGAGTTTTGCCCCGCAGGTTGTTAAAAAATAATATATTTATTAGTATTTAAGTGTTAAAATATATCGTAATGTTATAAGGAATACAATTACAGTGTCAGTAGAATAAAATGTTTAGTGAATTTTGTGAAAAGTGTTGATAAACTTAATGGGTAGGATGGTGACATGCCGCCACACCAAAGATCCTTGTTTTTTGGCTGAATACAAGCTTTTGTGGGATGAAAATGAATAAATATCATTGTAGCATGATTCATTTGTTCAAATAGCACGTTTTTTCTACTTTATTGACACCAAAATTGGTTCGTGCAACACGACCTAACCTCTTCGACAAACAAGTGTGGTACGGCATCGAAACTATCCCAAAACTATCGCTATTTGGTTTCCTATTGTGACTATTGGACCCTTCGTCGTCATTTTAGTCGTTCCTACTTTATAATGTGAAAGAATGTTGATGATTCTCACTTTTGGTGGTATCTCTTTGTAGCATGTTAGCATGTAAATATCTTCTTTCTTCTTCTTTAGGATTACGGTGATCAACTAAAACAATGAGGCAATGTCAATTTGTATTGCTCACTAGTTTTATTGATTCAATGTAGTGTGAAACAACCACCACACAGATTTTTTTTTATTAATATACCTTTTTATTGCTTAGGCATTCTTCTTCCTACCCATCTGTTCTATCAGCTCTAGTGCTAATGCACTAAAATATTCATTGCTCTAAGGAGAAATATGACACTATTTACAGTGACCCTGTATTAATCTCTGCCCGTTCTTTACTAAGTTGTAATAAAATTTCAGCACGATGGTTGCAACTACTGAGAAGAAGGCTGCGGCCGAGAAGAAGCCAGTGAAGGGCAAGGAGGACAGCAAGAAGCTGCCCGCCGTCCCAGAGTCAGTGCTCAAGCACCGCAAGAGGAGGGATGCACTCCGCACCCGCCGTCTACAGGTATACAAACATAACCTATAAACTTTTAAGACATTTCAGGAAACCTTGGATTTTTTTAAAGGAGTTTAATTGGACAGACCCATAAAATGCTTCGGTATTCAACGGTTTAATTAGCAACATGCATATTAAAAACAAAAAAAAAATGTTTATTAACTCTTTTAGTGAAAGGTAGCAATTTGATAACACATTTTACTGTAACAACAAAAATTCAATGCAGTACCTAACTTTTTCAACTCTTTTTTAGAAATGTCTTCACTAATTCCTCCATAGTCAAAATATTATTGTATTTGACAAAGAAACCATTATTAAATACTTTATTAAAAAAAAAATATATTTTATTTTCATTTTAGTATCTTCATATTTTTCCTCAATACTGTAAATGATGATCCCAACACTTAAGGCATAGTTCATCTGACTAAGATGCTGTCAACTTTCATAACTGATGAAACTCATAGTCCACACAATATCATGATTTAAAACACACATACTAAAACATAAATACACTTTGTAACAGGTCACCCTCAAGAGGCGTTCAGTGGCCGTCAAGAAGCGTAAGGAAATCTTTAAGAGGGCCGAACAGTATGTTAAGGAATACCGGATCAGGGAGCGAGATGAGATCAGGCTAGCCAGACAGGTGAGTCACTAACATGTCCTTTATGACGAATTATGCACTTAGGGTTACCGTCTATCTGAATTTGTCCCAATATGTCTGACTTTTGGGCCCCCTGGACTTGTCATTTGTCTGGACTTTTCCACATCAAGGAATTTTCTTTAATATAATAGAAAAATCTAAATTAGTACTGAAAAACAATAAATTAAAACGTAAAATGTCTGCCTTGTGTTGCAGTTGTCACAAATTTTTAAGTTTCGAAATGGTAACCCTATTATCACTATATAATATTGGGTTTAGCAGAGAGTATAACTTATTGATATTGTTTTGGGTTTCATGCATCACATATTGTGTCACTTAGCTCCTTCAAGCATGATAATTATTCTTTTGTGAAGGTCTTTAAATTCCAGCTGCATCTTTAATTGAATATTCCCTTTGTATTATAATTTTTGTTATTGACAACTGGATGGTGGTTTCTTGCTCAGCCAGTACAACAGATACATATTACAATTCTCGTAATTTTAAAATGTTCACAGTCTGATATCGGTCTCAATCTGTCAAAAATTCCTTTAGTTTCTTTACATTTTTGACAAGTTAATGCCATTGATTGTTGCTGAGGTGACTAACTTTTGGACTACGACGAACGGAACTAGATTTTGAATGTTTGTGATTCCAGGAATTGGTCTTCAGATAATTTGTGAGATTTATCAACAGCTTTGCTGCACCCTAATTGCAAAACACATTTACAAACACAATCTGAAATTCTGAATCATTTTGAAGAATATTGCTAATCCATTGCTTCATATGTTCGAAACACTTGTCTGTTCAACATTGTAAATAACACAATGAATATTGTTGAACTGTCAAAATGAAAGCATTTGCTACTGTTACTGTGTTACGCAATAACTCAGCTGTTTAAGAGACTAGGTCAGGCTCAAAACGTGGCAGTCTGGGAGGCCACATCTAGAAGACATGAGCCATATATTATAATAATAATATCCCACAACTTTCACACAACGGCATCAAAATCAATCAAAAGTCATTTATTCAAACTAGGCTGAGAATCAGCACTTTTCGAACATCGAAATTACAAAAGACAGTCCCCCAAAATGCCCGCCCTTCACCACTTCCTAGTGCTTTCGCATCTAGTCCCGAACTAAGCAGAGCTTGTGCTATGAGTACTAGACAACTGATAAACATACATTTCTAAATACATACATATTATAGATAAATTACTCCCAGACAAAGAACAAATGATCATGCTCATTCATCACACTAACATTTGTCCTGGCTGGGAATCAAACGCATGACCTTGCGTATAATAGTCAGGGCCACTGATCACTAGACCAACAGGCCTGCCGACATTACAATGTACTTATACTTACCATGTGTTTGTATTACAGGCGCGCAACCGCGGCAACTACTATGTTCCCGGAGAAGCGAAACTCGCTTTCGTCATCCGTATCCGTGGTATCAACCAGGTTTCACCCAAGGTAAATAATTGTTTATCATAGTTTTTTGTTTAGAAGAATGCAGGTGGTTTGACTTCAAGGTCACCACTGACTATGAGGCTCCACAATTACTTCTTGAGCTACATGCAGGCATCACAAGTCACATCTGTCTGTAGAATCGCGTGAGTCTTCACAGAAAATGTACTAAGCGTATCGCTATTTGTACTTGTTCTTTTAGATTTGTGCTGTAGTCCTTCTGTTAATAGCAAAATTCTCCCAAATGGGTTTCATATTTGTCAGTAAATAAAGTATTGAAATGCATTTCAATCCTTGATTGTCATAACTGATTGAGCAAGAATAAATTCTACTTTACAATATATCTGTACCACAAGCATTTCGACAATGATTTATTCATATTCCTCTTCCACAGGTACGAAAAGTGCTGCAGTTGTTCAGACTGCGCCAGATCAACAACGGTGTGTTCATCCGTCTGAACAAGGCCACCGTCAACATGCTGCGTATCGCCGAGCCCTACATCGCGTGGGGATACCCCAACCTCAAGAGCGTTAGGGAGGTCAGTATATAACTTTTAATTTAATATTTACAGCTTACAATTTCATATTTACATTTTAGAGCTGCCGCAGAACAGAATGGTATTCGTGCCAAACAAACATCAATCAAAGCACCTGCCATCTAATCTCTTCATAACCCTTGGTTGACTGGTAGAGAATGGCTAAGTCTGCCTTTGTAACTCTTGTGCAAAAAGTTTAAATAAATAACATTGTGCTTGTTAAAATAAAGTCGATGCTAAATTGACTGCCACTCAGACCTGCAAAGCAGTCCATAGTTTTGCCCTAATATGACATTGTACTCTGTCTCCTTACCATGTCGTAATCTAAGATCACACATTTGGGATTTAACTTCAATTTCCTTGTATGCTTCCATATTATATAGACAGGTTGTAGTGGCAAATACTTGCAAGTCCCTACTTGAGTGAAAAGCTTAAGGTGATCATCAATGTTATCCCAGCTGAAAGCCTACTGCTGGCTTAGGATTCCTACAACTGGGAGGTTATATGTCAGAAAATCACAACCATCTGTTTTGCTTCACCATAGTTGGGTAAAAATATAGTCTTCTTTTGAATCATGCTTTTTTTCTAAAAAGAACATAATTATATCGTTTTTTTCTTTACTTCTTCCAATAACTAATCATTTCACTATTCTACAGCTGGTATACAAGCGCGGTTTCGCCAAGGTCAACGGACAGCGCGTGCCGATCGCGTCCAACACAATCGTCGAGCAGAAGCTCGGTAAACAGAACATCATCTGTGTTGAGGACCTCATCCACGAGATCTTCAGCGTCGGAGAGAAGTTCAAGGTGAGACTCGTGAACTTCTTCAAACATACAGTTAGAAAGAGGCTGTCACACAGACCCGACCAATGCCCTTTTTTTTTTTTAACCTGCATCGCAATGCCTCATTTCTCATATAAACTGGTAAAATTGAAGATATGTATCTGCTAAGTTGATACATGATATTACAGATTTCAAAATCCTTATGTTTGTCCCATATCAGTTTAAAAAAAAAAACATTTGTATGGCGTTACCGTCTTTTTGAAATCTGTGAGTAATATTTCCCAAATCCGAGTGCGCAAGCTATCAGTTTACTCTAGTGACCTTTGTCAAATTCACCATTCTTTATTTTAAATATTTCTGTTGTTTTCCACAGTACGCCAGCAACTTCGTCTGGCCATTCAAGCTCAACAACCCCACCGGAGGTTGGCGCAAGAAGACCATCCACTACGTCGACGGAGGTGACTTCGGAAACCGCGAGGACAAGATCAACGAACTCCTGAGGAGAATGGTCTAATAATAAACATAGATAATAATTATTAAAAGCGTTTTTATTTTCTATTTCTCTATACTAAACTTGTTCCTGAAACTTCCACCTGGGATACCTAAACAGTATTCAGCTTGTGCGATAATTTCGCTACCTACTGAACAGTCAATAAAATAGGATAATTATACTATGGGGCGAGGGGACAAACATGCCCAAATCAATTGTCATGGTAAGGGCATCTAATGCGGAGGAATGAGGAAAGTTCTGAATGTGCTTAAGAGTAGAGCATAGAAACAATAGTCTGTGTGAAAGGTACGATGGTGACGAGGCCGGCGGTAGGCGTGAAAGCCCAGTCCCGCCATTCCGCCACCAGGACCTTGCGAAGCCAAAACCGACGCAGCTCCAAGTGTTACTGCATCGGTCGCTCGCCCCGCGCCCTTCGTTCCTGGCGCCACCGATACAACGACGCGAAACCTAAGGCCTAACCTAACCTATACTAATGCCGAACCTTTTTTTTTTTTTGTTTCGGGGTGGAAAATCCTCATGGATGTCCGTCGCCCTCTGGCGGGCGGCGGGGTCTGTCAGACTTACTGACTAAAAACCACCCCGGTGTTCCCTCTCACCTACGCCGGGGGTCGCGGGAACGAACGATACTTCCGCAACCCCCGGCTGGTGCTGGCCCGCTCCTGCGGGCCTCCTCGTGTCAGGGGGGAGAGTGAGGTGTTAAACTCCCCCCGCGACGTCTAAGAGGGGCGCGCGTGGAACACTACTAATGCCGAACCTAACATGATTAGAAGTGCGTCGTGCGCGTGGTTGTTGAAAATGAAACAAACCCTTCCCCTCATCACCCGCTCAGGGAATGATTTTCATGCAGCTCTGAAAACAAAAACATCGTGTTGGCGTACACTTTGTATGACCACGCCTCTTTGTTTCGATGTACTTATTTGTGTAATGTTTCAAAAAAAGACGCGCAAAAGCAAACAAAATGTATTTTCTCGATAAAGTGTGGGTTAAATGTTTGTATGGTACATACCATGATGTTGTACAGACACAGCTAGTATAATACGATCGATCTATCTAGGACACCCGTCTGTCGTCATCTGTGTAAAAATCTCACAATGAAAACTTAGAAGAAGTAAACAGAGGATAAGTCGAAAATAAATATTAAAAATCTATAATACAATAAATAATCGAAATCCGTAGTTCCGTAGTAGTATCGCTTACAGACATAAGATTAGTTCGGGACTCTAACTAAGAACGCATGACAATAGGATTTGATAGTTGTCCTTACTCCCGTTGTGTTTTTACCCTTCCGGAAAAGTTAATTAAGTACATAATCAGGAGTAGGGTTCATTTTGAAGTATTAAACTACTTCGGACGGACCCGTATCTTCGTTGACGGACTTATTACAGTGTAGGCTCCCTGTCATTCCACCTAATGCCAGGGATTGGCACTAATAGTAATAGGTACCAGGCTGGGAATTCAGGAAATGAACCACTTTTAGAGGAATTGCTTAAAGTGGCCATTTTAGGCCCGCAGGGCCTGATAAACACTTTCGGCTAACCATTACTCTCCTAATTTTATTGTTTTTATTGCAGTTTTTATAATGACATGACATAATATCAAAACAGCAGCAAAGTTTTCGTCCTCATTTTACCTAACCAGAGCCACCTCAAGTTCCGTAAACCTATGTATGTAATGGAGGATGGAGGCGAGCAAAGACTATTATTCTCTATGGAGGCGAGCCTATTGTCAAATCGGGTACAAATTCAGTCTCCAGCGCAAAGAAATTGCTACCTATAAGTTGTGATTTTATGTGTGTTATGCATACCCCAATAATTTTGCCTGATATATCTGGGAATAAAACTAGAGAGTGACGATCTTTGCCCAGCTTTCCAGGTGCATTCGTGTGACCTGACCAGCCCACTCCCGTTTCAGCCTGGCTGTTTTTTCTCCATCTTCCGCTACTTGAGTTATTGGACGCAGCCCATACACCCTTAACAAATATCTTTAATATCAAGACAAAACAACAAGAATCAAACTTTATGGCGGCTCTGAAGTGCGCTACTCGCTGCGCAGTATCTCTTCTCTCACCCCCGCTGACACGTTTTTGCTGACAATTTGCTACTGCGCAGTGACTCGCCTCATGCTCCGAGCCAGCATAAAGTTTGAATCGGACTGTAAACATTGGCACGACCGACACTAATAAATTCTATAGGTAATTTTAAACATAACGGTAATTTTACAGGCCAGCTTCACCCGACCACCGTCCAAGGCTACGTCAAATGACGGATCAAGAACTAGTCGTAAAAAGCAAAAATTACCTACAACTTTTAAACGACAAGTATGTATAAGGATAAAAGAATGCAACGCTGGTAAACTGGATGCATTCCTAGCATTCATCGCCAATGAACGCACCCACTACGATCGATCGAGCTTTGCAGTACTCCGCGTGCCATACGCTAGATGTCACTAGTATCAATGAACTTTTGACGTGAACTTGATTGAAACTTAGAATAACTTAACCAAAATATTCTAAGCTTTTTGTGTGATGTGAATAGTGATAACCGTGGGAATATATATCTAAATAACAACATTTATATTACAATGCGTTAGAAATGCACATGTGTGTTTTAAATCGTATAATACTACATCCTGGTTCTTCCTTCTAAAACTTTGAACAAATCTTTAAGAAAAGGTATGTGGTGTTATTTACTAATAGAATAAGCATTATTTGTAAAGGAACTGAGTTAGTTTAACTCAATATTTATCAGTAATCGTAGGCATAAAGCTAATTTTATCAATTACCAGTCGGCGAAAGTCATATTAGCCCACTTTCACGCGCGTAATAACGTAGTAGCAACCTACTAATTACAGGTTGATAATATCTGTTTCCTCAAATTACCAAAATCTTGAAGCCTTCAACTTTTCCATTCCCAGGTGAAGATACTAACTGTTATTAATAAATGCCACATTTATAGCGTTTGTTCTGAAGTTTCGTAAACTTGTTTGGTGTTACTTGAACATAACTTAGCATTATCATATATTTACTACTTATTTAACTATCAGCTACGTAAACAATACAAGTATATCATTTTAGTTTGCTTATCATATCTTGCTAATTTTCGGTCACAGAAAATAACATAAATCTAATTATTGAGTACTAAAAATTATAAAACGAGGAAATTATCTTACCATTTTAGCAATATTAGTAAAAAGTAAATGAGTGTTTGGTTGGGTCACTTGTAAGTAGACTTAATAACTTGAATCATCACCTGCCTAGCCTTACCCCAACTGTTTTGGGATCTGTTTCCAGTCCAACCAGATGCAGCTAAATAAACTGGTATTTACTCCATGACAGTTGCTCCATGTAAAATACTGATTTTACCTGGAGCAACTAGCCTATCTGACCTCCACAACCCGTTTACTGGGTAATATGACACCCCTTATAGTAATAACTTGAGTGAGCCCTATATAATAAGATTATTTTAACAAATCTTGACTGAATCTACAAAACATATACTCTAACTCCATACAGAACGTTTATAGCTTTAAACACTGGGTTCTGGCTGCCCATATTTTTTTTATTGTTTTTGCCCATCTTTTTTTTTATTTGCAATTTTAGACTTATATTACTGTAAGTCCAGGTTTCCTCACAATGTTTTCTTTTACCAATCTCAGTAATGTTCAAGATAACCTCAGAAAGCACTTATGAATTGAAATAGTCACATTGGTACTTGCCCATATTTGAAGCCACAACCTCTGGCCTTAACTACGGGGCCATCTTAACCCACAAGGTATATGTTACAAGAATGTCTACTGAATGGATAACTATGTGACGGTAAATTTTATATAGCTGTTTGGAGTAGTGTAGAACCACTTCCATAAACATTTTTTTTTTTAAGTAGTTCCGTTATCAAATGCCTTTATCAAGTTTTGAAACATAGTGGAAACAAACTGTAGAATTATGTATGAAAAAAGTATCATGATTCATAACAAAATCCCAGTGGTATATAAATGTTTGTGTAGTAACAATGAAAAATTAGAATACTTTTTATGCTAATAAGACAGCAACTTTGACAATCAAGTAATAAAACACATCCAAAATCTGTAAAATTATTGCTTTAATAGATTCAAAGTTACAATTCATGGCTTCAGTAACACTAATAGTATTTGCACTAATTAAAACTTATTAATCTAAATTGCTTAAAAATTACAATAATTAATCAGCCTTACTTTTTTACTTAGTGTTTGCCTAAACATGTATCAGGAGAACGATTATTGCTAAATTAATATATAAATAATAAAAAAATCGCTTTATTATTATTGTAGACTAGCGACCCGCCCCGGCTTCGCACGGGTGCAATGGAGAAACACTGATAATTTTAGAGCCATTATTTCTCGTAAAAAGTATAGGATAAAAATGGTTACTGTGGGTTAATGGTCCCTAAGAGATAGACATATACCATCGCGGACTTTTTTGTAGACCTTTTTAAGGTGTACAATACTGTAGTACATTATTTTGATCTATCTCGACGGGTTCAGCCAGCGTTTACAATGCAAGCGCAAAAAAATGTGTTTATTTACGACATCACATTAGAAACCTCTAAAATTATCAGTGTTTCTCTACTATATTATGCATATAAACCTTCCTCTTGAATAACTCTATCTATTAAAAAAAACCGCATCAAAATCCGTTGCGTAGTTTTAAAGATCTAAGCATATATAGGGACAGACAGACAGGGAAGCGACTTTGTTTTATACTATGTAGTGAAGAGAAAACGAACTATTTTTACCAATTAATTGTTATTTATACCAACCAAAAATAGTATTCAATATCAACGAGGAAATCCAGCATCTACATGCATTTTGTAATAGGCCTCTTAACTTGTAAAAAGGTGACAGTGGTGCAATAACAACAATAGTTGTATGTATCTAGTCTAGTTATAAATTAAATAACATAACATCATATATGAAATTACACCTGTATTCCTGAAGGGAGGCAAAGGTGTACCGATAGTACAGCCACATATTGCCAGTAACGTTTAAGTCTCATGTAATAGGGCGTGATCCTATTGGCATCAACTGGCCATAAATCCAGACTCCAGGCTTCTACTGAGAGATTTGAGATAAAAATAGCCAAAAACACTTTGCCCATCTCGGGAATCAACGTCATGCTCAGTGGTAGAGCTGTGTGAAAAAACTCACCATGAAAATGTATGTGACGTGAGCTTGAAGTGAGTCAATATGGACAGTGTCTAGCATCAGATGGAATGATGCTCACTTCGAGTAAGTTTTCACAGTGAAATTTTCTACAGAATAAATCTACATTTAAGGCATACTCGGTAAAATGAAGGCATGCTTCACAATGTATGGGTAGTAGCTATTTATTATATCGTGCATTTACTCATATATAATAAATAATAATAAATCCCTGGACATTTCACACAGCACCATTTGTCCCAAGCTAAGCAACCTAATGCTTGTGTTATGGTAACAAGATGGCTGATAAACTACTTATATACAATTTTTTTTTTTTTTTTTGTAAATACATACATATTATAGATAGAAAAACACCCAGACTCGGAACAATTACATGTAGGTCATACAAATATTTGTTCCGTGCGGGAATCGAACCCGCGACACGCAGCGCAGCAGTCAATCGCTTAACCACTGCGCCAACCGTGCCGTCAAATCATAATCGTTTATTTAATTTGCAAACATATCATAATCGTTTATTTACTTTGCAAACATGGGTAATAAACCATTCACCAAACTTATTCTCCCAGATAAATATACAATGTGTAACGTTAAATACGCAAAACCTCAGACACCCAAACTGATTTTTAATTCAATTGACCTATTTCAGAGAGAAAATAAGTCATTAAAAAATTGTAAATGTTTTATGTGCTGTTTTAGTTTTACTGGCCATTCTGATCGTTTCTTGCGACGACGCTTTACCGAGGGAGGAGTCGTCACCGGGCCGCTGCGCCGCGCTGACATTGGCTTGCTTGACCTAGTAATAAATAGACACGGCAACGTTTTTAATTATTTTTTTTGAAAAATGTGACCTATATTAAAAAGTGGTTCAATTAATTCTGTTCGTTATTCTGATCAAACTGTTTTCAGGTTTTGCGCATTTAACGTTACACGTTGTATACAAATGGAGAAAAAATACTACAATAATTTAAACCATAACCAGTCAATGTTTAGCAAAACCCATAGTCGACCCATCCTACTATTTAGTTTGTTAGAAAAGAAACACTTTTTTAGTGTTGATGTTAGGATTTATTTGATAGTTCCAAAATACTTTTATGTCAGTGTTTTCATTTATTTATGTATTGTCATCTGCACATTGTATATGTATGTATAACTAAACAGAATTTATCTGCCACATAAACAAACCTACACTTATCAGAACATCATAAACAAGCTAAATAATTATTAAAAACCGCAAAATATTAACTAAACTACAACCACAAATGTTATTTCCTACTTTTTTTCTTATCACTATGAGACTTCTTTGATTTACACTTTTTGGACTTTTTCTTATGTTTCTTCTTCTTCTTGTCTCTGTCTGATTCACTGCTGGATGATGATGATGATGATGATGATGATGAGGAACTGCTTGTTGATGATGTGCTTGATGATCTGTGAACAAAGTCTACATCAACATCATGTGCCTAGCCTTTTCCCAACTATGTTGGGGTCGGCTTCCAGTCTAACCGGATATAGCTGAATACCAGTATTTTACATGAAGCGACTGCCTATCTGACCTCCACAACCCAGTTACTGGGTACTACAATACCCTAGGTTAGACTGGTTGTCAGACTTTCGGGCTTCTGACTACCTGTAACAACTGTTAAAGATCTACGAATGACATCCTGGACCAATGAGTTAATGTGCTTTCCGAGGTATGGAGGGGTCTCGGTATGTAAAGATGGTCACCTATCCACAGACCAACCGCGGCAAGCGTAGCTTAACCTGATCGATCGACCTGTGCGGCTGTTATTATTTAGCCACGGGCCCCTCGGAGTAAACATCAACAATGTAATAAAATTATTTAATACGTAGGATTCTTCTCAAAACATTCTTGTATCAAATTGCTCAGATGAATATAATGGAGAATCGACTATTGATAAACAAGATTATAACGCTGAGTATTAGACGAAAATTATATAGTCCAACAACTACTTTTTCTAATATAATTTTACTGACTCAATCAATAGTGTGTAGTTTGAATAGTATATAAACAATCTATACATCTGCACAAATAAATAAAATTGAAGTGTCTGTTTGTAATATCAAAATGACAGCTTTTTAATAAATTCATATAAAACTGTATAAGCGGTACTTTTATATGTACCTAAACCATTTTTTTTTTTTAATTTTTGTTCCATCTGCTTATTCTGGTAATTGGGCATAATCTGACCCGCACCCTAATTGCGTAACATACTATTACTCTCAATTTGAATAATTTTGAAGCATATTGCTAACCCATTGCTTCATTTGTTTGAAAAATTTGTCTGCTCAACTACGTAAATAACACAATGAATGTTGTTGAACTGTCAAAATGAAACCCATAGCTACTGATAGTGTGTTAGGCAATTACCCTGCCGGTTTTTGAAAACTTGCGTACAAAAACCAAACTAGATTTAACTTGTTAGGTTATACCCCACTTTTTTTTTTAACTATGGGAATGAAAATTGACATATCAATAAAAAATCGATGTTTAATACCGGCCGTAACGCATATCAAGAAACTCTGGTAGTGGATATACAGGGGCCGGAACGCACGGACGAGTAAACTCTGTCAGAAGTTTGACGTGTTGAACGTGTTAAAAAAAGGTTTAGGTTTAGGAAACTGGAGACATTAATTTGGCTATTCCATCCTATTTTATTTCTGTACAGCGTGGGTATAGTTTCCATACAATGGTGCCCAATGATCTTTGGTATGGGAATTCTTTGAACCCTAGAGAAGGTTGACTTACCTGGACCTCTTTCTTTTCTTGCTCTTCTTCTTCTCCTTGGCCTTCTGTAGCTTCTCCTGCAGCTTCTGCCTAAGTTCTGCTTCTCGGAGCCTCTGCAGCGGCGTGGCATACTCCTCTTCAGTATCACTGCTTGTACTGCTCACATCCAGTACTATCTCCTTGTTAGGGTCCACCTGGAAGCAATGGCATAAAAATTATATTATTATTTGGCATCCTTTATTTCTAATGGCCAGTTCTAATTTTCTATCATCAAAATTCATGTGTGTGGCTATTATAGTCTCAAGATTGGTGGCCAGGGTACTACACACATTTCAATGCTTAGAACAGAATACTCCTTTTAATATACTATATACTTCTGTCTATCTAAAAAAATTGTAAAATATTTAGATATATAGATTTATTATTGGTTACCTGATCTGAAAGGGTTAAGATATTGAAAATAATAAGAACTTCTAATATGAAAATACTCATGATTGAACAACAAATTAAAAAAAAACAAAGTATTTAAAATATCCTGCTTAATTGTATTGTGCAAAGACAGGAGCATTCATAAGTCCAGCGAAATTAATAACAACGAAGCCGAAGTTTCAATAAAGTTTATTTACCTTGATAAAGTTTCTACATTGAAACGTAAGGTGTCCAGCATAGCCACACTTTTTGCACGCAGCCCGAGATGTCTCCTTGCCGAATTTATTCACTAAATCTGTATAATTAGACATTATTGTGTAGAAAAGGCGAAGAAAATACTAGAATGCAAAGTAACCAACAATATTAAACTGGAGACGTGAAACGTCAACAAACAATGCCGTTCCGTTTCGCTTTACGCCCGTAGCACTTAGTAAGCTTTGCGCTAAACTTTATATAAGTTGGAAAATTATAGTTTTATGGAAGTCCTAACTAATAAAACTAAAGCATAGGTTATTTTTACAATAGTGAAACTGTAATTTTGTATTTTCAAGTTATTCGAATTAATTTTTTTAACGTAAGATCATAACCTCAAAAATGGCAACGGTACCTGATGTAACGAACCGTTCGACGAAAACGGTCCGTTTCACACATAGACATCACACGATGGATCACCAATCCATTTTGCAATATACTTGTCTTATGAATTAAAAAAAAATATTTTCTTTTACAGCAAATGACGAAAATTCTGGAACAAATTAAAAACATTTTATCAAAAATTAGTAGTTGAAAGAAATGTTCGGAAATGGCGGAATTCCTGCCGCTGTGCGACGTGCTATTCAACGTGATCTCGCTCGCGGGGTACTTCTGCGACGTGGTGTTCGACGTCGTCATGGGCTACGCGTTGCTCGAACGAGGATATAAAGGCACTTTCGCAGCCGCTATATCTATTGTTATCACTTCGCTACTTATATCTCAGGTGTGTATACTATCTATGCAATATGGTTTGATGTCAATTGATGTTAAACGGAACGTATTTTTCCGGTTGCGACTCTTTGGCACCTTGGCTTTTAGCCCTTTTTAGACAACACAAGTCAAGCTCGAAACAAATTAGTAATGCAACGAAAATCGTATATCTTTAAGTTTTTACGATCATTCGTTATCGTAACATTGTCATTATCATTAACATTACGATACGATATTACCTACGACTTAACGGAACAAACTTTAAATTGTGTATTCTCATTAGGAATTTGCCTATGATAAACTACGACTATAATTAATTCATTATACCTATCTAATATAAGATTGTTAATTAAAAAAATAGAACAATTAAAAATGAAATTTAATTTTAAAATTAAATAAATAAATTAAAAATGCGTAACTTATTATTTTATTTTAGTGTCTTAATATTGATAATTATACAAAATAATACAAACAAAGCTTCAAATAAATTGAATAAAATTCGTATTATAATTCGTTATCCAATTTGGCCATTACGATGTATTCGTCATTCGTATTGGGATCATGATAGCCGTATCGATGCATCGCTAAATAAATGCTCTAAACTGGAAAGCTGCAAAAAGCTTTTGACTCTGTAAAATAAAAACTCTCTGTTTCTACTACCCAGGTGCTATCTCTCCGCTGGTACCTCCACGTCTGGTGGGCGGGAGAAGGTCGTAAGGGGCGGCCGCCATGGCTGCCCATACTCCTGCACTGTCTGCAGCTCGGTGTACTGTGGCGGTATGCAAGGCTGTTGGTACCGGTGGAGCTAAGACGAGTGAAGCATCAAGTACGGGACTTGTGTGAGTATACAATACCATTTAACACTGAACGCCTCATCACGCTTTATCTACCAAACCGCACTGGGCCCGCGTGGTGGATAGTGGCCCACTCCCACTCAACGAGAGGAGGTATGTGTTCCAGCTTCCAGCTGTAGGAACGTTCGCCGTTTGACGTTATCTACTGAACAATTACCTCTCTTGTGGATTTCCAGAAGCAAGGACAAGAAACAATATCGTGCATATAATCTTAACACAATGCTTATTAAGGATAGATGACATTTCAATTGTTCCACCACGGCTGAACTGTGGCCCCACCGACACTATTCTCGTTTACAAAGAGTTCTTCGTTCTGTACCTTTGGTTGGCACATTATGATTATGATTCGATTAAAACCCCGCTCAAATGTGCGGCTCGCCATATAAGGGCGGGAATGAAACGCCCCTAATGCTGGTAAAGGGCCCCACAGATTAACAGTTCGCCGGACGATATCAGTCTGTCAGTTAATCGCAATAGGTCACACACTAACAGTTCCGTTTAAGATTTCGGACTGTCGACTTAATACGAACTGACAGTGTGTGGCCGCTTGACGATTCCAGTCAGCGCCGATAGATGTCGGCCGGACAGTCCAAAGCCTTGAGGCCAAATAAACACACATTAGCAGGTAGTCGGCCGGCGGCCTGTCGACCGGCATCTCCTGTCAGTCGAGCGCCTTAGATACTGCTTATAATGGTCCATTCAAATATAATATTAACACACACACACACACACACTCACACATATAATGTACTTACACCAGCAGGCGATGCGATACGACGTGGTTGGTCGGGGGAAGAAGTTAGATAAAGCTGAGGAGTTTGTTGAAACGTGCTAATCTCTGGAACTACCAGTTGGATTTCCATTTGATAGCCCAAGTTTTGAGGAAGGTTATAGGCTATTTAACATCACGGTTTGACCCTTAGAAGCGGCGCAAAAAAAAAAAAAGTCAGAAAGACCGCTAAGCGAAAACGCTACGTGAGACGAGGTGGGTCGGGGGCCGAAATTTCACTCGGATCAAGTCGCGGGCAGATGCTAGTCTACACTAATAGTATAAAGAGGAAAGATTTGATTGTTTGTTTGTATTGAATAGGCTCCGAAACTACTGGACTGATTTGAAACATTGTTTTACCATTAGAAGCCTTTTATAGCCATTATCCCTGATGAACATAGGCTACTTTTTACCGCGGGAAAATGCTTCATTCGTACGGGAAAACGGGTAATAGGATTTAAACGGAGGGAATTCCGAATTCTATTCAAACGAAGTTAGTCATAAGTCATAAGTCATTTATTCATTTGTTAACACAGGTACAATAAATAGTTGTTATTAAAAAAAGTACAAGCGCGCTATGTTAGACCCGAAGGCGTACAAATATTTATAGAGGTCATTGAGATTAAAATTGATAACATAATTACATTAATGGAATGCATATAATATCATTTGATTTTGACAAAAATAAAAACAAAGAAAAATATAGAAATGTCAAAAGTAAGTGTAAGTTTACCATGTCAATATTCAATAAATGCCCAGGCACAAAAAAAAATTATAATAATAATAAATTGAACAAAAAAAAAAAAAGATAGAAAATAGTACAAATAATAAATTAAAATAATACAGAATGTCACTTGGAATGTTAAATGAAATTTAACTTAATAATTAGATCAATGGGTACCAACTAAGTTCAAAAAACAGTCATTACATTTTGTCTGTCAGAAATTCCGAAATGCTGTAATATGCTTTATTCAACAGCAAAGATTTAAGGCTTTTCTTAAATAAGAATATGTTTAATTCTTTAATTGAACTAGGTATGTGGTTGTAAATGATTGGTGCCATACAAAAAACACTTTTGCGCATCAATGCTGTGTGGGACCTTTTTACGCACAAGTTATTGTTCTGCGGGCGGATGCTAGTAATATAATATAATATATTGAAAAATCGTTCGACTTAACGTTACGTTTTCTTCACGAGTTCGTGCCAGGACCGAGTTAGGGCTAACGCCAGCGCAGACCCTTTTCTGCGCTGGAGTTAGCCTCGTAACTTACTATCGAGCCGTCGAGCTAATTCATTTTATAGAACTCCAGACTCCTGTGCCGCTAGGGGGTTTGTTGCGCCACTTCTTCTTCCCAGCGAAAGCACTAGAAAGTGGTGAAGGGCGGGCGTTTTGGGGGACTGTCTTAGGGTGCGTCCACATCTGGCGAATGCGCCGCGAATGCGCAGCCGTCGAGCCGCTCGTGAGACGCCCGCGAGCTGCGCGCGTGCATTTTATGTTCGCGCATTGCTCTTGCGCCGTTCACGCGCCGTGCACGAGCGGCGCAAGTGTCGCGCGTGCGCTATCGCTCCTCCCCGCGCTGAGGCTAGGCAAACGAAAATATAAGCACGTGAGCTGGACGCGCGCAGAGCGCGCGTGGCGCGCGATCTGCGCGCGTCCAGCTCACGTAAAATGCACGCGCGCAGCTCCCGGGCGGCTCGCGAACGGCTCGATAGCTGCGCATTCGCGGTGCATTCGCCAGATGTGTACGCACCCTTATGTAATTTTGACGTTCGAAAAGTGCTGATTCTCAGCCTAATTTGAATAAATTACTTGATTTTGAGTATAAAGGTCACTATGTAACATCCTGGTTTCACAGGTATGCTCAGACTGGTCCACGCGTTCTGCGAGGCGGCTCCGATGTTGCTGCTACAACTACATATACTTTTCAAGGATACTAACAGAGAACCAGTCAGCGATCTCGCCGTCACACCGGAGCCAAGCATCGACGAACCTTCAGGTATATACGAAAAATCCAATATATCCCTTTTATAATATTAGTTTAGATGGAGCGATTGCCTATCTGACCTCCACAACTTAATTCCTGAGTAATACGCCTTTGGTAAGACTGGTAGTCACACTTTCAGGCTTCTAACTATATGTAGCGACTGTCAAAGATGTACAAGACAGCCGGGGCTAACGGCATAACGTGCCTTCCGAGCGACGGAGGGGTCTCGGTATGAAAGGGATGATCACCCATCCACGGACCGACCGCGACAGGTGTTGCTTAACCTTGATCGATCGAACTGTACGGCTATTACTTTGCCACGAGCCTCTCAACAACAACTAAATAACTTTATTGGTTACTAGAAAACAAAGCGTTTGCGGAACTGAACGTGATATCTGCGTCCCTGTCCCTGTTCTCCGTCTGCTGGGCGCTGGCGAGCTTCAGCAAGAACGTGCGCCTGCAGAACGTTCACCGGCTTGTGCTCACGTGGCTCGGCGTTATCTTTCAGGTAAATTACACTTTTTACCCGACTACGGTGAAGCAAAATGGAGGGTTATGATTTTGACCTGTATGTATGTATGTATGTATGTGGGTCTGTTCTGTTCCCTCATAACTTCTAAACTCCTTATCATAATTTGACAAATGAGGTATCATTGGTAGCGTCTTGATCGTTCGCTGGTTATAGGCTATATGACGTCACATTAAATTGAATACGACGGCCTCTAGAGGACATATTGGTGCCGATTCACAAATGAAACTAAATGTAAGTTCAGTGCATCTTTTTCTTTCTATTTCATTAAGAAAAGGACAGAAGATAAATAATAGTTTAGTCCTGTCAAATTAAGATACTCCACAGACAAGTTTAGACGTGATTAAAAAAATGTCTACTAAAAATACGTCAATTTACGTCAGGCGCTGACTAATTTGACAGGACTAAACTAATATTCAACAACAACAGAACCGGCATCAATGTCATGAAGCCAAACGGCTAATTCTGAACATCACTATGCATATGTATCACTACATAGTATAAAACAAAGTCGCTTCCCTGTCTGTCTGTCCCTATATATGCTTAGATCTTTAAAACTCCGCAACGGATTTTGATGCGGTTTTTTTTTAATAGATAGAATGATTCAAGAGGAAGGTTTATATGTATAATACACGCATAATCTAGTAGAGAAACACTGATAATTTTAGAGGTTTCTAATGTGATGTCGTAAATAAACACATTTTTTGCGTTTACATTACAAACGCTGGCTGAATCCCACGAGATAGATCAAAATAATGTACTACAGTATTGTACACCTTAAAAAGGTCTACAAAAAAATCCACAATGGTATATGTATATCTCTTAGGGATAACCCAGAATGACGATTTTTTATCCTATACTTTTTACGAGAAATAATGGCTCTAAAACTATCAGTGTTTCTCTACTATATTATGCATGCACATGCACATGCATGCACATTAGACGTTCCTCTTGAATCACTCTTATCTATAAAAAAAAAACCGCATCAAAATCCGTAGCGTAGTTTTCAAGATCTAAGCATACATAGAGACAGACAGACAGCGGGAAGCGACTTTGTTTTATTCTATGTAGTGATCAGCATTGCACCCGTGCGAAGCCGGGGCGGGTCGCTAGTTAAATATATTACGTCTAAGTTGTTTATTTAATAGATGATAAATATTGAATAGTTTGTACAGACGCCAGCACATCAAGCTACCCGAAACTGTCCAATTTTCCCAATCAACTTTGAACCTTATGCTGTGGCGGTCAAGTTGAAATTCCATTAAAGAAATTTGACAGATTGTAGTAGCTTGATGTGGCGTCTGTGCATAACGATGTCAGATGAGAATATTTTCTTGTTTCATAATTTTCTGATTTTTTTGTTGTTTTGTTTTGTCATCCTTAGATATTGATATCCATCACATCTGTGAAGTTTCGCAAGCTAATTTCATTTGTCCCTGTATAAAAAATAAGCGCGTTTGTGTACAGTTCCTGTGGCGGCTGGGCACGATATCGGCGCGGATCTGCGCACTCACAGTGTACGCTCTAGTCTACGAGTACTGGGTCTTCTTAGTTATAGGTAAGTAACATAATAGTAGGTACCTATAATATTTGTCGAAAAGATAACAAAAGTCGGGCTTCACGAATGTATGCATGTATTTGTTACAGACGCCAGCACATCAAGCTACTACAATCTGTCAGATTTCTTTAATAGATTTTCCACTTTATCGCTAAAGTATAAGGTTCAAAGTTGATTGGGAAAATCTGACAGTTTCGGGTAGCTTGATGTGCTGGCGTCTGTACATCCGACTACTTTCGGACGCAGCGATATCGGACTTAACCGACTGCTCGCCTGAAGCGCGCGGCCGGCGCAACATGTGACAAGCTGTCCACTATTTCGTATTGTCATCGTGAAATTTACTTTAAAGCAGTAGATTTAAAATCCTAACTGGAATGACAAGTTATTTGCTGTGTCGGACCGGTGCTGGTATAATGTGTGATGACCTGAAGTCGTCACACTGTTGTTAAACTCTTACCCTCTCCAGGTCTCCACTGGCTGTCAATGTTCCTGTGGCTGATATCTCCTAAGAACGTGTTCCACGGCGAACGCATCAGTCGGCCGCGCAAGGCGTACCTGTCTGCGCTCATCGCGTTCGTGTATGTGTTCGCCTATGTCAACCTGCAGGAGCTCAATCATAGGCAGAAAATGGTGTGTATTATCGCCGATTCTCTTGTTCACTAACTAAACTAAATTTAAGTTCAGTGCATCTTTTTTTTTGTGTTTCGTTAAGAAAAGGACAGAAGATAAATATTCGTTTAGTCCTGTCTTTGACAGTCGTCACGGGTAGTCAGAAGCCCGAAAGTCGTGACAACCAGTCTTACCAAGGGGTATCGTATTACCCAGTAACTGGGTTGTGGAGGTCAGACAGGCATTCGCTCCGTGTAAAATACTGGTATTCAGCTGCATCCGGTTAGACTTAACTGGATACAGCTGAATACCAGTATTTTACGAGTAAGGAAGGGATCGAAAAAGCAAAGGAGTTGTATAACGAAATTTTGTACAACATTATAAAACTCGTTCTAATGATGTTATGGTTACTATAGTTGTTTTAATGTTGGCAATAAGCTAACCGTTTCAAAAACTTTTACAGAGGACATTTTAAAAGGGATGCCAAAAAGACCCATGCTATAGCATCCCTTTTAAAATGTCGCCCCGATTCACCCCTGCAACCCTATTGACCTCATTTGAAGGCATGTTTGTGCGTTGACTCTCGCGCAGGTGACGTTCTACTGCGTGATGTGCGTGGAGAACTGGTTGCTGGTGACGGCGTGGTGCTGGTCCGGGCGCGCGCTGCGGCCGGCCGCGCTGGCGGCTGCGGCCGGCGCGGCCTTCTGTGCCGGCATCGCCTTCATGCTCATATACTACAGGTTGGTAACAGTAGATAAACATTCTAGAAGGGAACATCGTCAAAATTTACCGAAATTGAAATAATATCAGATGTTCCTTATTTATAGAAATTACGACGGGGTATGATTGGTATGAACGAAATATTTGTCTATTACTAGCTGTGCCTCCCGCATAAGTGTCGATCCCGTGGGAATATCGGGATAAAAAGTATCCTATGTGTTAATCCGGGTTATAAACTATCTCTGTTCAGGCGTTTGAGCGTGAAGAAGTAACAAACATACAAACACACACATTCACAAACTTTCGCCTTTATAATATTAGTGTGACTTATCTGACCATCCTTAAAACAAAATTGATGGAGGAAAGTGTTTGAATTGATACTGTAGGGTTGTTCACAAGAGCATGAGGTCCTGGAACCCTGGGTACGATCTCAGCATTTCTATTCTGTAGAAATCTCACCGTGAAAACTTGCGTGGAGTGAGCTGTCAGTGTCATCCCACTGATGCTAGGGATCGACCAAGCAAACATTTACAATCATAATCGAGATTTTAATAACACTTTTTATCGACTATCACAACCCAGTTCAAAGCTTCCCTAAGTGCTAAAGTCAATCAGTGTAGACCCGCCTCTTTAAGTGTGAAATTCAATCAGTCAGCAAGTCAGCAACTCTAACCAAATGTTTTTGACCGCTGCTTAATCAAGCAGTTATTATACTAACCTGCAATGGTATTCTGTAAAAATCTCACCGTGAGAACTTAGGTGAAGTGAGCGGGAAGTGAGCTGTCACTTTTGACACTGCTCACTTCAAGCTCACTTCACTTATCACGGTGAGATTTTTACAGAATCGACCGGCTGTATACTGATTATCTTGCCAATTGTACACAAATAGTTCCGTTTCTTTTCCCCAGATATTTCCACGTGAGGAGGTTGGGGTATATGTTAGGTGAACATCAACAAGGAACGAATAGCACTAACACGTCATCGCAGAATAAAGACGGTATGTTCACGTAACACTTTTCTAAAAACTTGTTTATTTATTTTATTATTTAACTAGCTTTATGTGCGCGACTTCGCCTGCTTGGATGTCGGAAATTATCCCACGGGAACGTGCTACCGGGACAAAAAGTAGCCTGTGTCGTTAGGCTTTAGACCAAAAACTAGCCTATATTTTTCCAAAGAAAAATATTTTATTTGGGACACGCACGGAAAATACAAAAAGTAAAAAAGGAGCATTTGAAACTAACAAAGTTATAATAAAAACGACCAAAAAAAAGACCTGTGCGAGGCCAAAGGGCTCCTATGCGTAGGTATAGTCCGCTGTGATGCCACGGACACCTCTACAGACATCTATAAATCCCACTTCCATCCCACACGTAAAATTCTTTATTAAAAAAAAATAACGGTCCGTAAATTATAGCAATCGGCCATAAACCAGCGAGGCAATCACGTTGATGGTGTGCTATATTTCATTTGCAGGGAAAGCGTTGAACCAAGCGGACAACCCAACGATACCAGGCGTGTTCAACTGTAGATTCTCCAACCCAGTCAGTAATAGGTGAATATTTAGTTATAATATAATAATATTTAATATTTTTTAGCTTTCACCCGCATGGATGTCGGAATTTATGCTACGAGAACGTACAGACCGCACACCAAGCTACCCGAAACTGTCAAATTTTCCCAATCAACCTTGAATCTAATGCTTAGGCAGTATAATCGCTCATGCTCAGTGAATACACTTTGTTTCCTTCAACCTTGACATTGGCAGAATCATCGATAAAACGATGGAGCCATTACTATAAAATTGGAATTGGAACTTAATGCTTTAGCGATAAAGTTGAAAATTTACTAAAGAAATTTGACATATTGTAGTAGCTTGATGTGCTAGCGTCTGTACAAATAGCTTAACTCTGTATTCCATTTTTATTATCAAAGTATTTCGATTCTTGATGTCCTGTGCTAAGTTCTATATATTTGATTCCAGCGCAGCGACCGCTCGCAAGAAGAAGAAGCCCACGTCGTTCGTGCCGCCGCCCGCCGCGCCCGCCGCCGCCTTCTGGCGCAGACCGCTACCCGCCGCGCACAACCATCATGTACTTACAACTACTTTTATTGTTGTTTCAACTACTATACCCGAGTCGCTTTAGCATCGTAATCACGGTCATTGCCCTTTCCCTGAAGACCATCATCTGCCTAGCCTTTTCCCAACTATGTTGGGATCGGCTTCCAGTCTAACTCGATGCAGCTGAATACCAGTACTTTACATGGAGCGACTGCCTATCTGACCTCCACAACCCAGTTACTGGGTAATACGATACCCCTAGGTAAGACTGGTTGTCAGACTTTCGGGCTTCTGACTACCCGTAACGACTGTCAAAGATCTACAAATGACTGCCGGGACTCACGGCTTAACGTGCTTTCCGAGGCACGGAGGGGTCTCGGTATGTAAAGATGGTAACCCATCCACAGACCAACCGCGGCAAGCGTAGCTTAACCTGATAAAAAAAGAGATGAAAAATAGAAGAGATGTGTGAGAGATCTCTCTCTCTCTCGCACACTAAATCTCTCTCGTGTAACGAAATGTGCCTAAACGTGACGCGTCCTTGAAATTTCATTCTCAGTTTCGTCCAATTATCAAATCGCCGCCTAAGAACCTTCACTTCAAAAATCGAAACTATCTTCACAATATTCTTTCAGGGTGGCTCATCAGAAAACGAGGGCTCAAGCGTCGGTTCCCGTGTCAACATCCAACAGAAACTACAGGAGAAGAAACAAAAACAACTCGCGGAGTTACGCGTCATAGAGGAAGAGATCAAGCAAGGCAAACTGGCCAAGACCACTCCTGTGGCGGCCGAGGAAATATACAGCAGCTTGCAACGACAACCCATACCGCGGGCCAAGACACATGCGGAACCACCAACATGGCCCAGCATCGAAATGACACACTCCTACCAAAACTACCCCATTTGCAACATATACCCAACATACACAGAGATAAAACCAGACTTCAACATCAACATAACTTTTCAAAACAACGATTCGAACAACCCCACAGATTTAAACGATCCGTTAAAAATCCGAAGACTTCCGAACAGATACGATAACACCCGAACGTTTTACGAGAACCCAGCGAACATGAGGAACGATGTCACAAGAACTCCGTTACGATCACCGAATTATTTAGAAAACAGAAACTATGAAGCTAACTGCGGAAGTCCTAGGAATGTACTGAATAATAGTCCTAGGAATTACATGCCAGATGTAAGTAGTAACTATGAAACTGGTTTAGATAAGCCTAGAATAGCTCAGAATTCTATTTATTCAGAAGACCATAGACAAATGGGGGAGTATTCGGGGTACTGTGAAGGTAGTCAGTACCCGAAATATGAAAGTAAAGATGAGTACGTGTCTGCGTTGCATAATGTACACAATGCTTTAAATGTTCAGAGCATAGAGAATATAAGAAATAACTACAATGAGGTTGGTTGTGGGTACAACCAGAATTGTGAGAGGTTTCAGTACCCGATGGGGAAGAAGGCGGAGAACATGAGGAAGATGCAGCGTTGTAGGACACCTGAGATACTGCTGGCGCCGCATTATCTAGAGGGGTGCAATAGGCAGGTGTGCTGCCATTGGGGAGCGCCTTATACGTGAGTTTCATTTACATAATTGGCCATATAAGTAAAGGCAGGGACCGTGCGACAAGGACGGAAATAATCCCCTCCAAAAACTTTTAAAGCGTGGCTTCTCGAAATTTATCGATTTTACAGATACTTTTCTATTATCTCGTTATACTATGCCTTCCGTAAAAAGACAGTGGCGCCGATTCCCTAGTCCACAATCTAAACTAAATTTAAGTTCAGTTCATCTTTTCTTTCTATTTAATTAAGAAAAGGACAGATGATAAATATTCGTTTAGTCCTGTCAAATTAAGATACTCCATAGACAAGTTTAAACGTGATTAAAAAATTATATCCTTTATATACGTCAATTTACGTCAGGCGCTGACTAATTTGACAGGACTAAACTAATATTTATCTTCTGTCCTTTTCTTAATGAAATAGATAGAAAAAGATGCACTGAACTTAAATTTAGTTTAGTTAGTGAACAAGGAAATCGGCGCCATTATTATGTTCAAAATTTCTAATAGGTATTAGTCATCAGCCCAATTGTATGTTTTAGTAACAGTGATTGATAAAAGCACTTGTCTAGAAACAGAAAGAAGGAGGAAGGCGGCGCAAGCAGCGGCGAAGAGTCCTGTCCCGACGGAGCCGCGCGCGAGACGCCTCGACCACCCAGCGATATTGATAGCCAGGTGAATCATAGCATATTACTTCATGATAAATCAAATATAAAACATTATATAATATAGTTTGTTCAGAATAAGTAACTGAATCGATTCCAATAGTTTTTAAACCATGTTATATTTTGTCCCAAAAATATTTAAAAATGGTAACAAGTTGAACACCGAGCGACACTAAGTACATATCCGCAATCATATCCGACGCCGGCGGCGCGTGTTAAGAGGGTTTATGCGTTAGAGCCATGCTGGAGTCAAAATTGATGATTTCCGACGGACAATAAAACCATAATATGTTTAATTTATAGATGAGATATTGACGTCATATTATTGGGAATTTTATAATCTAGTGCATGGCTGAAAAACATTTTCAATTTTTTGTTTAGTTTTCTCATCAGAACCGTTTTTATGCAAGCCTTTTTTAAAACTAGCGATCGACGGTCTAAGCAGATGCTAGATATTAGTAAAACCATATATGACAAACTTATTACAACATTACTTTATAAAAAATAAGAACATTTTTTAGTGCATGGCTGAAAAAAAAACACGATTACTGTAAGTTTTCATTCAAGAAAAGTATATTCAAAAGTGTCAATTGTAGCCACTTTTCGAGATATTAAACGTGTTAGTTTAGGATGAAATCTGAAATATTTATATTTTCTTTTAGACCTATTAAATTAAGACATTTATGTTCTAAAACATGGTTCAAATATTTTTTTAATAACTTATATGTTTATTTTACTATGAATTATTTAGTATTGCTATATAATCGGCGCGGATTCACGCCACCGCTCATTGCCGGCTGAGGCCTTTCAGAGGCAGGACGTGTGTCGCTCCCATCGCTGCGTGTCGCGTAAAATATTATCGTACTTTCGCGAGTTTTTAGCGCGACTGGGACATATTGATACTTTTTATTATAATATATTTTTATTATATTACAGAACTTTGGTGAGTACATATTTTAATGTAATGGTATTCAATTAACTTAAGAAGATTAAATTAGACTTCTTTATGTATGTTTCGATTTTACTTTTTTTTAGATATGGCTAACAAAAGGCGCTATACGGGAATAAAACGAAAAAAATATGAAAATTTAGCCAAGGCTAATGAAGCTAAAAGGTAAGTTACCGAGGAGCCACTTTTTAACTATGTAACAGGTTATAGCCAATTCATATTTTTCTTACACGGGGATAGAATTCGTAATAATTTGCGTTTATTCTGTCTTATAATCTCATAAACTGAATTGACCATTCTGGGGTTGTCAGTTTTGGATAGTTGAGAATATACCACTGAAACGAGGTGGGTTCTCTACTTATAAAAAAAATATCTATATTAGGTGTAATTAGTAAACCATAAGAAACAATATTATACTTACTACTTTCTGAAGTCAATATAATTTTTTCAAATTACTTTTTGTCTGGGTATTTTTATGAAACACAGTAGTAATAAGATAAAATTAATATCCGATTCGTTGTTATAGGCAGAAAAGAGAAGTTCAAAAATATTTCAAAATGCTGTTGTAAGTTTTATTTTTTTTTACTTCTTTATATGTTATGGCAATTTTTGAGATTTTATATCTAAACAGACACGTGTTTCCTTTATTTTGAATTAGCACCTATTAAACCTAAACTAAATAAGACATTTCTTCGTTATTTATTTATCTCAAGCCGACAATCGATCGCCTGTCGTGGTGCTTCTTATGGTTTGTGTCACTTCATATTATACTCTGCATATTATTTTCAGACTCAACAAAGAGAAAAAGTCACTGAAAAAACACTGGAAATTCAGGAAAACTTGCAGGCGTTAGAAACGGTTCCAACTCAAGATCCTGACGCAGGAAATCTTGTAAGAATGACTTGGACATTTGTAAACATATTTTAGCACAAATAAAACATTGTTGTGTCTCAAGCCGACAATCGGCCGCCGGACACGATGCTTACGGTTTGTGTCACTAACCGACACAAACCGACCAACATGTTATTTTCAGACTCAACAAAAAGAAAAACTCAGTGAAATAACACTGAAAATTCAGGAAAACTCGCAAGCATTAGAAACGGCTTCATCTCAAGATCCTGACGCAGGGAATCTTGTAAGAATTACTTGGTCGTTATATACATATTTTAGCACAAATAAAACATTGTTGTGTCTCAAGCCGACAATCGACCGCCGGTGTCACTATGTTATACCTACCTGTTATTTTCAGACTCAACAAAAAGAAAAACTCAGTGAAATAACACTGAAAATTCAGGAAAACTCGAAAGCATTAGAAACGGCTTCATTCCACTATACATAGAGTACTCACGGAGGATTTATGTCTGGTCAATAAAAGTGCAGTGTGGGTGCCTCACACTCTGAACACGGATCAGAAGGAGTTTCGTTATGAAACTGCGCGTAGCCATTTATCGTGGTATCGCCGTAAGAAAAATATACTTAATAGATTCATACGCCTTGATGAAACTTGGGTCGAATTTTATACTCCTCGTCAAAGACATCAGTCACGATGTTGGGTGGAACCGGGCACTTCAGCTGAACATTTACCACGTGCAGAGCTACATGAACGAAAAATACTACTAATAGTACCTATGGATGTCAGAGGCATTGCTTTTTGGAGAACTTATGATGAAAATACAACTATGACTGGAGAGCGATATAAGTCATTTTTAGAAGAAAATATTCCTATTTGGGCAGACGAACATCATATAACGAGTCCTATAATTTTACATGATAACGCCAGACCGCACAAATCAAAAATAGTTCAGAATTTAATTGAAGGAAAGGATGGATTGAAATTATTCAGCCGCCATATTCCCCGGATATGAATCCTTGTGATTTCAATTGTTTTGGCCATGTGAAGAGGAAATTGTCGGGTACTCGATACAATAGCAAAAAGGAGTTAGATATTAAACTAAAGAGCATTATTGATGAATTAAATGAAAGTGGTACTTTAAATGGTGTTCAAGATTTGCCAGCAGTCTGGGAGCGAGTGATTAATAGTGGTGGAGATTATTGATTAGTGTCACAAGGTTATATAATATAGTAGTCAGTTTTTGTAAAATAATAATAATAAAAAAATATGACACCGGAAGTGGGATGACCTAATATAATATTAATCGTTGTAGGACTTTACATTTGTACTACATTTCTAACTTTTCACCCCTGATTAGTATATATATACTTTACTAGCGACCCGCCCCGGCTTCGCACGGGTGCAATGGAGAAACTGATAATTTTAGAGCCACTATTCCTCGTAAAAAGTATAGGATAAAAAATGGTTATTGTGGGTTATCCCTAAGAGATAGACATATACAATCGCGGACTTTTTTGTAGACCTTTTTAAGGTGTACAATACTGTAGTACATTATTTTGATCTATCTCGACGGGTTCAGCCAGCGTTTACAATGTAAGCGCAAAAAAATGTGTTTAATTACGACATCACATTAGAAACCTCTAAAATTATCAGTGTTTCTCTACTATATTATGCATGTATTATAGATACAAACCTTCCTCTTGAATCACTCTATCCATTTAAAAAGAACCGCATCAAAATCCGTTACGTAGTTTTATAGATCTAAGCATATATAGTGACAGACAGACAGGGAAGCGACTTTGTTTTATACTATGTAGTGATAAAGTATCCAAAACTGCCTATTTATTTCACAAGGTTGTAATAAAAATAAGAACAGTAAATAAAAATCAACTAACGGTTAAATAAGTATCATTATACATAACTCAACGGATCAACATGGGTTAGTTTGACTATAATGACAGAGAGCACACCAACTCTACGCACACAGACACGCGCGCATCTGTGTGAGTGCAAAGAGCACTGCAATTACCTAAACTTGGTGCCGCGGATTTGGCGTTAACGCTCTTAAGTGGTAACCAACTTTTTGTACGGACAATCAGGTAACATAACAAGCTTAAAACTTCGTGATTTTTCATGATACGGTTTTGAAATTTTGTACATAGATTCTTTACACAAAAATACTAGACACATGCTTCGGGTTTGCCATATACTAAAAATAATGTTGTATATAAAAGGTGTTAAAAAATTAACCTCACAAACTTTAAGAGATGCTTTAGACCATCGAACTGAACAACTTTCACTATGGGAACAACTCTCACAAAAAAAAATCAGCTGTTCCCTACATTTTGACGACTCGTACGAACATAAATGTAGGGAATAGCTGTTTTTTTTTTTTCGCGATTTCAGGTTTGGTCCCATAGTGAAAGTTGTTCAGTTTGATGGTCTGAAGCACCTCTTAAAGTTTGTAAGGTTAATTTTTTAACACTTTATTAAGGAGAAATCACACTAATATTATAAAGGCGAAAGTTTGTGAGTGTGTGTTTGTTACTTCTTCACGCTCAAACGGCTGAATGGATTTGGATGAAATTTGGTACACATATAGTTTATAACCGGGATTAACACATAGGATACTTTTTATTCCTATATTCCCATGGGATCGCCACTTATGCGGGTGAAACCGCGGGGTGCTGCTAGTGACATATAAAAAAAGGAGATAGGCGGTGTCAGTACGGCCTCCCAGCGGTATTTATAGCCAGCACTCTAATTGCATAACACACTATCAGTCACAATCTGAATCATTTTGCAGGATCTTGCTAAACCATTGCTTCATATGTTCGAAAAATTTGTCTGCTTAGCAACGCAATGAATGTTGTTGAACTGTCAAAATGGAAGCCATTGCCACTGTTAGTGTGTTACGCAATTACTCCGCTGGGTTTGTTGACACATTCATCAGATACTTTTGGAACAGACTACAGACAACTCTGTCTACCACTCCGGAAAATACAAGCGCGTTGTTATGTTGTTGTTATACAACGTGTAACGTTAAATGCGCAAAACCTGAAAATAATTTGATCAGAATAACGAGCAGAATTAATTGAACCACTTTTTAATATAGGTCACATTTTTCAAAAAATCTTCATTAAAAACGTTGCCGTGTCTATTTATTAATAGGTCAAGCAAGCCAATGTCAGCGCGGCGCAGCGGCCCGGTGACGATTCCTCCCTCGGTAAAGCGTCGTCGCAGACGCAAAAAACGATCAGAATGGCCAGTAAAACTAAAACAGCACATAAAACCTTTACACTTTTTTTAATGACTTATTGTCTCTCTGAAATAGGTCAATTGAATTAAAAATCTGTTGGGGTGTCTGAGGTTTTGCGCATTTAACGTTACACGTTGTATATATATTTTTTTTTTTAATAAATAAAACGCAAACAGTGGCGCCGATCTCCTTGTTCACAAACTAAACCAGTCAAACCAACCAAAAGTGAGCACCAAAGTCCTGTCAAATTAAGATATTCCATAGACAAGTTTAGTCGTGATTAAAAAATTGGCTACTAAAAATACGTCAATTTACTTCAGGCGCTGACTAATTTGACAGGACTAAACTAATATTTATATTCTGTCCTTTTCTTAATGAAATAGAAAGAAAAAGATGCACTGAACTTAAATTCAGTTTACTTTGTGAACAAGGAAATCGCCATTCACTAATGAGTGATTAGCGAGATTTTTATAAATAAGGATGTTTATGTTTATGTGCAGATATCGTTGCCCCGGTCGTACACGCTGCCTCGCGAGTTCCGCTACTGGCGCAGACGGCCGCGGCTACGAGACGCGCATGTGCCGAGCAACAATAGCAGTGATGGTGAGGAACTTTTGACTCTAACCGTATTCGTTATAGTTATGTATTCTACGATATACAGGGTCAAATAAAATTAGCTAGCGAAACTCTGCCGACGTGATAAATACGATAAAAAAACCGGTCAAGAGCGAGTTGGACTCACGCGCCGAGGGTTCCGTACCATTAAGTATTATTTTTTTTCTGAATGTGTGCTGTTTAGAGACGTCGTTTTATTTTTTCCTGTAATCTTTAAATAAACTTCTATCACATAGAATAGTTTCAGATTTTTCTCTATGCAAACTTCGGAGATAAGGGAACAGTATTTTTTTTTTACATTTTTATCAAAAGTCGAAAACTATACGGTCTAAAAACAAAACAAAATTGATTGAGAAAAACAGCACTCTTTCATGATACCCCACTTCGAAATTTTAAGACCCCACTCAGTCCCTATTGCAAAAAATAAATATATTTTCATTTTTTTCATAAGAAAGAAATGAAAATATAATGTTATACAAGCTGTAACTTAAATAACGCACAACCTCATAAGGGGTCATTGTATTCATCATTATGAACAACTTTTACTATGGGACCAAACAAGAAATCGCGAAAAAAAAATCTGCTGTTCCATAACTCGTCAAAATATAAGGAACAGCTGATTTTTTTTTCACGATTTCGGGTTTGGTCCCACAGTAAAAGTTGTTCATAATGATGAGTACAATGACCCCTTATAAGGTTGTGCGTTAATTAAGTTACACCTTGTATAATGTTAGAAAAAAAATTGGAATAGTTTTAGATGACGTTTGCCCAACTTCATCTAAAACTATTCCAAATTTCAGATAGCATTAGTAGTTCTTGAGATATCCAGCTGTGACAGACTGAGTCGCACCATAAGGGTTCTTTTTTACCATTTTGGTTCGGAACCCTAAAAATGATTCAATGTTGTTGTGTTTTTGGGTCAACAACCGCTGGACACTTGAAGTATGAGTTGAGGAAATATTTTCTTTTGTCGATATCGTGATTACATATCAATACCCATCACTTCTGAGGAGTTTCGCTTGCTAACTTAATTTGCCCTTGAAGATCATGACGTGACTCGTTTCATTATTAAAGTACTGTTGATGCAGCAATGCACGTTTTCGCTGAATGCTGAAATAAAATCGCGCTGTTGGATATTCAACTAACCTCTCGGAGTCGAGCGTTAAAAATCCAAAAACGCACTTTTATTTGGGTGTCGCTTAGTGTTAATGAAAACAGGCATGTGTTAAATCCATATTAATATTGTTAGTCCGAAAGTACCTAATTCTGTATGTATCTAACGAAAGTACCTAATTCTGTATGTATACCTTTTCACGCCTAAACCACTAATATCGCGGCGGGATTTTATCGCGCAGTGGATTTACAACTCTCGGTGTTGAGCCAAGCATTGAGAATGAGAAAAAAGAGGTATCCCAACGCGTCAAAAACCACACTATTAGATTTTTAAGTCTCGGCGCTAAGCACTGCGTTAAAAATCCAGTGCGCCAATAAATTCCACGTCGGCTAAGTTGCTAACCATAGAAAGTACAAATATTCACAAAACAAACTTCCAACTCCCCAGGTGACGTAGACAGTGCAGACGACAACGACAGCTCGCACCGCTCCAACTGCTCAGCGGCCTCACAGCTGCAGAGTACGTGCGAGTACTACCGACCGGACATGTACTCCTGCGCAGACCGCCGCCCGCGCCGCATACACGCCTTCCGCAAACAACCCGCCAAGCCAGAAACCAAGCTGTAGTATTCAGGTTACCACAAGCAAAGGTAATAAATACAGGGTTATTTGTAAAACAGCAACAACCTCTTAAGAGGTCATTGTACTCGTCATTATGAACAACTTTTACTATGAGACCAAACCTGAAAACGCGAAAAAAAAATCAGCTGTTCCCTACATTTTGGCGACTCGTACGAACATAAATGTAGGGAACAGCTGATTTTTTTTTCGCGATTTCAGGTTTGGTCCCATAGTAAAAGTTGTTCATAATGATGAGTACAATGACCTCTTAAGAGGTTGTTGGTGTTTTACAAATAACCCTGTATACTACTAAAATGATGACAGCTAAGGACAATCTCTCGTCTCCTGACAGAGGCTAAGTTGCAGCAGCTAATCATTAGGTCTACTCACTAAGCACGAAATCCCTAGTTTCGGCCTTATTTATTGGCGAGTCCTACTCCGTATCACATACGGACATGATTAGTTTGGGGCCCGACCTAAGAATTAATGACAGCACGATATGACAGCTATCCATACTCCCGATGTGTTTTTACCCGTCCGAAAAAATATTTAATCTGACGTAGGGTTTCTTCATGAGATTCGTACGTCTTTCGGACAAGCCCATATTTTCGCTGACGGACTTAGATTAGGCCCCCTGACCACCCAGCTAAGAAGCCTAGCCACACTGTTGCTTGTCAATACAGGCAGAGTATGTTCGCCCGTATGACCTCAATGAGGAATCTTATACAACGTGTCCCAGAAATCAACGTCAAGCCGAAAACGGGCAATAAGCCAAGTCGTGCAGCTATTAGAAAAATATAAAAAAAAATCTTGGTCATGTACTTTTCGAATTATAAGCATTCAAAAATAAATCTCAAAAAGTGACACCCTGTGATGATTTTTCAAGTCCTGTGACTACATTATTAACATTTCGGTAGTTTTTTTCTCTGTGATCTAACCATGAATAACCCTTCTGTAAATTACAGTTAAAAGTTAAAACGTAACTGCCTCAGTTTTAAATTAAATGTTAGATTTTTGCCCAATATTGAATTCAAAATAATGACATCACCCAACTTTAACCGACTGTACTGAAAAAAAAATCTACTACACTATTTTGGCAAGTAACTTTAAAAGATGGCGCGTTTAGTCAGGATTCCAAAATGGTATAACACATACTAATTGCTACTTCTTAATTGAGGAAAAAAAGTACATTGTTGGTTTTAGGTGCATTTGAAATAAAATTCAGTCGTTGGATTTCTTTTATTATAATTTTTATTAAATCAGATTTACGAAGTTTTATAACAAATGTTCAAACTGTTTTCCTTCAGCTGCAATGCAAGTTCTACATCTCTTTAAAAATGATCGCGTAATAAGACGGGCGTATCTTCTTGAGTTGATGTATTCAGCGGCTTCTGCAATTCTTTGGCGCAGCTCGTCTAAATCTTGAATTGGTTTAGAGTACACTTTATCCTTTATCGTACCCCAGTAAAAAAAATCTATGGGGTTTAAATCGGGTGAACGGGCAGGCCACGAAATTGTACCACCCCGCCCAATCCACCTATCGGGGTATTCTCGATTGAGAAACTCTCGTACAGTGAGAGCATAATGCGCTGGGCAGCCATCTTGTTGATACCACATGCTGCCGTAAATGTTCAGTGGCACTTCTTCCAATAATTCTGGTAATTGGTTCTGTAAGAAGTTCAAATAACCCTGGGCATTTAAATTCTCCGGCAGCTCGATTGGACCAATAACTTTACCATTCAAAATTCCCGTCCACATATTTACTTTAAACTGGTACTGAGATCTATCTTCCCGCATCAAATTTGGATTTTCCACGTGCCATTCGTGCAAATTGTGGAGGTTCATGTAACCGTCCTTTTTAAATGTTGATTCATCGGACCATAGAATTTTTTCAAAGAATCGCGGGTCCTCTCGGTGCCTCTGCAACATCGTTCGACAAAATCGTACTCTCTCTGGGTAGTCTCGGGGTAGCAGACTTTGTACTCGTCGTACATGGTATGGGTGAAACTCGTTCTTTTTTAAAATACGATGTGCAGTACTTTTGGGGACTCCTATGCTCTGTTCAATTCCACGTACTGAGATACTTCTGTCTTCTTCAACTGCTTGCAAGACTTCGGCTTCGTAGGGCATAACGGGTCTTCCCTCGCTAACCATTTGGCTAGGAAATCGACCCTCTGATAATGACCGATGCACATTAATAAATACTCGATGATCGGGATGACGCTCAGCATTCGGGTATCTCTCACGATACACTCTTGCTGCGGCATTGGCGTTGCATAAGCATTCTCCATAAATGAGATGCATGTTGGCGTATTCCTGTGCGGTGTATCGAGATGGCATGATAAAACACTACACAAACACGGGGTTGCGATTAAAACAAGTCCGGGGTTGTCAGAAACGGTGCAGATAAATCCAAATTACAATGCAAATCAAGTCCAATAAACAAAGCCACAGTTGTAAGTACGAAGTCAATACGAATACAAAAAGATGTGCAGTCAACGAAAGAGCGTAACGTACTGCAGTATTGCACAATTTGCCGACGCATCCCTGTTTAGCCAGAGTAGCGTCTCTATCTGTTTCACTCACACATATGAAATGATGTGTCAATCCGTTTCCCTCTTAGTTAGATAAAAGTAGCGTCACTATCTATC